>CM017566.1:30364017-30841804 GCA_007844125.1 Sinonovacula constricta
GACCGACCGACCGACCGACCGACGACCGACCGACCGACCGACCGACCTACCTACCTACCTACCTACCTACCTACCTACCCACCTACCTACCTACCTACCTACCTCCTACCTACCTACCTAACCTACCCCTACCGCCTAACTACCTACCTACTACCCTACCTACCCTACCTACCCTACCCTACCTACCGACCCTAACCTACCTACCTACCCTACCTACCTACCTACCTACCTACCTACCTACCTACCTACCTACCTACCTACCTACCTACCTATCTATCTATCTATCTATCTATCTATCTATCTATCTATCTATCTATCTATCTATCTATCTATCTATCTATCTATCTATCTATCTACCTACCTACCTACCTACCTACCTACCTACCTACCTACCTACCTACCTACCTACCTATCTATCTATCTATCTATCTATCTACCTATCTATCTATCTATCTATCTATCTATCTATCTATCTATCTATCTATCTATCTATCTATCTATCTATAAAGATAATAAAAATGGTGAATAAAATGCTTATATATATATATATATATATATAGAGAGAGAGAGAGAGAGAGAGAAAGACAGTGAAAGAGAGGGAGAGAGAAGGGAGAGAAGAGAGAGATTGCATGAAATACATTCAAGTTTGTGAATACGGGTCTTAATGGTCATTCGAACAAGTTGTTAAGAAGCTTTCATTTACCTGAAAAATAATGAAAATAATAAACATAACGTTAAGTGTGACGTTAATTTACTGTACCTGAACTTAAACGGAACATATAATTACTTAACTGACACAATAAACAGTCTTTCGTTCTACTTTTCTCAAGCTTCGCTTTCAAAAGAAATCGATTTGGCAGGTGAACTGCGAAAACAACCGGCAATTATTTAGCATGAACTCGAGAGGTCGTAAATTGACTAATTGACTACTCTGAGCGCTTTTCACTACTGTTATAGCATACCTAATTGGTACTGAAGAGATTTACGTACAATTATGTTACTTTTTACGCTTTTAACGTGTTCGTTTACTTCAATTCTCTTTTCTGAATCATTTTACCTAAAACGTGTAAAGAATAAAAAGTGTTAACAAATGAAAATGTTATTACATTTAAAACTTAGGAACACGTTTACATGGAAGACGTTTTATGTGTAGAGGTTTTACCAGTCACTGTATCCTTACGTAAGATGACGAGCGTTTAAATCATCCGGTGTTGTAAACTTCTCGATCGGCCATTCTCATTTTCAAAATGCAGATAATAGAGAAGAACATCAAGGATTTTAAATTACTGAGATTATCTGTAAAAATGTTTATTTTCTACAGCGATGACGCAAATATATAAGTCGTCAAAACATCCAGTAATATATATGTTTGCAGACGTACCTTTCAAATACGGTAACTGTTTAGTTTTCTCTATTTAAAAATGTTTTTGCATTTTTCATGTTTGTCAAACGATGCAATTGTTTATGTTTTGTGCGAACTTAAGTGAAAATTATTTCTTTGTCATACGGGGTTGGAACATAACAGAAATAAGACAATACAGTTTGTAATTTAACAGACAGCCATCGAAGGTTTGGTCCATCATTTTTAAGTTCATTAAATATTTCAAGATTTTATCTTCTTATCGAACAGACGGCCAAAATGAGGAATGTTTGATCAGAAAAACTATGTTAATGCACTGAACCGCATTTAATATTTTGACAGATGGACAGCTGTATAAACACGTCGATAAGGACTGCTTCAAATTTCTGACATCATGCCAAAAACTAGTAATTTTGACACTATGATTTAGTGTCAACCAACAAGCAACAAGTGTACTACTGTGTTTTAGACGACAAAATCAGTTGTGTTAAGAACTTGAAAATAAAACATTGTCCAAAAAGCTATTTAAAGATTTATCAATCAGACCAAGAACACGGCAGCTCTAAAGCCCCAATTATTCTCTCTAATTTTGGCAGGATAGATGTGAACTCAGTTGTGGACACTTGTTTTCATACGAGTCATTTCGTCTGCAAATAAAGGGATGTGAAGGCTTTACCTACATGGGTCGCCCGTGGCGTAGTGGAAGAGTCGCCGATTTGTAACTCCTCTGACTGCTTAGCCTAACACCGCGTGGGTTCGAGTCCCGTTCGGGGCAAGGCACTTAATGTGAGAATGTCTTCCAGCTGACTTGCGGTGCGCCGGTGGTTCTACCCAGACATGTGTCTGGGGCCCTCCTCCACCATAAAGCTGGACATTGCTATAATGATCATAATTGGTCGCTGCAATGAATTTCAAAAACAAAACAAAACAAACTTTACCTATATTGTGTAAGCAATATTGGCGGAGTGTGCTAAATAGTGACAATAAAGGCTATGGGCACTTCTTCAAGGAAAGCGAACAACTTGTTTGAAACTATATACGAGGATATATGCCCTTGTTGCATGTGCTTAGCTTTCAATGGATAGATGCTTGTATTTTCAGGTTATCGACTTTGATTAAAAACAATCGGTATAAGATTCCAAAGAGCAAGCTATTAACGTCAACTAATAATTGCTTTCTATCAGAGTAATAGCCACCACAGGATAGAAATGTGTTTCCTGTCTTGTTTTCGTTATGGCAAAACATGTCGATCAACTTCATCAATAAACTTTAGGATAGCTTAGATCGCATTACCTAGACGAAAAGAAGTAAGTTGTCTTGTTTGCCTGATTTTACGTCAATGAAAATACGACAGTGGTGTAATGTCATTTTATGTTTGTTATTTCAGTAGATGTGTTTGTTGCATTCCATACTGAGACCGTACGATATGTGTGATTATTACTCAATATTGTTTGCTCATGAAATTTGGAATTTCTTTGTTAGGTTTGAGTATATGTTAAGTTACTGCGCACACAGGTCAATAATGCCTCCCGGAGTAATTGTTAAATATTAATAGCGATGGAACATTAATTTTACTTTCGCTACGTATACCGCTGTGGTGTCGTATACCGACTACCAGTACTTTAATTAATCAACGGTGAGTATGTTTCTGTCACCAGCTACCAAATGGGACTCATTGCTTGCATTTGAAAAATCCATCAGGAAGTGCAAGGTAAGAGCTCTGCAAAACCGGTTTAAGCACCCCAGTCGGTCCATATTGCCGACTAACTGTTCCAAGCCGGTAACTGTCGGGTTTGCTCTTTTCGTTTAATGACTCATCACAAATTTGTTCTAACTTTTACACTTGGCTTGCATGTGAAATACCTTTGTCCTGTGCCATTTCAAATTTTGCTCTATGTTGCAATGCTCATAGTACTTTGTCATATATATTCTTTTTCGCAATAATGCTTTGGCAAATTATTTTTAACAGAATTGAATAATATGGCATTCATTTCAAATGTGAAATCTGAAAGCTAGGCCTTTCTTTCTCTGGATGCAGTGTTTGCGCCGTTTGTAAACAAAACATTTTACTTAATATTGTTTTATAATTCTGGGAATCCAAAGGAAGGCAATTAAAGAATTAAGCAGCTTATTTGACGCACAATATATGATCTAAGATTAATAAAAACAGATAAAGTTAAAAAGTGTTTGGTATAATTTTATACATAAAACAGTTTAAATCCAGAGTATTTATCAATCATCCCTAAAACCATTATCCAACAGTAAATGAAAATGTATCCAGCTATTTCGTTTTAATATCAGTCGACATAGATATTTCTTATAGTTTTAAAATGATATTAAATCACATATAAAATCACACAACATGAAGTAGATTTTTCTCGAATTAAATTGGACCTTTTCGCCCAACAAATCTAATGCATGGCATATATTATGCATTTAACATTATTTATTGTATCTATTCATGATAACTAAGCAACTTATAAAAACATATACATCTATGTCGAACATTAGCTATAATTAAAAAATCTCAGGACCGTCTTAACAGAGGCAGAAACGATTTCCTCCTATACCATGTCTTTATATGAATGCCGTCGTCGGAACACTAGGTATATATGAAAGTATTTTGTGATCTCATGTTAGAAAGGCCTACCTGCTTACAGTATATGTGGTTAACAGAGACTGAATAACAAAAAGCAGAGACTGCAAACATACATATCTATATGTTAAAATAAACACACACACACACACACACACACACACACACACACACACACACACACACACACACACACACACACACACACACACACACACACACACACACACACACACACACACACACACACACATATATATATATATATACGAAACAATATGCATTGTGCCATATCAGTAGCTAAATGAAAATTGAAAACCTTATGTAGGACTAGTATGTTGTACCTGGATGGATTTGAAAATAAAAACAAATAAATGTGCTTGTTGAGAAAACAGACTTGTATATATCTCAATAGTGTATTAATTTATTTTGTGGAATTTGTCGATTTGCCAGCGTTTATTAAACACAAGTTAAAGATAGAGGTATAAAAATATCAATAAGGTACGTCAATAATCTATTAAAATTGATCATAATTTGATCAATTTGACCTTTTGTTTTCGACGACATCATTATCAAGTCGAGTTTAACTGAGCAACTTAAGTAAGCAACACAAATCTAGTGTACCATTAGTCGTATACAATGGTAGAACTTCGCACTCCCTGGACATTTCTAAAAGAGTAATAATGTAAGTACATTTGTATTACTATTTTATTTGAAACTGCAACATATGAACGACTTGGCTACTGAACAGTTTCTAAAAAGAACAAAATAAACAACAATAACTAACAAAAATGTCCGTAGATCTATTAAACTTAATGACAATGACACTGTGTTATTTTAATGTGTCTTGTTTCCTATTTGAGTGCAATGGTCATTGTTGCAGTGATTGACCGGCACTGTAAATTAAAAAGTTAAAAGTAAATTGACCCTACCAGCTTACAAACCTTTCCTAATACTATTTGTGTAAATGACATTATAGCATTCACAAAGTAATTCAAGTATCACTAAGACGTTAAAGAAAGTCCTTTTTACCACTTGTCGATAAATTAACACTTTGGGCCACATTTACTAAAAACAATGCTAATTTTCCTCCATATTTGCATTAGAGGCTAAAGAACGACATTATGATAAAAGTCTTGATATTTCGGTGTGTAATTATCGACCAAGTAACAAATTATGTCTCTCTAGGAAATTCCTGCTAACTTGATTAGCAAAGAAAAAGTCTTTATCGTCACCGTTTTAATTCGTTAAAAGAGTTAAGATATTTCACATCAGGGAATGTAAATGTTTGATTGTTGCGTTCATACGAGATTCTCTCCCATCATATTTTATATGCTCCTTTTAATGAACTACTTTCAAATTTGAATATTAACGTCGCTTGAAAGTTTGTTACGATTTTGCAATTATTAAACCTTTACATTTATATTTTATAGTTAGATATTTCATTCTTAAATCGAATGGTCAAGAACTGGCTGCACGTTTATCTATCTATGATGCAGGGACACCAAACAGTACAACATACACCTGTTATGATTAACGGGCTTTAGCAGTGAATATAAAGGCAGACGATTAAAAGTGGAATATAAGAATAGTCGTTGATGCGAAGCATCAAAGGCGACGCAAAAGCGGGAGATGTAAAGAGAATAAAGCAATATGGGAGCAAGTAACAAAAGACACTTGAAACGTTATGGTTTTTATTTGAAAGTTTTCATTATACTATATTTTTTCGAGACAAAGCCTGTATAACTTACATTCCTGAGACCATAGAATGGTTTAAAACAAAATAAAAAGCAAAACCCGACACCATTTAATAGGTTTTCTAAGATGTTACATATGTAGTAAAAAAATGCAAAATTATTATAATTAACTATATAACTTAAGTGTACTAGCAGAAATTGCACATTTGCAGCAGCATCACATTACACAAATAAGTATTTTTCAGATAGTATTTTCTGGAACGTAGTATATCTTATTGTTTATTTTCAAAGTTATTTTGAAAGTTGCAGACACACAAAAATAAATATAAAAATAAAAACATAAAATAGGACACCTTTTACCGAATTAGTTTAGAAATTCCGCAAAACAAACTTTCCCCATGTGCAAATTTCAGTGAGCATTCCATAATATAGGCGCAATTTCACCGTGTTACATATTATGTTTTTATTTCAAGCAGGAAGTTATCTTTCGTGTGTGTGTGTGTGTGTGTGTGTGTATGTGTGTGTGTGTGTGTGTGTGTGTGTGTGTGTGTGTGTGTGAGGTGGTGTGTGTGTGGGGGTGGGTGTGGGGGGTGTGGGGGGCTCATATTGACTTTTAAAATTATTTTTTGATGCAACACGCTTGTCGATGCAACTTATTAGAAAATATATTTCCTTTAGTCGTTGAAATATCACATGGGCTTTACCTCGTAAAAGTTATTTTGCTGGCTGAGTGAAAATGCATGAAGGAATTTATATTGAATATCGAATGTCTGTTTTTCCGATACACGTTGTATTTATATTTGATTACCTTTCGGCTCCAAAGATCATCAATGTAGGGAAAGTACATGAACATACAAGTAGAGCTTTGTTGTAAACATCTAGCACTCATTTGTGCCAGATTATTTTATATGTTTAATTGAATAACATAACTTCACAATGAGATTTAACAACGAAACAATAAACTGCTCTATATATTTAAGACCACCCAAAGTTAGACAATCAGTCACATTTACAAAGAATCTGCATTTAATTAATCAAAGCCACTTACGGGCGATGTAAGTGGTAAGAAAAGGAATTTGAGAAATTCAACAGTCTTTTACAACGAGTCCTTTCTTATAAATTAAAAGAAAATATATCTATATGAGGCTCTGAGCTCGGTTTTATTATTGGCCGAATATGCATTGCAATATTTTACAGTTGGCGACCACTTGCCTTAGAAATTCATTTAGAAAAATAGTCAAAAATTTGATAACAGTGATACAGACCTGAGTTCAGAATATTAGGCTTCTCTACTATGATATTACACATAAATGAAACGTTTGCAACACCATTCTTTTAAAGAATAAATTTGCGGTTGGATGGCACTAAGTTATATGTAATAGCAAGACCTTATATATGTTATTCTCTGTATTATTTGAGAATCTCTACCTTCATTTGTATAAAGACGAAAGCCGGATTTGCTTTATTGCTCTTGTGAGAATTTTATTAATTCTTATATTGGAATTTTATTTTATAAGTATTTATGTGTCTGATATAAAAGACAAGTTAAGTCAGTTCCGTCGTCGGTTTTATAAATAGAACTGGCAGACCAATTGCTTCCCCAAAAAGAACTAGACTCCGAAAACACTACTTATTCTGTGTCGTTATAATTTTCTTATTGCGTTTACAAAAATATTTACTATTTAACAAAGCAATGTATTACATAGCATTCCGTAGACAGAATGTCTACGACACATGCATTTATGTACGTAAGTCTTAGATACAAACATACATCAAAAGCAAATGTTATTTGGAATTAATAATTATAAAACCATTTGTATGGACAAATGTAAATTATTGAAACATATGATTGACGTTAACGTTCGTGATTAGTCAAAGGGTAAAGCAATGGCGGAATTGATTGACACAAATGTCAGTCTGATTGACAATGATTGGAGGGGGGTAATTTGTGGTTTTCATTGTTTTCACAAGTTTTGTTCTTAAGCATCACAACTCATTAATAGTTTTACAGTACTCTGAAAATGGTAAAATGCTATTACATTTCGTTCACTGTCAAATGCGAGTCCACTCGGAAATCCTCGGATAATTCCGTCCTCGAGACAATCATCCCTCGGATGTATCTGGTGCAATGATACTTACTGAAATGACGATCGTTGTGTTCGCCGGAAGTTGGTAGAAGAATATGCCTAAAATGTAGTTCGCACAAAACAGAAACAATGTCATCGTCTGACAGCTGCGTGTCTGCTGCGCTGGGTAAATTAAAAATGGGATGATTAAAATTTGAAGCCGTCTTAGATTGAAGTTTTACAGGCATCCTACTGTAGTGAGCTGCCATCCGAGCTGCCATCTTTGTTTTGACGTCTGTCACAAAAGTAGTCCCATTTAGGGAAATAGCCAAGGTGATCCGACTTCCTACATACATCCGAGAGATGATTCGCGAATTACCCGAGGTGCTCCAATTGATGCAAGTCTTGGCACGAGTGTACCATGGTTTACAATAAACGTTACACATACATTACATAGGTTCATTACTTTATTTTTATGTTTAATCTTTTTGTCTGTGTAACTTATTTAATCGATGAAATTACCTTCGGTAATTTGATACAATTATAAAAAGTAAAGAAGAAATATATTTTCCCACGGTTATATTCTAGATAAAATCATGCCACAAACATCGGACAAAATTTGCCCTGAGATAGAACACATAAGAAACAGTTGTTTGATGCTTTAGGTATATCTTTGGTAATAAATTAAACATGCAAAACACAATTTCGCCTTTATGATGTTTTTTTTTGTTTATTGCATGAAATGTATACTTATTTTACGCATTTATTGTATATATAGCATATATATAACAGCCAGACTATGCGTTTCCATCGAAGATTGCTGAATGGCGTATTGCAATTAAATGACAATAAATGGTTTATATCAACTGATATAAATGGCTCCCAGGACGGTAACACAATATGTTAATCATACTATAAAATAGCTCTTGGCTCGAAGGGAATGGAACCTTGATAAGATTAATTATTATTGGATACAGCCATAGGGAAGAACAACTATTCATTCTGAAATGCTAAGATTATTTTCACAAAAGGCCTGAACCAGAACGCTAGTAACATTGACAACCTACATTTGATTGAAAGTTACGTATGGTTTGGCATAATCAAAGAAAATGATATTATTTAATGAAAAAAGAGAGAAAAGCTATTTACATAGAGAACTGCTCAGTAGTCCGCAATCCTTTCACAATAATTATAAGTGAAAAAAATATATTAGAAAAGACCGATGTATTAATTTTTCCTGATGAAGGAACGACTATTAACGAGAATTTACATTTTAAGACAAAATACATTTCTGTGTGATAACAACGAAAAGGCTTAATGACATGTCAGCTAGGAAATAACTTTCGAAGAAACATTCGTATCAATCATTTCAACCTAGGTCATACTTACCATGCTGATCACGAGCGATATAGACAATCATCTCTTGGCAGATCCGACCAAAAACGAAAGATATTACAACCAAGTGTACACATCTTTGTGGTAGGGAAGGTGGACTATCATGAATACACGAACGTCTTCCAGACATACGAAATGTGTGCATTACGATGTAGTGTATCCAGACTGAATGTTTAATATTGCGCTTTTCTTGACATATGTAGAACATAATAAATTAATTGTTCTCCCCCCAAAAGGGCTATTAATTGAAATATTATTTTTTACGAAGTATTTTAATTACAATTCTAAATTCCCTCCAATTACCCATAAACAGAAAGAAACATTTAATCATTTGGGTATCGATGAAGAGAGACTTTTGTCATACATCATTGCTAAGGAGCAAAAACAGCAAAAAAAACCCTGAAGGAAATCCGCTCTGTTGCAATATCTGTTTCACTCTACAATTTGTCTGGAATCGCCGCATCAGCACAAGTACAATGCGCTATTCAATGATAGATCTACTCCATAAAAGCAAACTAACAAGGTGTTTTGAGATTGCGGAGACTATCCAGAACGTGTTGTTAACAGGTTGAATAATCGACCTATTGGTTAGAATCAATCCGGGCAGCATGAAATTTTTCTTCATACTTACACTATTAGCCATTTACGTAACAAACCTTTCAAGCTCGAGCGAAGATCACCGACATTAGTCGACATTGTAAAATAAATAAATGTACAGTCAGTCCAGTGTGCGGGCGGCTTTTAAGGATTTTAAGCTTACCCCAAGTTCAATCCGGTAATTTTATGTCGTTTTCAAATAGCCCTACCCGGAAACGTTTCCATGACAAGAATTCCCCTAAATAAAATGTTAGCGCAATTGGTAAAGCGTCGGTTCCAGGTACGGGAGGCCCCGGGTTCGATCCCGGGCCGCGACATACCAAAGTCGTTAAAAATAGTAGTGGTATAGCTCCCTTGCTAACGCTCAAGCAAATATAAGGGTAGTTCCACGACTGGTTGGTCCGGAGTCAGGATAATGTGACATGGATGGTATCATGCCAGGTGTTCACGGCATGCTATACACAGTGAAGACAGCACTATAACTGCTTCAAGTGGACACCGTCTCCAGATAACTGAAATACTGTTGGTGGGACGATAAACCCAATAAACAAATAAAATGTTACCAAAACACATTTTTAGACAGACCTTTTCCGCCGAAACACTTTTTAAAAAGACCCCTTCTATATAATTGATGTCTTTGATGGGACAATGGTTTTTTATTAGTTTACAGCTTATACTAAGCTTTTACAAATATATATGTATCATTGATAAATCTAATAGATTCTGATTTACGCGCGTTGAATATAATTAAATAGTTGCTAGGGGTATATAACACCTAATATTAAAATAGAAAACATTGTTAAAATTTAACAACGAAAATTTTAATAAAGTGTTTTATGTTTCTCGTAAGAAGCTTGAAATGTAATCACTTAAACCCAATAGGTTATTTCATCGATTAAATCAGTTACAAAGACTGAAAAGGTTACAGAAGACCTTTTGTTCTAATTCCATTTGGAATTAAACGGTTTAAAATTTGAAGGATAACAATATCCAAGCTATGCTACTCCTCAAAATCAGTTCTAGTTCATTAAAAGAATAAAATTGAAAAAAGAAACGGAGAGAATAAGATGAGCGCAACATTTATTCTCTACGGTAAAGTTAATTTAATTATTTGAAAATTAAATCGGTACTTTAAAGTGCTTCTTCGCTGCTCGTTAGGTAAAAACAAGCATTCTTTGTTATGGATTATTAAAGTATCTGCGTTCGATATTAAACATAACATGAGAGCCTTATACCTTTTTACCAACAAACAGAATCCTGTTTCTTTGCGGAAGATAATTTACATAATTTGGCATTGATAATAGTTGTGTTCATGTAAAATTATGTTGCCATTTATAACCTTTAAATGCAAACTCCATTTCATAAGACCATAACCTGTCAACAGTGCTATAATAAATCCACGAATAACAGAATGCTGTTGCCATTTTTTAGTAAAAGTGGCAGGAAAATTTTGCCAGCAAAACAGATCAACTAACTCAAAATGCGTTAGTACATAATTCCGTTCGTACATAATTAACAATAACATACCAGTCATATGACCATTGGCCATTACTAATAAACTTCTTCTAGAGCGAGCTAGGTAGACGTTGCGTTAGTTGTTTTGTTTCACTAAAACTGCTTTGTTTCCAAAGTGATATGCAGGTGGTTTATCTATATGTTATATTTTAGTATTGGTAAATATGATTCACCGGACACTCATCAGTTTCCGTCAATGTTCGCCGTTACACCCGAGTGCTTTCGGAGATTACTTTAAAGTACAGTTGAATGCATATATGAAGACTTAGCGGAGGGGATATGCTAGAAAGCTCTTTACTAAATCGAGTTCGAGTCTCGCAATGGATATTTGTTTACTTGATTAACATGTTACTTAAGCATGCATCGTTTGTCAAAATTGTATTTCGTGGTAAATTATATGAATATTTCCGTCCGAATTATTAAAAAAGATTTTATAGGGATAAATAACCTTTATTTCTATTCTAAATTATATTTAAACATTCAGCTCGAAGAAGAGTAAATCGATAAACAATTTAGCATGACACTGGTTCTCAAATGAGTTTTCTAAATTCAAGCAATAGCAAAGAAAAATAACAAAATCATGCTGAACGTACGAGGATATTTTGTGGGAATCTATGTAAGTAAAATGAATGCATATAAATTATACTCACAAAGGCTCGAACTCAAAATTCCGCAGTTCTTAAGAATCATAAAACAAATCCAGCGAGGACAGTGATATGAGCTGACCCTGTTTAATATTGAGTATATAGTCAGTATTATTCTCCCTGCGGATGGCGGCTATTGATTAAGGGGCATATGCGAGGGTCTTTCCAAGGCGGTAACTGTCAGGTTTGCTCTTTTCGTTAAATGACTCATCACGGGTTTGTTCTTGCTTTTCGCTTGGCTTGCATGTGAAATACCTTTGTTCTGTGCCTTTTCGGAGTTTGGTATATGTTGCAATGCTCATAGGGCTCTGTCATATATTCTAATTCATGATCACAACAATGTTTCTTGTGCAGTGTGGCGGTCGTAAAAAATCTCCCCGTGCATGTAATCTATGTTGTCATTTAATTCATCCTATAAAGATTGTTACGTGCATTTCCTTTGATGGACATTGGACTTTGGTTCTTCAATACCATCTTCACACCAACAGGATGCTACAACATTTATTCGTCTCTGGTCTGTTTGTTCATGATTCAGAAAGTTAATTTTATTTATATTCAACCATTTTTGTGTAGTTTTTCAAATCGAAATAATACAATTTTTTTTTCTAAACACTATGTGGACATTATTTTTCAATGACGTCACAACTTTTGTCGTGACTTATAGAAAATATCAGCGCTTGGACATTTTGTATTCAAATAGATCGTTTTTCTTTTCATTGCTTGCATTTGAGAAACTCGTCAGGAAGTGCGAGGTTAGTGCTCCGTTAGAGTTAAAACCGGTTTAAGCACCCCAGTCGGTCCATATTGCCGACTGGCCGTTCCAAGGCGGTAACTGTCGGGTTTGCTCTTTTCGTTAAATGACTCATCACGGGTTTGTTTTTGCTTTTCGCTTGGCTTGCATGTGAAATACCTTTGTTCTGGCCTTTTCGGAGGTTGGTATATGTTGCAATTCTCATAGGACTTTGTCATATATTCTTATTCGTTAGTGGCAGGGGAATCCTGTTTACCAACAAATAGTATTCTTTTGTTTTTGTTGCTGTTCAGACGTATCAATAGAACCAGAATATGTTTTCTTACTTAGAATATTGTACTATTTTAAACAGTCTTCATTTGCTTTTGATGATCCCTTACCTAGTGCCACATGAAGAAGCATAGCCACAGGACACAAGAAGAGTGTTAAACACTGGAGATTATTCGAGGTCCTTGTCCCGGTTAAACGTTGACCATCGAGTCTTCAAAGTAGTAGCTTCTTTCATCTGTCTTTCTTTTTAAATACTAGCCATGTTATTATTTTTGGTGTTTCGATGTTATTTACGACGATCAGTTTTATCAAAATGTTCGTACAATTCTGAGTTCAATCTACTTGTATGTTCCTGGAGGCGGGTTCCTGTCTTGCCAACATATGATCATAATGCTCGTGTTTGATATAGTACACAATACTATATATTTCAGTTTGGTTTGTCCTTCATGTGACTTAGCGAAACCCTTTAAACGTTATAAGGACGGTGGAACATATTAAAACAATTGTTTCAAATATTCTGTGCACTGCTTCAGATATTCCACTAACGTTTGGTTCCCATACGTCTGGTTTTCACACTGTTTTGTACAGTGTTTTCTACTTTCTACTTTCATTTCATTCTCTGATGCGAGATGAAAATAAGTATTTTACGTCTCCATGTATGTAGACTTCCACACTTAAACGTTATGTAATTCATAGATGAGAAATGTCTGTTCATCTGTGAAGACTGCTCCGAAACTGGATAATGATAGTTATTGTCTTGCCTAGACTTATGTGTTTGTGTCAATGCCTTAAGATAGCTGAGCTAGGTCTGTTTCTACGTTTGTTTCGCAAAAAGCCAGACACAGTATTTTATGAACTGATGTAAATCTTGGACGTCGCCATTATCGCTATAATCTCTCTATACATTTCCAACATAAATATAGACGCAGATACTTATTGCATATAAAGTGTGCCGTAACCTGCCCAAAATACTTATTGCACTTCAGTAACATTATTACAGAGTGTCTACAGTATTCTTCTATTACATAATTTGCTAGTATATGGCAAGAAAATGACGTAACAATATTTGAACATAATTACGTTTGTCACTGTAGTGAAAATATGAAAATATTGTGATACTTACTATTTTCGATGATGGTTTTTGAACATATGAATATATAACTCAGTATTTCATAAAATAGAGACTTCATGTTATGTAAAATCAAGTGCTTTTGGGTGCATCCTTTTAACATAACACTCTTGGTTCATAGACCACCATCTATCATACCATTTAACGTTGATTTATTAAACGTTAGCATGTGTAATTAGGCGTCATGGTATCTTTTCTAAAAACGCTACTTAGCGTACATAAAATAATGAACTTTTAAAAATCAATGCGAAGAGTTACACTTTACAGCATAACTAGGTCATTGACTACAAAGGGTAAATTACTGGTGGGCGATATTATTGTTACAATGTCTATAAGAAAAAAAAAATAAAAATAAAAAAATAAACGAGTTCAAAAGGAATAGCAGAAGAGAGAAATCTTTCACTCTGATCTTCAGTGTTGGCTGTGATAATGATTTTACTGCTTTTCACCATTGCGTGTAATCAATATGTCACAGTTAGTATTGGGACGTCTATAGTAAGAATAGGTTTTAAATATGTGTGTATTATTATATGTATTAGCGTCTGCATTGCATGTATGTTACTATCTTTCTTTCCTTTCACATCCCTGTAACTATCATTTGAAACTTTGGTACATTTCCTTTAACCTACTTTACAAGCGTCTCCTTTAATTTACCTTACAGGCTACCCCTTTAAAATAAAGTTAAATAATGTCACTAGCCATAATGCACTGCGGTGGGGACCGACCGCTGCAAGGGGCAGACCTAAGTTGACAGTGGCCGCGGCGTGAGCCATCCCTGTATCGGAAGCTAAAAAATCCCCCAATCACCGCCTCGTCTTCTTCCAGGTTGGTAATATATAGGCATTTAGATGTTGATATAACCATAATTTGTGTGTTTGTTTAATAATATGTTATCCTATCATTTGTAATAATTATGTACTATTTTGCCTTTATTAAGCACGTGGTCGGCAGACCTAAGTTGACAGTGGCCGTGGCGTGAGCCATCCCTGTATCGGTAGCTAAATATATCTTAAAACCACCGCCTCGGCTTTTACCAGACCAACAACCAGGGTCCCCTTAAACGTCCCCAATACGTTAACATATTTACGAACCAACGAGTATGTAACAAATGGGCAATGGATTTGGAAAGGTTCGACATTTTCCGCTAAACGACTGTTACGAAGATATTGTTGGGATTATACTTGCCACTGGCGCATTACATCAATTCCTCATTTTTGATGCATATCTAGGATTTACAAACACGGGGCTATTTACATTTTTTACGCTTGTTTATAAATATTTTTTTTTTTTCTGATAATCGCTTTTGCCATTGTAAACTTGGACGCGTGTGACTTTATAATGTTTTTTTTTAATACAATCGTATCATTTGCAGTTCCTTAGACGTTTTCGGTAATTGCCGTCCATCTATTTTCAAATGATAGCTATCTTATATAACTGAAGAGTTTATGGTAGCTGTATTTTTACGTTGAAATTCATGTGATGAATATCTATAAGGATATATAAAAAAGAATGCTTCCTTCTTTTACCTAGTACATAGTACTAGCAAAATGGCAGTAGGTCTAGAATTAAAAAAAATATTCATAAGTACATGAACTAATTTGTTCAATATCGTATGCATAACACAGTTAGTACTAGTCAGTATAGAACAGTTGTCCTGCAAAAGTTTATCTCTAATGATTTCTTACATTATGATATTTGTTTTTATGAAATGTTCAGTAGAATGTTAGAATTTAAACGTTCAGACAAAAGTAGAATAAATGAATATAATTTACTAGATCAGATGATATTCTTTGTTATCTATATTGTCTTTTAATTTATCCTCTGAGAAGTCTTACCTTGGTGGACATTGAACTCATTGGTTGTTCAATTCAGTCTTTACATGAACAATTTAAACTTCTGTGGTCATTTATCATTTTTTATTCAAATAATCATTTGATTTACAATCAACAATTTTGTGCAGCTCTTCTTATAGAAATAATTCTTCTCTCTCACTCTTATCTCACTCTCTCCCTCTCTTTCTCTTCTAAATACTATGTGGACATTATTTTTCAACGACGTTACAACGTTCGTCATAACTTCTTACCAAAGAAGCGCTGGACAGTTTTGTATTCGAATAGAATGGGTTTCTATTCATCTTGTATTTGAGAAACCCCTTAGCATGTGCAATGTTAGAGCTCTGTAAAACCGGTTTAATCGGGAATTATTCAGGGCTATCTATTCATTTAGGTCTCTCATTTTATTAGTAAATATAGCGAATAACTTTTTAACCGGTGGTAACCTTTAAGATAACATTATAAATCGTTTATTCATATTGACGTCATATCAAAACAACATACATTCAAAGTATTACAGAATGATTCCACAAACTACATAGAATTGAAATATATTTAATTATCTGTATACGTTCGTATTCTCTCTCCAAAGGTTAAAGTGAAAAGGGAATTAAACAAATAAAATGAGGTACATTATTGATGTCATCACATTCTTTTCGTCTTACAACTGATGTGACATCAGCAAACATGGAGAATGATTGATTATTTTTGGTCTAGGTTATGCGATAAAGTAAGGTTAATGTTTGTTGACTTAATCGCTATATTATGACATAACGATAATATTACAAGAAAACGCCCGCTCGTAGTGCCCATTATGATGAAAGAAGGAAGTTAATATTTCAAGAGAGTGACAAGTCTAATTGAACCCTTCTTTTTGAATCATGTGCTGTTTTAATAAAACTATCAATACCATTGAACATACAAGCAACTTTATTATCAGGAATACTAGTGACAAGGGTATGTTCACCCGTATGTAGATTCTCACCAGTTGTCTGCTTTCTTTGACACAATCATATAGGGTTCTTTTTCAAGCATAAGCATATTTTGAGTTGGAATAAGAAAAACGTATTTATAAGATACAATAACAAACTCAATACGTTAAGAAAAAAGTGTCATTAAAGTGCCATTAAATCTCATTAAATCTAACTTACACTGTTTTGGATATTTTAAGCGCATGATAATTTTATACAGTACTGTCATTGGTCCAACGTTAAATATATAGTAGTAAAGAATGAATTGTGAAATATTGTTTATGTAATGATAGTACTACGACAGTTACCTGTATATGAAGAAAATGGTATATTTGTTTCATAGCCAGTATATGTATAAACTTCAACAACCACTACTGTATATACATATAAGTCAACACCAATCATATTTACTTATGAAGTACTAAAAATAATAGTTAACACATTTAACACAAAAGTCAAATTTAACTTTTAACTCTCATAATAAGACTTATATATATATAAGACTTATAACACCAGGTTTAATTATTTGATATATTTATTTTTAGTTAGACAGTAACATGGTATTTAACTGCAATAAATTTATCCAAACAAACACTAAAATGTATAGTGTGGCTAAAATCGGTTATGGTATACTGATTGTAATAAGTATTGAGAGATGTAAGTAAATTTAATTCTTTCGTTTTTGTGTATTAAGTTGTACGTGGCATTCATTTTTGAAAATAATTGATCTTAGAAAAATGCTTGCAAATTAAAAAGAAATTTATATTATATTTAATCAGCTTAGTTCTCAATATAGAAAATACAGAAGTCTTTATTTTTAATCCTCTTGTACTGCTAGAAGTAACCATCAGTCTGAAGAAATCAAATTGAATTTAGTAACTGCAAATTAATTTCAGGGCTTCTACACATTACACTTAAAGCAGCATATGAGCATACATATAACTATGTCTAGTTAAAGACAATCCCATTTAGATGCATTCTAACCGAAGAATTAATCAGATAATATGATTAAATTAATGCAAAACATATTATCGGTTTCTAGTTCAAACCTTAAAGCTAAAAGCAGGTAACGTTTTCTTACCTGTTTTCCATAAGTAACGACACAATAACGTGACCACTGTAGCGACATAAAGATGTAAACGACCCAAGCCAATGTTATACGTAGACCATCGCAGTGTCAACTGATAGAACTTCACCACGATCAGAATTCGCACCAACGCAGTCAACGTTAGAGTTAAACTTCGACGACTTCACCAAACAGCTTGGCCACGAGCGCCTCTGTTTTCTCAAAGTTAATGGTTTTATGAAGGATTTATTTATCACCACAGTTCCAGTTCATATTACTATCATCGTTGGAATTTAGATTAAGGTAGTGTATCCCTTGGTGGACATAAAGCCATTCTACTGCACCAATCGGTACAACCGAGCTGAGGCAAAAAAGTCGGGTGCATGTTTGAACTTGTATATCCTGGGCACTATACAGCATTTTTTAACATAAGCGATTTTAGCATGAAAATAAATGTCATGTAAAATGCATTTCTTTCCCTTAGAAACATGGTAAAAATGGGATATTTGAGACATAATTTATGATTTAACCTACACTTAATGCGCAATTTCTTAGAAAAAAGAACTTAAATAGTTAACTGCAATCAACATATGCAATGTACTGTACATGCATATTTCAAGGTCTATTTTAGGATTGTTTTGGCATTTTAAAAGCTCGTGTTGAAGTAAATTTTGGAAGACTATGCGACAAGTGATACGTCGGTTCCAGGTGTTTTCTTTTTTCTATTAAAATGTGCCATTGGCAGTACAATATTTTCTGTGTGAAAAATATTTTTTTACTTAAGTTTCAGATGAGAAAGAGGAAATTTTTATGCTGAGAAATGGAATGCAGCAAACACATTAAATGAAACGACGTACATAATAGTGTCAACACGTTTGTATCCTTATGTCATTGCCGTGACATCAGTAAAGCAAAAACAAATAAATATTTATTGTCTGTGGAATATAAATGTCCACATCGCCATGTCTGTTGATGAAGTTCCATCGATTGGCTGCGACATTGCGACATTTATAACGGTAATGCACGCATCACTGTCTTATCTCCAGAGATTCAGAAATGATAGAACTCGATCAATAAATAATAAAAAGAACAAGTACTTAGATAAGGTGGATCCTTTTTAGCTATACGTAACTATGTCCATTAGAACTTATGACTGAAGTTGGAAACATCTGGTTGCCTGAAGGACACAACTATGGATTAAAAACTATATTCATTTTAATACCAAATAATAAAGCCATGGTATAAATTTGGCGAGAAGAATTCGCGGAACCAGTAAGTTAATCATTTTTATAGAGACAAATACATCATTAACATGATTTTAACTTATGTTTTATAAAATACAAAGCAAACAATATTAAAATAAGTGTTAAATTTTGCAATAATTTTATGCATATACGAAACTCAGGTCATGGCTCTACCATGAGGTGTTGACACAGTGTCACAGACACACACGTTTTTATCTTTTTGTGTCTTTTAATTATAAGAACTCTTGAACGAAGTCCGTGCTAAATGTTTCATATCACTATTGTTTTTGCTGTTATAAATTCCCATTGAAAGTATCCATGATTTGAGTTTTCACTTTTAACCTGGATCTATCAAGCATAGTTAACATTGAAACACTGGTTTTACTTTTGTGAAAAATACAACATGTATGTCTTTAATGACGTTAAACCAGTACGTAACTAAAACGTAAACATTTAGATAAACGCGTCACGTCAGTTCTATACCTTGCTTCTTGTCGACCTTACATTATTTCTTTTGCAGTATAAATCACTCTTAAATTAATTAAATACTGATTTCTCTAAATGCCACAACATTACGAATTGTTTTATCCTAAAAATGATATATGCTTAATTATTGGTAATGATTTATTTGTAATAAGTTAGTAGTTATTGTGGCTACTTTTGTGAAACATACTTATGATTTAACGTCATCAAACATTTACCATTTAATCAAATATTATTTCTTTCAAAACACAATGATTGGCAAACTAATGCAGTTTACGTGTTTCTCATGACGTTTCCCCAATATTATGTCCTAAAGCCACAGCTCAGTCTACATTTTCCGTCCGTAAGAAGTATGAATACCATTTGTATTTTGGCTTTTATGGCACATCGACACTTGAACGGTCTTACGGCGCAAAATACAAAGAAGTTAAACGCGAATATAGTAGAATCAGGTTAAAACTAAAATGCATATGTAGAAATATATAAATATATCAGGTCAAGATAATGTTATTATAATTGAAAACAGGTTAACATATTTAACGATTTAAAAATGCATAACGTTAGGTTAATAGTTTAAAATTGTTATAACTAATTAAGAATACCTCGTTCAACAAGCAAACCAATTTAGAATTCGACACTGTCTTAAATAGTTCGTAGAAGTATGTATAAGAATATATGACAAGGTCCTACGAGCATGGCAACAAACCCTGAACTGGTAATGACAAAGGTATTGACATGCAAGCCAAATGGAAAAGTAAGAACAAACCTTTTATTAGTCATTTAACAAAAAGAGAAAACACAACAGGTACCACTTTAGAACGGTTAGTTAGCAAAAGTACCGACTGGGGTGCTTAAACAGGTTTTACGGAGCTTTGATATTTTGCAATATATTATCCAGGAATGTACATGTATTGATTTACATTTGTATCAATCATTTATCCTGTTTCAGGTAAAAAGGTCCATTGTAGACTCGATATGGCATAGTTATTCCAATCAATACATGCGCGGTAAACACTTTTATACTTGCTAATGTATAAAATTAAATATGTGTTGTTTGACGTTGACAACGTGTAAGGGTGCATCGAAATACACGTTAAAATAAATCTTCCGTATAGACAATAGACGCTAAGCATACTTACTGACTGTTGCTTCATGTTGGCCCCTATTTCACATATCGGCGCATACTTTAGTTAAAATAAGTGCTTTGATTAAAACAATATATGACCATCTGTAGCACTGTTTATATATGTTGCTGGAGCCTTATCTAAATTAATATTACTTTATTACCGGCTGATTTCATTTTGCTGGTCGTCGTGAGAGCACTAAAGAAATTACAGTAAATTATTGTTTGATATTAAGATTTATTATGGTAATAAATTTTGGTGATAATCTAAAACAGGGTAATTCTGACAAAGTTTGATGTATGGATATCTCTCGATGCAACCGATTCTTTCATGTCGTCTCAATGTTCCATGGACTTTTTTATTAAAATGTTCTGTACAATTTTCGATGTCTCGGGACATTACATCATGCGCGTAGAAATATATTATTTGAAGAGTCGCTATGTTGGACAAGAAATAAGCTCTGCCAACACGTCCACCTTAACAGTTATATCATCAAGACAACGTTCTTTAAGGAGAGATTTCTTACGCATAGAAAGAACATAATATATTTTCCCATACTACATGATTTGTCGGGGATCATAACAGTTTAAGAAGTTGTTCTCTAGTCTGCAAATAACTTATATTCTTTATTACTATTATGTCTTTAAATGAGACCATGTGTTTAAAGAATATATTGATATACATGGCGATATTTATTAGCGTTTTGCATGATAGTATTTAATAGGATTTTGCATGATACTAAATTCACCTACATTATACTAACATCTGGCCTGCCTCTCGTGGACATACCATTCGAATGAATGTTTCTTTTTATCATGGGTACTGTTGAACAGGATTCAACAGGATCTTTTAAGTTTTCATCGGTGTTCCCTGTTATACTCGGGAGCTGCCCATGCATTACTCGAAGCTTGCGAAGTCCGCTGCATACTTTCAACTTTAAAGTGTAGTGGAATGCCTACGAGAATTTATAGCGTAGGTTGTATGCTCTTATACTAAATATCTGAGGTCGAGTCTCGCAATGGGTATTTTTATTTAGTTGATTAACATTTTACTTAAGCATGCAGAATTTTTAAAATTGTTTCGTAGTATTTTATATTAATATTTTCGTCTGAGTGGATTTTTCTTAAGGGTTTTAAGGGGATAAATATTTTTTTTTATTTCTGTTCTACGTTACATTTCAACATTCCTCACAAAGAGGGTACAATCAATACAATAATTCAGTATGATACTGATTCTCAAATTTGTATTCTAAGTTCAAGCAGGAAAAACTTACAAAAATCATGATGAACATACAAGAGTACATTCTGGGAAACTAAGTTAGTAAAATTAATACATAAAACTAATCTTTGCACAGGCTTGCACTCAGAATCCTGCAGTTCATAAGAATCCATCTTAACCAGGGAGCCAGAGAGGACTGTTTGTTTATTACTTAGAGCATAGGGTCAATGTAATCCTCCCGACAGATACCGACTATTGATTTACGGGCAAATACGAGGATTAGAGAGTGGCACGTGAGTACTGTTTCCCAGTGTTACGTTGTAAAATTTATGTTCTTTTCCTTTGTCTACATGTAGATTAAATTTAAATGTCGGTGGAAATTTTGATAGGAGCTTTTCTTATTTACTTATATATACACAAACAAAGACGCTGTTTGCGATTCGAAGATAATAATATCTCCCTAAATACAATTAATGCTGCATTCAAAAGAATTAAAACTTACAATGCAATGCAAGATTAAGTTTGGCTAACCGTTTCAAATCAGTAACGAATAAGAAAATTTTGTATGATTATTTAATCTTTAGCTTTCGATATTCCATATTCCGGTGCTATTCATAGCGGGAGCGCCCGTGGCCGAGCGGTTAGAGTCGCTGACTTGTAACTCCGCAGCCCCTCACCGTATGGGTTCGAGTACCGGTCGGGACAATAACTTTCATGTGGGTAGGTTTTCCAGCTAACCTTCGGTGCGCCAGTGGTTCTACCCAGGCATAAGTCTGGAGTCTTCCTTCACCATTATATGGTGGACGTCGCCAATATGACCATAATTGTGTCGGTGTGATGTAACGAAAACAAAACAAATTATTGTATGCGAATTGTAGATTTAGTAATAACAGTTTTAATAATTGGATAAAATATAACATTGTCTGACAATCTTGTCGAATCTTGTAAAGCGATAAAGTTCGGGTGAACAGTAGCTGTGCGGTGCGACTCTAGTATAAAGCTATCAAACGTGACTACAAATCTTCGCGAGTTTCACGGTAGGTGTGAAAATCACTATTGTTACCGTTTTGCATCTTATAGCAATTTGAAGTTTGAGATAGACCAACTGATTTCAACAGTTTTATACGTGTGGGGACAAAGAATTTAGTTTGATATATCCGATAATTTGACACATCCGAATTTGATTTAAGCGGAGTCGAACTATATAGAAACTATTGGGAAAAAACGGGATCGTAGAAAACAGTTTGACATAACCGGAAATTTGAGATAACCGATTTTGAGATAACGAGAGTTGACTGAATGTTTTAAAGGACTTTACATAGTAAAACTTAAAGATCATAAAGCAGTCGGGTTGAATGAAAATTTAAAATGTTTAAATGTTAAGTGTCATAGTGGCACATATTAAAATTATGCAAATGTAAACGCTTCATAATTTCGTTTGGGTAATATTTATTTATATCCAAATTTTGCTTGAGTTATGATATGGCTTTCTGTGTTACGTAAGTTCTTTTTTATTAAAATACTTGGAGTACTGGCAAAAGTCGACGTTACATAGAATCTATTTGTATTTCTCGTCTATAAATCAGAAATAAATATTGTATTCAGTACTAATCTAATCATGGATCTCTCTATAAATCTCTATCATCTTTAGTTTAGAAATTACTCTTGTTTATTGAGATTTATTTATCCAAAACTGATGCGTAAATTCACAATTTCACCAATTTGCCAATATTTTATAGTGTTTCATTAAACCTACTCCTATTGTGCATACGGCGTAAAATTCATGCAATCGATACTAACGTGATAACAATGATCGTTCACATACAAACACATTATAACAATCAGGTACAGTACGTATCATAACAGATTGTATTTATTTATAATGGCAAATGCCAATGGTTTATGACTTTCTGTCGAGTATTCTCATAAAAGTACTCACAATAAATAACTATTCTAGTCAAAGTTTGCTAAGGATCACTTTTTTGACTTTAGATATTTTGATAATATTATCACTATATAAACATCACTTTGCTTACAAAAAATAAGCAGGTATTCGGGAATCATATACGGGAATTGCAGTTATTGATTCAATAGGTACACTTTACACAAAAAGCATGTCGCCGCAATAAAAGAAGTGTATGTAAATGTGATCTTTAGCAAATTTTGTGTAGCATAAAAATATGATATTAAATGACTCACACAGTCAAATGTGTTTTATCTAAACAGCGAGGCAGTAAAATCTTCTTTTTTGTCATTCACAAGTCGTAACGTTGACATTAAATGAAGATTCAAATAGAAACTTTATTAAGTACAATTTCATCAGGTTATATTCAATTAACCAAATAAATGAACCCCATAATCAGCAATATATAAATAAAAATAATGATTACGTCAACCATTTTTTCTGACTCAAAGAGATGAAAAGAAACTGTTCAACGGTTGTTTTAAGATGCCCCATGGCATATTGTACAATGTTGCCCCAATTTTCATTCTTATAGTTTTCCTTATTATAAGACCTTTCTAGGTAAACTCAAAAATACTTCAACACTTTTACTTGTTCTGTTAGAAAAAGATAACGAACCAACTGACGATTGCGACTCTGACTTTCCAGAGTAACAAAACATGTCATATAGTCACCGTCCTATGAAACTGCCATTTAAGATATATATATATATATATATACCATATTCTATGGTACCGTATTCAATGACATTGTAGTGGCGTCTAATAGGTTGAAAGTTATTTATTTAATATTGTTCGCAAATCAACTATTATTGACGCTAACAATGCTATAAATCGAAATTTTATTATTTATTGCACTTAATGTGTATTACTCCCTACATTTAACATGGTTAATTCAACCCTGGTACAATTAATACACGTTTAAATGCGGGTCTCTCATTAAAAGGTCGTCTGCGTAAACGTTTTTATCTCGTTTGCTTTTGTGGTCCGTGTTTTTTCTCTGTTTATAGGAATACTGTTTCAATGGGAATAATGTTTGATGTTATCGTTAGAATGAAACACCGTCAGAAATTCTAAGAAGGTCAAATGAAACAAAAATCGAACATTTTGTGTACCGTGTCAATGTTTTTAAACTTCGTGAGATTGCAGGTTAATTTATTTTTGTTATACTTTGTTCAACATCATTATATACCGTTTAATATATATAAAATTATTATTCACAGTTCCGTCATCATTCTAATAGAATTTTACCTAGACGGTGCACACTAAGGTCCACATCGAAAAATAATGATTATGTCAACCATTTAAAGAGATGATAGGAAAATGTTCAACGGTTGTTGGTATTTAAATGTCCGATGGAAAATTGTATAATGTTGCCCCAATTTTCACTAAATTTTCATTTTCATCATGTTCTAAATTATAAGACCTTCCTAGGTAAGCTCCAAAATACATCAACACTTTAACATGTCCTGTTAGAAAAAGAGAATGAACTAATTGACGGTTGCGACTGTGATTTTCCAGAATATTAAAAATGTTATATAGTCACCTATGAAACTGTCATTTAAGATATATGCAGATCATATTGTATGGTACCGTATCCAATGACACTGCTGCGGTCTGGTCAAAAATAAATGATTGTTTGCAAATCAGGTATTATTGATGCTAATAGTAACCAATAGCAACATCTTATTATTTAACACACTTAATGTGTTTTACTCATCTCTCTACATTAAAAAATAGTAGACCGAGGTATAAAATAAATAAAAGTTTAAATGCGTGTTTCTCATTAACATGTCGTCTGTGCAAAACGATTTCTTCTCCTCTTTTGCTTTTGTGGTACTTGTTTGTCTCTGTTTAAAGGAGTATATTTTTAACGGAATCATATTTGATGTTACCGTTAGAATGGACTTCCTTCAGAAATTAGGTTTTACATAAGGTAGGTTTAAAGATACGTTAGACAAATACTACGAATGGACCAAAATCGAACATTTTTTGTATCGTGTTATTTGTTTTAAAACTACGTGTATGAATGTAAATGTAGCCTTAGTTGTTAAAATTATATAATAAAACGTATGGCTTTGTTTCGCATGCAATTACTGTAAATAAGACATTAAGATTGCAGCCTAGTTTATTTTTTAATATACTGTGTCCAACATACGTATGTACAATTTAATATATGTAACACTAATATTCACAGCTCCGTCGTCATTCTAACAGAATTTAGCCTAGAGGGCGCACATCTAGGTCCACATCGACACAAAGCCAGAAATCCGTTCCTGAAATTTCTGTTCATAAAACAGTACGTGATTGGATGGATAAACGATGACGTATAGGCTAAAAGAAGAACGAGTGATTTTGTAGTAGGTGAAATATGCCGAAACATAGACCGAAAATCAATAGATTGCCAGGCGTTAAAGGCATATGTTGGTGCCCAGCAGAGGAAGTACTGAAGAACTAAAACCACCATCATACGGATTACTCGTTTCCTGTTTGCAACATCTCGCGCATGTCTGTTGGTAGTGAGCATTACCATATGGCTGTCATCACTGATTCTGGTGCTTCTGTCGCTGCAATAGCCGTTACGCATGGAGCAACCTGAATAAAAAAACACGCACTATCTTTAGAATAGGTAGCCTTGATATGATTTTTAAGATACATCGCAGCGACCAATTATGATCATTACAGCAAGTTCCAGATATTTTGCTGGAGGAAGACCCCAGACAAATGCCTGGGTAGAACCAGCGGTGCACCGCAAGGTAGCTGGAAGATATTTCCACATTAAGTCCTTTGGCCCAAACGGATCTCGAACCCAGTGGGAGGCTAAGCAGTCAGAGGAGTTACAAATCGGCGACGTTACAACTACGCCAGGGGCGCCGAACAACACACAATGATTGATTAGTTTAGCACTTACTAAGAACGGAGGTTTTTACTTAAATATAATTTATAGAAAACCCGTCAGAAAGTGTGATTTTGGAGCACAGCGGTCCACAAAGCAGGTTAAAGCACCTCTGTCAGTCAGTTTCTTCTACTAATCTTTCCAAGGGGTTAACTGCTGGCTTATCTTTTTTGAGTTATGTCTCGTGTCTGATTTGTTTATTTTGCCACTGTTATATTTACCCTGCCTTTGTCTAAAGGTAGTTAAGATTTAAATATACGTGTAAATTCTTATAATATCGTATTTTCCCCAAACCAATGAAATCCAATTTATGAAGCCAAAGTTATTGACATAGACGTTAACCCCAAACAATAATAATTCTATCAGTCAAAGCGCAAACACCGATATAACGCATGTACCTTTTAAAGGAGTCGTCCGGCAACATAGATGACGATAAAGTGTTCATGTCCAAGGCAAGCTGATTTTGTATAAGTAACCTAGGAGAATATTAAATGAGACTATGTTCAGCTTCCCTTAATAGCTCAAACTTTTTCGATATTTTGTTACTTTTTGTATAAACATTACTTTAACCCATATAACTTCTGTGTTTTTGTCACATTTAATTAAATTAAACTTGTTACGTGTTTGTGCCAAAGGCAAGTACTAGGTCAACTTTTATTATGTATTGTCGTTCCTTCTTAAAAGTCAAATTTACCAAAGGTTTTCAATTTTTGTTTTGACCATTGCGATACTACCTTCTGTTTTTGTGTATTTTTATAATAATACAGAAAAAAAACTCTACCTGACACCATGGCATTTGTATTTGTAGATAACCAGAGCCTGTGGGCAATAAGTCCGTAATACGTTCCCATGGATACGAGTGGTACTATTAGAAGGATGACTACCAAGGCAACACTGTAGACTTTATCTATGTCGGCATCAAGAAGGACCTGAGGCCAGATTTCCCGGCATGCTTGGCCTCCTTTTCTAAGAGGGATAATCCTTTGGAAGGCTGCGATAGGGCTCATGATGATAAGGATGACCAGCCATATGCCGATGATCATTCGTCGTGCGTGAGACAATGTCTGCCATTGGAGGGACTTCAAGGGTTGACAAATGGCGTAGAAACGCTCTAATGATATGGCGACAAGGGTGTAGCAGCTGACTCCTACAGACACGGCTGAAATAGAAATCACTCGCATATATAAAATGAACTAAAGCTGTATATTAGCAACTGACTCCTACAGACACGGCTGAAATAGAAATCACTCGCATATATGAAATGAACTAAAGCTGTATATTAGCAACTGACTCCTACAGACACGGCTGAAATAGAAATCACTCGCATATATGAAATGAACTAAAGCTGTATATTAGCAACTGACTCCTACAGACACGGCTGAAATAGAAATCACTCGCATATATAAAATGAACTAAAGCTGTATATTAGCAACTGACTCCTACAGACACGGCTGAAATAGAAATCACTCGCTTATATGAAATGAACTAAAACTGTATATTCAGTGCAATCATACAGCAAAAAGAAAAGGATTGCACCTAATTATTGTGATCACATTTACGGGTACTTTATGTAATCATTTTATCTGTTACCACTTTTCGCCCCGTAAATCATATCAGAATATTACATTTTGACATGATCAAGGTCATTCAAATAAAAACATCATTTTGATGCAAAAATCACTAACAAAACACTTGTACATGTTTACAACTGAAATGAATGTCAATGCTTGTAATAATAATATTATTGATAAATAATATAATAAACATTATAGTTAAATCATAATTATAATATGTTCTTGTGACGTACGAAATCCCAATGAGCCTAAAAGTTCCACTGCTACTATCAGCTATTTACTTGACGGGTCGTGTGCGCAAATGTGACCTATTAATACTGCTAACATTTGAATGTCTTCATCAGTTATATATGTATATTTTTATTCTACATATTTTAATATATCTATTATATAGTCAAATAGCTAAGTCTTTATGTACAGTCGATATGTATTTGAAAAACGCTTTTCTCAACAAGTGCTTACTTCAAAGATTACAGGTAATGTTAGCATTCCTCATCGAGAATTGTTCACATGCATCATCTTGTTTAATCTGCCATGGAAAAACTCTTGATTTATTAACCTTTTTATTTATAAATTTAAGGTATGTAACACCGGCTGTGTAAGATACAGTTTACAAATCAATTTATTTTAAAGTGGAAATTTAAACCAACGTATCTTATACATTTATATATCGATCAGGCTATTAGTACTATTGAAGAATCTTGTTTTGAGTAAATAAACACACTGTGGGCATCACTGTGACTTTGTAATTATAATCTATGTTGCATCATTTTATTGTGAATCCAAAAGACCCATTTACAACAAAATTATATAGTATATATAACTAATTAACAAACAATCTGTTTTAAATAATATAAATTCTTACCTGGTGCATTCAAAGCAAACATAACAGCAGTTTTTTTTTCTTATGTTATTATATTAATTCTTGTGGGAAACTATGTTGTTTATATTGTTTAAATACTGTTTTAAAATGTGTGTCACCAAGGAAAACTCAAAACGGCATTAACAATGGTGATTTAAATTCCTTTAGCCTTCATGCATGTTTAAACGTAATTATTGTTCAAGCTTAAACAGGATTTACGCTATGATTTAATTGCAACTGTGTGTTTGTTTTAATAGTGAATGTTAATATCTATAATTGTTTTCAAAGCGGTGTTTTAATTTCATAATTTACTTAAAAATGAGATGAAACCTTAACATTGCTTAATAGTGTAGTTAAATATGTCATTTTAATTTATGAAAGTTTATTTATAGTTAATTATTAATGGAAACATTAAAACAGATTGCTTTTTTCATTATAATTGTTTAATTATAATTATTATGACGTTTGTTATCTATAGCAAGTGAACGTATCTGCGAAATAAGACCCATGTGCAGACAAATCATGCTCCGGTACCTGGTAATTTGATCTGGTATTATGACACATTTTGTATGCTATATAGTGATAGCAATATAAATTGCATAAATATTGATTTACCATGATATCACTTACCTTGAAAAAATCGAATTAAGATGCAGATGGTCTCTCCGAAAATAAAGTTCCTTAGCAGGATTGCAGAAAGAGTGAATGGCATGCAGAGCACTGATAACAGAAGGTCGCTGACAGCCAAATTCAGAAGGAACATATTCGTGATTGTACGCATCTTCTTCTGTCGAAATAGTGTCAACATCACACAAATATTCCCGACAACAGACAAAATAAATATCACAGAATATAACGATATACTTATTTCCGATGTGAACGCATCATTACTTTTCATGGGTCGCTCAAGTGTTCTATTAGACGCAAAACGATTATCCGTTTTATTGCCTGAATCCATTAGTCCAAAAAATTAAACACTATGGTTATCTTTGCCCAATATTACCATCTAACCATCCACATTTTATGTATGCTTTTGTTCTTTTGAATTTAGCTATTTAAATATTTAAATTGTCAATGTATCAATTTGATGTTGACCACCGATAAGAGTCAGGGGAATATTCACTATCGGAAACACTGCAACTCTACACTGATCTAAGGCGAAGCATGGAACTGAACACAGCGTCTATTTCCGAAGTTAAAACCAATACATCCACACAAATAAATATCCTCAGCGATGGTAAGAAGCTGTCTTAGACGATAGATAATAGTAAAGGTAAATACTCCGTAAAAACTTGATTGTATGGATAAATGTAATATAATATATTTTATTTTGTATCAATCTAGAAGTGTATAGAAGCCAGAGAATTCAAACGACAGTTAACAAAAAAAACTTACTTAATTGCATATAATTGTACGGAATATTTTAACCCACAAAAGTTAAATTTAAAAGTGTCAGTAAAAGTGTGATGTTATATTGCACGAAAAAAAGAAAACTCTTTATAAATGGCAACTTACGAAATGACATACTTTTTCACTCGAATACTTTGAAAGAAACATATGTCTCACAGCACACAGCCTTCCCGTCCTGATTGAAAAAACAACAACAACAACAGCAACAAAACATGCACACAGCATAATTAAATTCAAAGAAACAATACATTTTAGGAAGAAAATAGATGATGTATGTTCCCATCATCGTGCATATTATTACTTAATAAACAATATGCTTAATGAGTTATACAGCATTATGTCTGGCATTCTGCATGTTATATAACAGTATTTAGATATAGTAAATAAATATGTAACAGTACTTAGATATAATGGCATTCGTGTGATACCGGACCTGGTAGCGCCCGGCTTCGGGTTAATGTGACTGGCTGTGGTATCATGCCAGCTGTTCGCGGCATGTTATAAACAGTGAAGGCAGCACTATATCGTCTTCGAGTGGACACAGTCTGCAAATAACTGAAATACTTTTGGCGGGACAATGAACCCAATAAACATAAACATTTGTGTGACAACGAACTTTTCAGATGGATTTTAATTGCGTCTGGATCATAAATAACATGTAAAAATAACACAACAAGTATCATCCCAATAACGCATGTGTTTATATACATAATGAGTATACGCCAGTCCAAAAATACACTGACTGCCTCGATAGTGACATAATTACATACCGTAAAGATAGATTGCTTCTTTGTGTCATGCGCCTTCGCAAAACTGTGTCTACATCTATAAGTAGGTAAATGTTATTTATTAAGCAAATAGTTGTCAAAGAATAAACAGTCGTTTTATTAAAAGGACGTTAGTTTAACAATATAAAAGTTTTCAAACTTTTACTGTGTATAGCAAACAAGGAAACAATGAAAAGGAAGATATAACCAGGTTGTTTCAGGATTTTATTGTACTCTCAAATAATTGATACAAATATCCTATTGATTAAGTGCTAACCTTGATCTCATTGTTAGTGTATTAAGTATATGCGCAATTAAAAAGGTGTCTCGAAAATCGGGAATTATATGGATACACAATAACCCAAACAATAGGTAAAATAAATTATCTAAACATGTGATATCTAGTGAAATGAATATAGATTTAAAGAACCTAAGTCGACCCTTTTGCCGACTGACCGTCCTAAGACGGTAACTGTTAGTTTGTCTCTATTTTATTTAATATATCGTCTTAGTTTATTGTAAATTTGACTGGCATATGAATTCCTTTGTCATTTGCTTTTCTTGAAAGTTTTAATATGGTTGCAATACTCAAAGGACTGTTCCTTATTTTCTTTGTAGTATTTTAGCTACAAAACTGTAACTGATATATTCCACAGTGTTTTAAACGCGTCTGCATGCGTTACCTAACTCCAAATGAAACATTGCGACGATATTTGGGAAAATAATGTACTAAATGTACTTTTAAGAGAGGATCAGTTTCAATATTGTAAAAGTCTGACAGGTTGAATAACGATTTAAAGAAAGTGCAGAATATAAAACTTTTGTGCAAATACAGATAATTGAAAAGAATGCAGTCCTTTGCTCTTGTGGTGTTCATAAAAGCCATATCAAAGATATCTTTGTTGTTCAGTATCTAGAAGAACAAGAGATTTTAAAAAGTCTTCAGTGCAAAATCAAAATGCGTGACATTTTGGAAATCTTTCAATCCTGTCAAACACAAATGTATTTTTAATAAAAGTGCTAGTTTTGGTCATATAAAGAAAGACAACAGATTTTGTCATAGTAAAATCGACTTTGTGATAACACGAAATAACGCGTGACATTATGGGGAAAATTTTAAATCTTTAAATATATACACAAATACATACATAGTAATGCCTAGTAAAAATATAATACTAATGAAACATGTACATAGTCAGCTCATCTGACTTCTTCACGTTTTATTGGACAAAAGGGACGCGCTATGGTTTCATATCGAATAAATCAGTTATTACCCTTTACGACATCATCAAATGCCGCTTGCGGTGGATGTGAAAGTGTAAAAAGAAGTAGCAGATGCATACTGTTGTTTGCCAGAAATATTGTTATCTTTCAGTATACTGTTATTGTAATGGATTTATTCCTACTTGTTTGTTAAATAGTAACTTAAGATCATATATATCAATGTTCGTCCCATTTAGAAACACTTTGTATGTTGTAAAGCATAAATTGTCATTATTTTTTTTATAAAACTATTATCAGCGATATAAGGTGTTTACAATTATTTATAATAATTTGATATCAAGTTTAGAAGCACTACATCAAGCATCAATAAATCAATATATAATTTATATTTAATCAGCTCTAAATATTTGAAATCTGTGAGGGTAAAACTATATAACAAATTGCGTTTTTACCTTCTTTTTATCAATTTGTACATCAATTGATAGTTTTATATAAGTAAAATCGCATAAATATGAGGTTAACATAAATGTTTATATAGTTTGTTTATTTTTTTTGATTGTCACAATTAAAAAATATGCGAAACAATGCTAATTTTGGAAAGTAAAATAATACAAATCATTTAACGTTTGTCATTTCACGAAAAGCATAGTACTGCAACGATTTGGTAATCTTTTTCTTGTATTCTTGGATTTCTCAAGTAAAATGGAACATCAGAGATACTAAGACACATGCTGAGTTTAATTCAGTCTAGGAGCTGAAACCTTCAACTGGCAATATAAAATATACAGCTTTTTATTAAAAGTGTGCCAGTTCTAAGCAAACCAGTCGAATAAAACACAGGTTTAAAAAGATCTTTTTTCCCTTTCATTAGACTTCATTCGACACTGTGCACGACATGTCAATTATGTTAATTTGTTGATTTTTTTGGTCCTTTAGAACAATATCTGATGGATGGCTTCACCAATCTTCTTCACATAACTGAATTTTGCTCTAAATAGTCCACAGTCACTTTTTAGTATATTTTTCAATTCATTTTGTATTTGTACTTTTAAGACGTTGTGCTTTGAAAATCATTCAGAGTCAAAAGCAGCAAGATGATTTACACATTCAACATCATATACATTTGCAGTTATACAGGTATGTTTTTTTTACAATGTTATATTTTTACACTGACTTTAAACCGCGCGACAATGTATTTTTAAGTAATATAATTAAAATCGACCGTTTTTACAGACAGTGTCTTATAGCTTCTTTATTCTTGTTTTGAGCATAAATGTGTGATTATTTGTGTTTAAAAGTAATACAGTCAAACTTGTGTTAGCGGTCACGTGTTAAGAGCGGTCACCTTGCCGTAAGCGGTCAGTTTAGGTCCTCCCAAGCAATTTGTTCTTTAATTGTCGTCTAATCAGCGGTCACGTGCCTTCTGCGGCCAGCGGTCAGCTTGATTGGACAAACCCTTCTTTAAGTGTCTCCTAATTACCGGCCAGTCAGCATTTGTCAATCGTCAGTTGTGATCACATAATGAATGTGTGAACGTTAATCCGCCTGCTCCGCACCCACTTGTCAATATTATCACACTATCTGTCCCGATCTCCCAATCAAGATAGATTCGTAGATATCCAGCTTGTAATCGGAGCACAATAAAGTGTCTCAGTCAATATCTATTCAGCATATATCGTAGTGAAACGGGTAGCAGAAGCGTTAATTTATGAGAGAGTTAATTTATGCATAAATCAACTCTACGCACCGAATTTACTTGACTAGATGTTCATACAGTTGTAGCAGTTTTTGTTATTGCTTATACAAACCCTGTTTAAACGATATTAAATATAATTTAATTTTTCAAATGACACACTACGTGCTGTTTTAGTTAAAAATAGTTTAAAACATGCACCATCCGGAACTTGAATTGTCCAAACATATGTACACTTTTCGGAGATTTGTGACACTTCAATTTGACGAAGATTTTGGTACCCTCAGTATACATTTCATGTGAAACATTTAAAATTGTATGTTTTTACTGTTAGTGACCAAACTACTTATACTTGAGCAATATTTTTTTTTATTTATTGAGGCACTTCTGATATTCTGAGTCATTTGTTGACATTCCAAAAGCATTTACGTTGTTGTTTTACATATCTATTCGAACAGTACTTTGTAGTTGACCTACTATGTAAGCAATACTTTTTATAAAGAAACATGCTTATATAAATAGGTTAACAATCAATAATATCATATTTTGTGTTAAGCAGCCAACTTGTCTTCAGCGGCCAATTTTAGACTGTCCCTTGGGTGGCTGCTTAATACAAGTTTGACTGTATTGTATTTTTTTTAAACTATTTTGCTGATTGAACAATGTTTTTTTCAAAAGTTGTTGTATTTCATCATTGGTAAAATGGAAAAGTTCGTTTCCTTATCAATATAATGATTTTTTTGTCGGTACATAGTATGTGTAGTCAATATTTGAATAAAAATATTTCATTAAGCAAGTTAAAGTTATGACTATCAAGTGAATACACACACGATTTCTAAATAACTAAGAAAAAAGTGTTTCATATGTAAAGTTTTTTTCCCATAATTGTTTACTTTAATTTCATTTCAAGTATTTAATAAAGGTTTATTGAAATTCGTTTTCATGTTTGTTCAAGTATTTTACATGAAAATAATATATAGAATGCATAGAAATAAATACTCGTTAAAATTAATTTTCTATGCTGAATAAGCTACTTTTGTTTTACTGAGGTTGTTTTTGTTTTTGTGGTTTGCATTTTCCTGATATACTTGATGATGGTGATGATGATAAGGAGGAGAAGAAGAAGAAGAGAAGGAGATGAAGAAAGGGTAAGCATTAGTTATTTTTAATATATCAACATTCCGAATACATTATAAAATTAATTATGTCAACCAGCTCTAATGTAGTTATACATCAAATATCTCTTGAAAATCTCTTGAAATAATTTAAATCAAAACAATTTAAGCAGTTGTACAACTTATTCATTTTACAGCAGACTAACATTTTATTCTTCCTTTCACAATAGTTACCAGACCATATTGTCATTTTGCACACATTTTGCAATACATTCTTTGGTATTTACACAAACAACGAATACAATGATAAAGTTTCAATGCTCATCACAGCATAACAAATAATTTTTGATCTGGCAATTTGAACATGTTAAGAAATATTTGTTAAGCGTGAATGCATTTGAAACGAAATGTCTCCTACGTGAAAGGTCAATTATTCTAACACGATGTTAAATTCCCTAGATGTTCAAGACATTTCCTGCATCTGTTATTCCATGCCTAATAAGTGAATATTGTACTTTCTGTTCTAAATCTTTGCTAAATAATTGATTTTATTTCTGTTGATTCATTTTTTATTTTTTTTTGTTGCATTTCACATTGTGCGTAACATATCTTGTAAGTCAGCGAAGGGTGAACAGTAGGAAGGAAGTGACAAGCACTTGAACAACGTACCTTAACTATGATAAGATTCACAGAAGGAATTGAATTATGTGACGTCATTCACAAGCATTATATATTCCAACAACTAAAGACCATTGTTAAACAGGAAACGTCGAACTATAAACCCATGGACATCATTACAGAAAGCAAACTTGAAATAAAAGAATGTGCAAAAAAGAAAACTTACATAGAATATTCGTATTACATATATTTTTGAATGTGCATTTCCACTTTTCATTAAGATGTGACCTGTTACGGCAAAAAAGTATACAGTTACCTAAATTTTAATCTGTCTCCTTCTTTCTTCAAATCTAATTCAACGATATAATTGAATTTAATCTGAATTTGTGTGAACCAGTTCTATTAAATATTGACAGGTGATTAAAAGCCAGGTTGGAAAAAACTAATTAGGTATGCCAATTATCCGCTTGGAAAATAATGTGCTGTAAATTATTTTTCTTGGATTTAGGCGAAATCGATTTGATGAAATATGCCTTGATAATTTGAAGCGGGAAAAAAAGTTTGGTCAATATGCCACACGTTTTATTTTGGGTAGTAAAAAAAGAAGCATGTAATAAAAGATTGCATTACCACGCTTTTTGTACGCTTACTGATGTTTGATTTCGTACCTTTTTTGACATTAACACGAAATAAAAACTAAACGGCTTGTCGCTATAAAACAGGAAATAATTATTAATGGTAAGAACAGTACAATTTTATGTGAGATTAAAGAAACGTCATACACGTTGCGTTTAGCCTTAATGCAGCTTTTTCTAAACGATAACAAATAATTGTATTAAGTGCATTTAATGAAATTGTGAAATAACTTAACATAATTTTTCCCGTTGATTGATATACACTCCCTATCGTTTACTTTAACAATAAATAGCTATTTTGTGTTCCTATAGTAGTTTATATTGCCAAGTTTTTGATTCTATGGCTATGTAAGCTTGCATATTGCTCAGTATTTATACACAACCAACTAACTAATGGCAACGGCGTCTCATTAATTTAGTCTAATTTAGTCTACTTAAAGTTAATAAACTTAAAACTGCATGTAAGGGTGTAGCGATTTTATGAATACCGTGCATGCAAAATACTGGTAATTATTAATTTTATTATCTTTAAAATAATGGTTGGTGTTAATGTTGACTTGACAACCGTTGCCCCTAACCGAAAATGTGATTTGTATTTACTTATTTAATTTATTAAGATGATTAAACATATTCAATTGTTATATTCAAGCAGATTTTAATACAAATATCATCAAGTAAACGAGAACAGAAGAACATTTGTAAATGCATTAACCACACAAAACAATCTAAATAAGTTATTATCATGAATTGATTACTAAAATACAAACTTTAAATAATCATATTTTACCCTCTTTTCCGAAGTCAGACATTACATTTATGTGCAAAAATCGGATGTGAAATTTACGACTAATACGAACAGCTGTAATTTTTAGGCTGTGGGATCCTACACTGAGAGTACGCATATGTAGAAGACAGATCCTGTGTGCAGCTTTATTCACTGACATCGCAGTGTATACATTTTGCAATACAAGTCTTTTCTCATTCCGTACACATGCAAGGGTGACGTACTCAACGACAATCAAACAAAAGCGCGTTGACCGTTCTCGTTCTATTAAAATATAGTATGTATATGTGTTTGCGGTCGTTAGAGGTCATACATATATGCTTAATAAATTTCAACAATTTCCCTTAAGATTGAATGGGTGCGGAAAAATCGAGCAAACTGAAAGCAAAATTTCTTAAATATCTGTTATCGCTCAGGATAGACATGCCATGTGATGATACTTAGAAAATGTTTGTTTTTATATAATTACGCAACTGACAATGGATTAGACATTTCTGTTTACGACATTGTTTCCATACTGAACTCGTGTAATATAACGAATCAGGAAATACTATATTTAATTCATTTGTTCATTCTCGATTGTTTTCAGAAAAGTAACAACAGTCTAATGGTTAAAAAACTAAAATTTCTATTCTAAATACGAATACATGACAGAGACCTATGAGCATTGCAATATATTCCATCATTTGACAAGGCACAGGGCAAAGCTATCAAATGGAAGCTCTATGTAAAAGTAAGAACACATCTACCATTGAACAAAAAGGGCAAACCCAACAGTCTAAAAGCGGATTGCTGGTATTAATTTTCTGCATATACGGTTTCAAGACGGCCAGGACCTTTACACATTTGAGCATTAATTTGCCAGAGATATATCCGCAAGGGTTCCCATCAATTAACAATCAGCTACTGCTGACATTCTCACTCGTATAAATTTCCTCAATGACAACGACTCATCCAATTACATTCAGCGTCCGAGACAGATATGAAAACGAGAGTTTATTGCTTTGGCTACGTGAAGAAAAAACAACAAGGAATGCTCAGTTTAAAGTTTAAGGCTTGAAAACTAAAAGAAAAAGAAAAAAAGTGTTTCCGAGCTTGTAATGGTATTAAATCTCCAACAGGCATCAAGTTTTAATTGACAACAGCTCATTGATATCGTAAAAATCATTAAATAGATAAGCATTATGGTATCAAAGCAATATTATTTGCTTTAGTAATTCTCGCGCTGGCATTAATGAATATTGATCAATGTTTCGAAAGCCTTTGCTCCACACAGGCCTCAAAGTCACAAGGTAAAATTTAAAATAATTATATAAGTGTAGCTTTATTGTGATATAAATTTCTCTGTCGCATTCATGCTAGTCCAATGCTTGTCTTTCCATGTTGTACACTTAATTTAAAATATACATACATTTATTATATTATACGGTAACTAATTTATCAGAAGCATGGGACCGAAAGTGTATTTTAGAGTGTAGGTTAGAAACTTTTCAGTAACTAACAAATTGTAAGGTAGTATTTTATTATGTTAATAAATTATATGTCTACACCTTTAAATGTTACAAGATATTGCTGCTGTGCTATGCCAACTTAATTTAAGTAAATGTTCATTTTCTTTCTTATTTGTTTTGTCAGGGTTCTGGCAAATTTGCTTTCTCACATTTTTTGGCTGCTTTCCATATTCCATTAATAGCCTTTCTGTTTCTTAAAAATGATGCGTGCGACAAAATGAAACTCTTTCAACTGTTTTCATCGCTAAAATCAGTTACATTTCAGAGATTGAATTTGACTAAAGTGTTCAATAATAAGGGCGCTAGAATTTCAACAATAATAACCAAAGTTTGTAAATACCAACAAGTTATAACTTTTATCAAGACAGAACTACAAGACAGGCTGTTGATGCGAAGAATCAAAGGTTACGCAAAAGTGGAAGAGGTAGTGATTAAAGCAATAAGGGAGCAAGTAACAAAGATATTTGAAAAGTTGTTTTTTATTTGAAAGTATACTATTAACCTCGAAAAAAGGTATGTATAACTTTTATTCCTGAGACCATAGAATGCTTAAAAAGAAAATAAAAAAGCAAAAACCGATACCATTTAATAGGTTTTCTAAGTTGTTACATGTGTAGAAAAAGTTGTTAATTTTTATAAATAATGTAAAACTAAAGTATGCAGGCAGAAATTGCACATGTGCAGTAGCCTCTAATTTACGCAAATAAGTATTGTTCAGACAGTATTTTACTCGAACGTAGTATGTGTTTTCTTTCCTAGTATCTTATTGCTTATTTTCAAAGTTATATTGAAAGTTAAAGACACACAAAAATAAAAATAGATAAGGATAAGTCAAATTGAAAGCCGTTTACCAAATTAGGACCCTAATTTTAACAGGTGTAGAAAGTCCGCGAAACAAACTTTCCTCATGTGCACATTTAAGTGAGCCTTCCATATATATGCGTCACATTCCAGCGCGTCGCAAATAAAGAAATAACATTTCAGACTCGTGTGACTGAATGGCAACGAATTGTTACTAATGCGACACATCTTTCGATGTACTACACAAACAGAAAAAGTGGCCCCCAGTGGTAGCAGCCGACAAAATACAGTTAAATGTACCCGCTGTTAAACAGGACACGGTTGAAGCGAATTTGTTTCATCTTGCAATCGGGAATTTCTACCTAGTACATTCACTCTGATATTCATTCCAGAAGACTTTGCGTCAGCATTTGTAGAATCAAAAGTGTGGATGGAAACTAGGCCGAAGAGAAATCTGCACAAATAAGTACAAATCAGCACAAGCAATCGTTTAAAGCAGTTACTGTCTTGTCCAGTTCGGATGTAAATAATCATAGGCGCTTTATTTAATCGAACGTGTATTTACAAGTTGGAACCTATTCACTACTAAGGTTTAAGCAACATGTATGTAAATGATCTTTCCAAATGTGGCTTACAATTATACTATCGTTTTCATATTATTCATATTAATTTGTCTCTGTTACACAGATAAACATAAGTTGTGCCTTCTTAATTTAGATAATAACACTATACGTCTTTCTACGTAATGATCAAATATACAAGTAAATAGATCTTATTCTTTAAATTTCACTAAGCACTGAAAGATATTCGCAGAAATGTCGCAATATAGTCGATAAAGTTCGAATGTACAAGATATGTTAACTTTCATCGACTTGCACATGATTCAATTTTATTCGGGTTTAGGGAGGTCTATCTTGATTTCGGAAGCACACATGATGTCGCCCCCTATGAGCTTGACTACTCTCGGTCAGTTTATAATGCCTGAAAAGAAGTAGCGCGTGTACAGAACAAACATGTATGTCTAAGGAGATTAATTAAAGGAGAGGCATTAATTGTATCAATGCATGCTGCCAAATTGAACATTAACATCGTTGTTTGTTTAGTGGGAGTACACTATATTCTGCAATTCAGATATACATGAAATAAAGATTTATGAAGGAACTATGCCACGACAGGGACGACATGGGGAGCGAATAGCTGTTAGAATATCTGTTTCACTGACAATGCATTGTTTCATGGGCCGGGTATTTGCGATTTTTCCGCGCTGAGCCTTACTGTCGTCTGCGGTTATGTAACCATGTAATGTTGTTATGTAGTATCAGAGGTGAATCGAATTATCTCAGCATCTTTGTCTAAAGCTACCATATGCGGTCTAGAAAGAATTGCACACTCGGGATTTTTTCAGATTCGGATCCCAGGGGTGTAAATAGGTAGTAGTTAATTTCAAACTTAGTTAATTTAAATCGAATCTGATGTATGAACATTTATTTAAGACTTAACTTAAGTTTCTGTATCAGATGTAAGTGACTCTGATTTAACTATTGTCCCAATGTATAGTCTATGCTTATTTAGAAGAGGTGTTTATTTGCAGCTGAAGACATGCCTACATGCCTCGAACTTCCATTGTGTTGATTTACTACGGAATAATTTCAACCAGTGTTTGCACGCCTGTAATTGCTTACATGGTAAAGCTTATACTTTTCGAACAGTGCTTCTGCGTGCTTTGATTTATTAAGTTGCAAATTGGCTTTGATTCCTGTTTAGAATATTGAACACGAGACATCTACTCAAAATTTTAATTTTGCACACACTGGAAGAGGTCTTTATTGATCGCAGAGCGACATCATTTTCTATATTTACACACTTTTTAGTCAAACATATCTTATGTTAAATAGTAAACCATTAAGGGATTTAACTGTCATATTTAGCTGAATATTACAGCATTTAAGTTAATTCATTTGCAGTATTGTGAACTTAGAAAATGAAAGTCATCAATGCAACTAAAATTGCTTTATCGCAAGCTTACATCTGTCTCTTTAATGCATGGTTACCTAAAATTTCATCAATTGTTTAGATAAAATGAACGGCAAATGTTTATACGCGAATCCCTTTAAGGCAAAAATGAGCAGTAGCGATGTTACTTGCTTCATGTATATGTGTACACATCGTAATGTATAATTAAAGTAGAAATAAAATCATTTTACTAAATCGAGTATGACCGTCGTCATTTTCCTTAGATATGCTATTAGTAAATAAATTACTTGACTAAAGTCATGATAAGATTTGTTAGCACTGATTCCAAGGTTATCAACTCCAGTGAAATTATGTGGATTATAATCATTTTCCTTGACATAACTAAAAACGTGTGACAACTAATGGAAGTATGAACTAATATTGTAAATGCCATATTCTGTCTGAACAGAATTACATTATCTGGGATTTTGGGTTCGCTCATTCATTGCTACCTTATTGGAATTAATTGCTCGTAAATATGAACATAAGTTATGAAGATTCATTTATGTAGCAACAATTTAATCCTACGCATTAAAAGCTCAAATAAAATTTGATCTCATTGGTTTAGAGCACCGTTGTCATCGTAAGCTTACATTGTTTGTTTATTAAGCTTTGTAGTATTTTACGAGTGGTTTTGGATGATTATGCTAAATTATCCTTGATGGTTTTGAACTTAAAGCAGCTTTATATTTTCAATTAAAAAGTCAGCCAATGTCAATATACATGTAATATCATTTATATTGAACTCAATGTTATGTTTTATAGTTAGGAATAAGAATAAAAGTATGAAAATAAAATGAGATTAATGAAATCCTACTGTGAACTTTGCGTGAACAATTTTCTCATTTTTGTGTTTTTGATTTCTGACGAATTATACGGCTTAATTTTCTAATATTACTTTAAGGTGATTTTCTTTGTTGAATATCCTGATTTATCTTAGTTCAGAACCGAACCTGGTAGCGCAGTCGGTAAAACGTTGGCTCCAGGTACGGGAGGCCCCGGGTTCGATACCGGGCCGCGACATACCAAGGTCGTTAAAATGGTAGTGGTATAGCTGCCTTGCTAACGCTTAAGCAAATATAAAGGTAGTTCCACGACTGAATGGCCCGCTGTCAGGATAATGTGATTGGGTGTGGTATCATACCTGGTGTTCACGGCATGCTTTACACAGTGAAGGCAGCACTATATCTGCTTCAAGTGGAAACCGTCTCCAGATACCTGAAATACTGTTTGTGTGACGATAAACCCAATAAACAAAACTTAATTAAGGTTTCATACATTCGAGTCAATATAACTTATATGAGACCTAGATACAAGCAAGACTTATTTATGGTAAAGATTATTCCTAGGGACAATAGTGACAATATAAATAAAGTCTGGTGTCAAGATGTAACATTTAAAGATACTGTATTTGTTGTCAACTACTTTTTGTCAATTTATTATGACATGTAAAATGATTGTTTTTTAAATGTTGAATGAACCACGCTTGTTGTACATTATACTTTTATGCGGAAATATATCGTTTTATATATTGTTCCATATCCATATCTACATTGAGTTATCTGGTTATTTTGGTGTCACAAAGTTTTGAAATATGAAAGCCACGATTTTCTCCTGTGGGTCATAACAGAAACTTTTATCGTACATGTTAACTTAAATATCAAACGGTACATTTCTGAAACGGTAATAAATAAAACATCAATTATACCCACAGGCAACAACTAAACGGACGCATACAAACCCACATACATTTGAAAAACCGTTAGATTATAAATCCAAACATGTGGGCATATGTCATCTCCTTTAAACTCTAATATTTATTTAATATTCAAAGAATATTATATTTTATATGTAACATAGATTAATATTATATAAGGTGTCGGTGAGGCTTAAATGTAAACAAGTGATGTATTATTTCAATTGAAAATCTGAATTGTAAGAACTTTGCACAAACGATTACATTAATACTACTTTAGGTCATCTATTTTGTTAAAAAACATTTATACCAACAATTACTTTCATAAAACAGAATACTTTTTAAGTATACAATATCACGTTATAGAATTGCCAGAAAATAACCCGCAATATTTGTTTATGCGTATTGTAATCACACAAATTAGAAACATAACTTGTAAAACTTACGTAAATTGTTACTGGTTTGAAGATCTAGCGCTATATCCTTTAAAAAACAATGCAAAAAATGTCTAATAAATTAGGATGCGAAGATTTTTACAAACAATATTTTTACTAGCTTGAAAAAACAACAACACACGTACAAAAATTCAAAACTAACTTGCAAACATGCAACTATTCTGATAGTTTTTATAGTTATATTTTGCGGACTTAGGAGCTATAATGTTTCCTGAACCATAAATAATCAACAACACATTTTAACATGAGATGCCAAAATGCCAAAGACGATAACAAATTGCATGAGGTAATTAAACAATGATGGTTCAATATAAAACACGAATTTTACAATGCCAAGAAAAAATAAAAAAAACAACAAAAAAAAAAAACAACAACACGAAAAATATATGTGACTATCAGTTAACATAAATATGACAAATTTGGCACCTCAATCCATCTTTTTTATACATAATATATATGATTATTTTGTTTTGTTTTAAAATACATTGCAACGGTCAAATATGATCTTATAGCAACGTCCAGATATTTTTGCGGAAAAAGACCATATACAAATAACTGGGTAGAACCACCGAGGCACCGCAGGTCAGCTGGAAGACCTTCTCACATAAAGTCCTTTGCCCTTAACGGGACTCAAACCCAGGCAGTGATAGGTTAAGCAGTCAGAGGAGTTACACAACTCTACTACTTCGTCACGGGCGCACCGTGTGTATTAATTCAATTGCAATAATTCAGCATGTTTGTTCAGTCGCTGACTTGAAACTGCTCAGTCACTCAGCGCGAGGGTTCTAGTTCCGGTCGTTGCGAGAACTTTCATGTGGGGTGGTATTACAGCTAACCAGTGGTGCGCCGGTGGTTTTACCCAGACGTTAGTCTGGGGCTTCCATCACAAATTATAAGCTGGGCGTCCCAATGGTTGAGACTGAAATACTGTTAATGAAACCCAATAAACAACCAAACAGCTTAGTTATAGTTTTTGTAAATGAAAGTTGACACAAACTTTGCAATAGGTAAATAAATGCAATAAATCGATATTGTCCCTATGGAAAAGTATATTACATTATCATACATTATTATGATCTCCACAGGTATTTGTCTTCTTTCACCTATATGCGTTTTAAATATTAACATACAAATGTATAACACGATAATACCACAAATTTTGAGATTATGGAATAATGCGGTAAACTGTCAAATTCACCTTAATCAATCATTTGGACCTGAAACCTAAGATCTGATGTATTCACAACATATTTTAAACAGTATTAAGCAACTAATAACCTGATTAGTGATAAATCTGCATTGTACATAAACTATCGTGTCTAGTATGATAATTTTTATCCCATAGGAATATTATGAGATTTTGTCTGAAGTCAGGGCCACCTTTTTTAGCGGAAAATCCATGTTAAACCATTTTCATGACGCTTGCATAAATGGCTTCTAATTCCTGAAGGACTTTTCTTCAAGGAAGTTATTTAAATTCAGTAATCAATTCAGTGGTAGACGTTTTTCAGTATGCTTTGTATACGTGGTGCAAATGTCGTACAGGGAATGTGATCTTTATGATATTTTATAGCTCTGGAAGGAATATTAAAAACCCTGAATTTTTACATCCGTCAGCGGCATATCACATTAGGTGTACCGATGACTAGTTGGCACATTTGAATGGCGTAAACGTTTAAATGTAATTTAAATCCAGTAGCGCCATGCTCGTTTGCCATCCAGATGAGATCTGACGGAACTACTTGTACGAGTAGACATCAGTTAATAGAAGTCTATGCCACTTACTACAGCGATCAATCAAAAGAGGCATCATTTTCTGACAACAAATTAACATGAGTATTCATAAATCTGGTAGATTTCAGCTTGCTAGAAGGCGTTTATACTTCTCCATGCAGAAGCTGATAAAACTTTGTTGTTTATGGCACATTACTTCAAAAGGATTGTCATTTAAGGCTTGGTTGTGTTATTTCAGCGTGTTTGTGCGAAAAGTAGAACCGCTCAGACAGAGATAAATCTGTTTTTGCAAGAACGTAAATCTTCTGACATTATTCTATATTTGAAACATATACACATTATATAATCTTATGTAAACAACTATCTATTGTATTGTATAAGCTTGGCAAAGGTAGAAAGCATGTAGTGCCAATTATTGAACATGATTAAAGACATATAATTTAGATTAGATTTAGATTAATTTAAATTCTTTAACGGAATCAACGAAATATATCCGACAATTACTGCATTTTGTTTCCGTGTTGGCACAACATCAGCTGACAATGCAAGTAATACAGTCCTGGCACCGTACCAGTTGTCCAAAACATCGTATATCGTGCGTATTTCTATCGTAAACGTATCGTATGGTAACGTAACGTATCGTGTAACGTAATAGGCCTATCGTGAAGTAACGTAACGAGCCATATCGTAAATGGTACATCGTATCGTATCGGAACGTAACGCTTATGACAAGACCGTGGTAACGTAACGGAACGTATAGTATGGTAACGTAACACAAGGAGAATTGCACTGTGCCTTCTCATAATTCTTTAATACAAAGATACATATATTGTGACATTTTTCTAATGACATTATCATGCCCATACAAAAGTTCACAGGAAATTTAAAAGTCATAATAAATGCTTCACAAATACAAAAAGAAGTTTATGGTTCTAAACAGAAACTAAACTATATATTACATTTCCGGTACATGCATACTATCAATGAGCAAATTAATATTGCACACCTTCGAACTTATTACTTGAATGGCAATATGCGTAGATTGAATATGAACGGACGTTTAGGAAAATATTCTAGAAAACTAGGATTTTGGTTATTTGCCCACGCTTTTATGGAAAATAAAATGCAGTAAGACGTAATTAGAATAAACATACAGCTGGAAAAAAACTAGCTATAACAAAATCTAGCTCTATGTCAGGTTATGGAAAAGAGGTTTGTCTCAAATATGGGATTCAAATGATACGGCTCATATACAATGAACATTGTTAATAAATGATTGGACCGTGTGGAATCATCTCTGATATTCCGACAAGTTAGTTAATTGTAAAGCTAGCTTACCTATGTCATCGCTGGGCACAATCAACACTGATATAGTCTCTTCGCCAATTATTTTAAACGCGTAAATTTTATACACATTTATGCGAATTTAAATAAATAAATAAAATCAATTCAGTGCTCGACGAAAGTTCAATAAAAGTACGTTCACAAGTGTAGTGTTCACAAGTGTAGCAAACAAATTAATATAACTATTCTTCTGCCATTGATGTGATCAAACGTTTAAGGTGTGAATGTGTTTGTCAAAACAATGTGCTAGTATCATAATCATAAATAACAGTAAACATCTGTCATCATGCCTCTTAATTTCCGTACATTTTCCCGCCCTGCCAATCACGTGCACGTGTGTTAATTCCAATTAATTGGTGACACAACTAATCTTAAAGGAAGTAGGATTTTCAGCCGTTCGTTATGTTAATCGGTTTGATCCTTAACGTGTTGACCGGAGGTGTTAATTCGTCTGTTCTTAAATCGATTTCCTCTTATAACGAAATGGTCCTTTGTAAGTCTTTTTAGGATGATGACGCCATTTACATACTCTCCTAAAATAACTAGCGCACATCTGAAAAGAATACCGTTGGGGTAACAATAGAAAATGATATAATATCTAATCATTGCAAAATCAAGCAAGTCAGTAGACAAATATAGTCTTTACAGTCTCCTGTCAAAAAACCTCAATGCATTTATAAAACTAGGGTGGATACCAAGCCATGGAGAAAGAGCTATAATTAATAAAATAAATATAATAAATAACGCACAAATTCAGATATTTGGATATGTTGGTAGGACTCTAAGTTCAATATTTACTGCCACAATATCGTTAGTTTAGAATAGTTTTTTTAATTAAAACTAGGATCAAACTACCCTGGTAAAGAATGCAATTCCACCAAAAGGAACTGTCCTTACTGTGACATAGAGAAATACTTTAACCCCGTGCTGTTTTGGTTAAGGCAGCACACAATAGCAAGAGATAAGCTACAAAGACCTATATTATTCACACGTGTCTTTGCTTATTGTACCAGCTGAAAAAGGCAGATTTAATAAAAATGCAACACTTTAATACCTTGAAGATATTAAATACATTAAATACATTTAATTCTCTACTAAAATATATATTATATACGATATACTAAACTAAATGAATTACCAACCCAAGCTTAACTACTCACACACTTTTCCCGTACTTTTTTCACTTTAAAACATCCTCGTAACTAGTGTGTAACTTAATGTGTTATTTGTTCATAATCATCCGATTTCATGTTCACTTTTAGTTCAAAAAGTGCCAGCTCTAATCAGGAGTAGAAAACATTTCAATGGTGAACATTTTAAGAAACAGTTTCTTAGAGGTGTAATGCCTTTAAACAAAGAGCAGTCATAATCTTCCGCCAAATTGTGGTCCAGCCAATCAGAGAATGGGTTTATTAGGAATGTTTAGATTTTAAAGAGATTTCACCCCATCACGTGTCTTGTGGGTTTTGAAACTTTAGGTATTGTTTGATTTGTATATGATATCGGTTGGGCATTGTAATAATTCAGTTTATATAGGTGTTATCCTATATTATTAATTAAATATTTAATGAAATGCATTTATTCTAAAAAGATTAAGAGCGCGTATTATTAGTTCTGCTTTGTCGGGGGCGGGGTGGGGGGGGGGGGTTACTTTCTTCACCTAGGTAGCTGGATCCGAGTCTGAGTCTAGTAATATTTAATCATAGGCTATATTATGATAGTGAGTTTAAATCTCCAAATTCATATGAGAGATTTTGCTTAACATTTGTATTTTAGTATTTTAATCTATATATTTCTTTGATTAGTTCTTGTCTATTCTTTCCATAAATTGTCTGAAATGCTTGTAAATAACTAAGAGAGCCGGGGTAAATATTTATTGTTGATCGGCAATTTTGTTCTATTTGAACACATTTTTGGGTTATAATTAACAGTTCGCATCTTAATATAGAATGTCTAGTGTTTAGTTTTATTTTGGCCTTGTTTATTTATTCTGTTGATTTTCAATCATAATAACTCATGCTCCTATACCATTTTTGTTTGTATTCTTGCTACCGTCGGTGTAGATGTGGATGTGGGTAGCGATATCTCAGTACTCAGTAATTGAGTTGAGTTTAACTAAGGGAATAATCTTATCAATTACGTCGATTACGTCTTCTAAATTTGTTTTAATGTTAATGGATTTGATCCCTACATGGAAAGGATTAAGTGGAGGTGTTAATTTGTCGGTTGTTAGTCCAATTTTGTCTCATTATAATATAATTATTATTTAATAGCTCTGTGTCTATCTTTTTAGTTTGTTAAGTTTTTTTCCCGAATGACCCATATTCTACTATTCCTTACCGAATTTTTTTATTTAAATAGTGCTTGAAAAAGGATTGAGTATGAGACAATGGTATGTTTCTGATGTTATTTTTTTCTAGCAGCTAGTCCCTTTATGTAGGTTATTCGGTACATGTACCTACAATTCACGGGAGCGATTATAAGCCCCCATACAGATTGCCACTTTTATGACACAACGTTTCTATTCAAATTAGACGGGCAGTGGTCATTTAGCTGTAGCGCACAACACCTGCATCCGGTCTGAAGATATGTCATACATGTATGAAGATCCCAGCACACATAATCTGGCTGTGAAATTTCACTTCAGTTAAACGCAGATACGGATGCGGGGAATAGGGTTAGAAAATTGAAATATACGTGTATTGAAGAGTGGTGTAAGAATGTTAGGAAATTACAGATTTAAATAAATTTGTCTTAACATGGTACAGTTTTACACACGTGTTCAATGTTTAAGCAGGCTATCATATTGGCGTCACTTACTTATCATTTGCCTACACATTTTACCATTTAGACGGAAATAGTTGTATTGTCTCATTTGAAAGGTTTGAAAACATTACCGCCTATATGCGCTGGAAGTGGGCCGATTGGGGCAGAACGATTTGGACTAAACCGAGTTGGTACAGTATAAATAGGCTGATTGAACTTTTACTTTAACAACATGCCGCATTTGCCATGGTATTTCGTGTAACGTGACGTAAACGGAAACAGTACAGTAAGTTGTATCGAAGCGTACATCGTATCGCATCGTAACGTGTAGATTTTCTATCGTAATGCATATCGTGTATGGTATCGAACCGTAACGTGTATGGTATCGTGTAAAAACCGCACATGGTATAGTGCATCGAACGTAATCGCACCGTACGTACATCGTATCGTGTGACAACTGTTACGGTTCCAGAACTGTATGTCCTATATGAATAAAGAAGCATGTCAAGAGCATGCAGTGGATACCTAGTTACAAACCTAAGGAAACATGACATAAGTATTTTGTTATAATTTTTCCTGATTTCATTCAATTTGTAAATATCACACCCACTTTAAAACCTTACATCTAATATGTAGATTTTACATATTGCGTGTTGCTTGGAATGTTTCACCTAAGTAGTGTTTTATCCAGCTGTAAGTTCACTACTATAAAAGTCTTGTTCTTTTATTTGACATTGCGTTATATCATTCACAGAGGATATAGGTAGTTTATCATCCAAGTGATATCCTCAGTTGGCAGGGAATTTTCTCATATTTCCACGACGTAACATCTCTATTACGAGGAGCGTATTAGTTACTGCTATAATGATATGTCAATGATTCTATGTCCACACTCAATTGTAGAGCAATCAACTTATCTTTTGCTTTAAATAAAATGTGTAGATATAAATTAAAGTTGTTTTGCGCTGCTACTGAAAGTTATATATTGTTTTGTTTTCATCATCAAATCTGGTGCAAATAATCTTTCATATGCTTTTTATGACATATGTTTGCCCATAATTGTTAATAGTATTTCGATTTTCATAAAATTGATATAGTCTTTCAGCACTGGGCAGTCAAAAGAGAATTTTAATCACTTCGGCCGAATCCTGAAATGTTAATAGCAATTACGCAAGCGTTTGTTTTATCACATGAGCCACATTTACACGCTTTGTTTGCTTTTTGCACAGGAAGAACATTTTTAAAGGCAGATGGCTCAAAATTTGGTCCTAGGCAAAGCCAAGGGGATGAGAACGAATCCGGTGTGATTTCTTGGGCTATCTCTTATCGTCTCAGCGTAAAAGCCGAGCCCTAGATCTCCGAAACGGCAAGAGATTTCTAAACAAACACCGGATGCGTGTTCTGCACCCAAAATAACAACTTTTGACATTGCACATGGTAAGGGATTCCATGTGAGCTGCCAAAATCGTAACGGATTTAGTTCAACGATTTTAGTCGTTTTTACCGAACCATTTTTTGTCTCAACATTCAGTGCTGGACTAAAACAAATATGATGATCACCAATCCGATGTGGCTTTTGGGGGTCATTTCGGCACTCTTACAAATGCAACGGTAAAAATAAATGAAGCCTGAATGCAGCCTAAATATAACAAAAAACGAAAGGAAATGCAAACCTGCACTTCCTACACGTTCATTCTTTAGCTGAATTGTGACAATAATGCAAGCGATAAGTTCTATCTTCTATAATAACGCTACCAAAATTGTACTTATTTGTTCGTTTTAACAAACAAGCACATGTTCTGAAACGTCCACAATTCGCAAGCGCTGTCTATAAATGCTTACATCCAAATGTTCATTTTGTTTGCTAACGGATTTCTGTATTATTTTGTCAGGCATTACTGTGGCAATTTGAAGAAAACACAACACTATAACACATCTGTGTTATGGCACTGATTTTCCAGACTGTACGTTTATGACATTTGTAGGCGACCGATTCCCCAGTTTAGGAGATTATCACTGATAAATGAGATTAATTGTCAATAATGTCTGTGAAAATTCACATTTCTATGCGTGGTTTTCTTGTTAAAATAATCTTTACAAGGCACAAGTTAGAGTGCAGATATATTATGCCAAGCCGTCAAAATAGAGCACTTGTCATCACTACAGGGGACATTGTTAAGTTTTACTTTCGGGAACAAACCCTTTCCACTACCCCGTTTACAGCATAACAAAGACTATTTATCGTGTGCACTCAATACTTTATTATATTTATTACATTTTATTTTGTTGGTTTGGGCTGTTTTCTAAAATTCGATGATTTCTTTCGTATTTTTACATTTCACTATTGACACTTTGGCATATGACGTCATGGCATTGTTTGACGTCATTAAATTATTCTTATTATATTACAGCGCTCGGGCTGTTTTATTTCAAACGACTCTCTCATTTGAAAATTTTAGGTTGCCGAGGCTTTAATCTACATTTGGTACATATGTTGATAGTTTATTTCATTAGTAGCTATTTTGTTTGTATATATGTTCAGGAAGTACAAGGTTGGAGAGCTCCACAAACCAGGTTTAAGCACCCCAGTCTCTCCTTATGTCGAGTGACCGTTCTAAGGCGGTAACTGATGGTTTTTCTTTTTGTGTGTTTTGTCTCGTCTCTCTTTTGTCACATTTACATTTATCCTGTTGGCCTTTGTCTAGATGTAGTTTAACTTAAATATATGTGGAAACTTTGATAGGACCACTTCTTATTGATCTATATAAAAATATGAAATATTTAATACACGAATCATTATATACTGAATATTAACCATATATAATTTTTTACACCAATATGTGATACGTTTTTCTGTGTGCTGATTAATCGTCCCCACCACCAATGTATTTACCAAGCAAGACATTATTTAAATGACGATATTGTTAAGAACTCAACAGATGTTTTCGCTTCGCGAAGTCGTTTGAGGAGATGGCCGAACTAGGTCTTTGTGATTCCGTCATTTTCTGTTTTTGGTCCTGTCCACCAATTATTGTTCATAAATAGTTATTTCCCTAACGACGTTGTTGACGTAAATTTAAGCTTAACCATTTCTTAATTGTCATTTGACATTATGTTCGGAGAACGCATTTTCGAGTAATTATAATGTTTCTAGACGTGCAACATCTCCATCTTCTCGCCTTTCCCTTCCTCCGTCGTCTTTGTTTCTCACTTCCTTCCTCTCTCTCCCTCCTTTCATGTATCTCCCGTTCTCCCACTCTCTCACTTTCTTCATGTCTATTTGTCTCTCTGTATCTCTCTGCATCTCTCTGTCTCTTGGCTGTCTCTCTCACAAGTAAATTTATGTAAGGGATGTTTTTTTCAAAGGTAAATAAAACATACATGTAAAAAGTAAGCCATCATTGGGTCTGGCAAAAATAAAAAATGCAGACTAAAATATGATGCACTTTTCTTAATTAAACAGTTTAAAATAGTATTTCGGTGACCAATGTTAGTACACAAGTCGGATGTAAGTAAATGGAATGATGCCTCAATAGAAGCTGAACCATTCTTAATGTGGAAACTTGATTGACGTATCATGTCAAGTCTCAAAAGCAGTAATAAATCAGTATATGTAATTTTCCGCGCCGATGATGTGACATGCAATTTACTGTTCGGCTGAAAATGTACACAAATGAACAAAAGATTATTGCGGAAGAAATATATATGTGTCAAGAAATGTATCCATTACTTCTGGCGTAGTTAACTAGCTTTGTTGAGGTTGAAGGATGTATGTTCAAGATTGAATTGCCATATACATTTATGAACAAAAGGCAATCGTGATGGAAACTGATTTATGTCAGATTACTACATATATTATACTTTTCTACTTGTGTATTTTCGTACGCACACTCTTAAAATATACTATTATACATGTACCTTTATAAACGCATAGGGCATCGATCAGGGTATTTATAATGTTAATGTCTGTGTGAATCATTCATGACCGATGCGTTTAAAACTTACATGCTACCAAAGTCACTGTGTCCGAATGACATGGCTTGTTCGACCCCCAAACTTCATTTTTTAAGAAAAAATACGAGCACTCGACAGGATGCATGACTAAACACCGCCAAAATGGAAAAAGAAAACAACAACAACAATAATAGAATAACGCTTCAACATTAAGTGATAAGATAAATACTGCTTCGAACCAAAGGCGATATGGTAATTATTATGTCAGACCTTAAGCATCATAAGCAACTGACAAAATGATTTAACCTTTGTAAATCCGAAAAATATGCTGCCTGTTTTACAAAAAAAGAATGTGCCTTAGGAAATGTTCCAGCGCTATTCCACAAAATTTTATTGCTTTAATAATGAAAATGCATACACCAAACCACACATTATATACTTCTCCTTTATCGCTTTTGATAATCTGTCCCGCACCATACGTAATAAATCTTTCCGATTTCGACAAAAAGACTCACTTTTCCCAAGAAAAGCGATTATATAAAGCAATGATAGTGACCATGGTTGTTATACGAAAATAAACGTACAAGTGCTTCGATTCTTTGCCAACTTGTTCACCTACTTTTCGAAGTCAGACGTTATGGGATATTTATGTTTCTTATATAAGGCTACATAGTATAACCGTTTCTTCAATATAATATAATAATTATCGGCACGTTATTTTAAATTCGATATATAAATTATTGGGTGTAGCTGACTATGACGTTATAAAAAATGACTATTTAAATTGTTTAAAATATTGCAAATGTATTGCTTACCAAATACTAGCACCATTACATACGATTATCATTCTCACCAAGTTACAAGCTTTCATTTTTATGATAACTAAAGCTTAAGTATATGGTGTACTCTTGCAAACAATTTTTAGCAATTCATTATTTGTATAAAAGAAACAAAACATATATTATTTCTTTTGAAGAGCGGAAATATTAAGATGCCGGGACTTATAACAGAAATTTTAAGGACGTTTGTCTCTCTGACGACAATACGATTACACAGTTTTAAATTCCGTTTTCGAAGACGACATGGAAATGTGCCTGCAATTTTACAATGCATTATTGCAAGTAGTGTTTATCATTTATGTCATAGTCTTTTGAAGAAATTAATTTCAAGTGTATTAATGTAATCATATTTTAGTTATACTTTGCGTAATGTAGTTTATAAATGACATACAAAAACCCGTCCATATCTTTAGAGTAATAAATATGCATAAAGGGGTCATATATCGGCGAACTTTATCAGCAATGTTATTAAGATTGGACTAAAAACTGTCACTTTATGTTTTTAATGAATAAACAAAATATACTTACAATGTGTCATTAATACTGAACTTTGCTATTTTAAATTAATGAACACCTACGTAGGTAAATGCCTGGTAGCAATCTTAAAATTCATGTCCTTGTTTACTTAACAATGTTTGCATAAGATGTACATTGTCTGTATAAGATATATTACTGGATTAATTGTTCATTCATTAAAATCAATTATTTTATATATTGAATATATAGCCTTTGTTAGAAACATTTGAACGTTGTCAAAATGTCGATTCTATATCTAAATTTTACCTATCTAATACCAGAACTTATCGATTGACGTTGTATTCATTTAAGGTACATACCACATATGTGATAATATTGTAATGTAGTAAGGTTTTGTGTACGATTTATGTTGCAATTAAATTTCTTAAATAATGGCATAGTGCATATATTCTGACTATTTCAATAATCGGTATGTAAAATTTAAGCTATTTGTTTATACTTTTGTGGATCGTTTTATATGTATATGACCAGTTTATGTAAAATACTATGTATGCCCAATGGCACGTAATGTGATGATATGTCAATAAAGGTTGCTGTGGTTGATGTTTATTAAACCCCCCACTTTTAAACGTATTTCGAATATGAAGTCATTAAGTTAGACAATATAGTTAAACAACAACAATAGAACCACTAACACAAAACAACAAAAACATACAAAAAAGCAACAAAAAAGGAAAGAAAAACAAAGAAAAAACAACAACAACAACAAAAACAACAACACGAAAGTATTTTGTGGGCGCGTCAATTCTTAGGCCCGCATTAACCAACCATTCTTAAGCCTAAGTCATGACTTAAGCCCAAGTCACAATTTTCATACCAATAAAATTAAGCTTTTTATGAAGTTTAAATGTTATTTAAAGCTCAAAGAAGCAAGGTTAAAGTGTCATGCAAAAATGCGGCTAAATACATAATAAAGAAACTGTTGATTGAATTCCATGCCTATTCTCTTAAGAATACTGGCCTTAGTGAGGGAGCATGTTTGTTATTTTCTTTAGCCATATTCTAAATTATATGCAAAGTTCAGTAATCAAATGTTAAATACACTTTTCTTCTTTGACCGAAGGTAAAGATGATGAAACAGCCTAATGAAAGGCAATGATTTAATGGAGAACCGTTTGAAACAAATGATACAACCCTTATTATGCACGGTGAAGATTATTATATATACTTAACGAGACGCAGATAAAACCAGTCTCCAAGGAAACCAAACCAAACACTTGCCGTTCATACAAAGTGACCCTAACATCGCATTTTTTACGTAGTTGAGATACCCTGACTGCAATATGACCAACCCTTTATTACAAATTAAAAGACGTATGTTATTGAAACTTATATAAAAGGGGGTCAATCTGACAGTGACAATAAAATATTTTAAGGAATATTCAAAACACCATTTTTTTCCCAGTTATGACTATAAACATATTCCAGACAGTCAATGATTGTCGCTGTGTTACTCTGATGAATAAAGGAATATCAAATAAAGAATCGGTCCTATCTCAAATACGTATATATGTGCGCTGACATAAGCAGTAAATAGATCTGTAGATAAAATCTGTTTTCTCCTTAGGTTGAATGTGGCCTTACGTCACATATGTATATAAAACATACTTAGTTGGCCGGTTCTTAACAAAGCAGTCGGCGTAAAGACACATTTCGTTGCAATGAATCTTACAAGCTTATTTTGTTTTAGATTATATATCTAGCAACAGCCGAGGTCAAAATGATTTATGTGTATATCAAAAGGTTTCGGAAAACGACATCTTTTCAACTCCGAATTCATACAGATACTTTTTTTGATCTGGGAACAAAGTAACAAAACTCGATTTTCTATTATTCAAGTTTGTTTATCTTTGGCCAAGACCGTCTCCAGATAACTGAAATACTGTTGGTGGGACGATAAACCCAATACACAAACAAAATCTTTGGCCAAGTCGGTCAACAGTTAATTGTTTCAAATGTGTCCAATCCATTCATTTGGTTTTACCCTTTTCATGATAAATGCTTTTGACATTCCGATCTCATTTAAACATGTCAAACAACTTTTCTTTCCTACCCTGCCTGACATCAGGTTATCAATAGACTTTGGGACAAATATGACGTTTGACAGTGCTAAGTTAACTTCTGCCCTCTATTATGCTGCATTTGGTGAAACCTTTACTGTATTTTAATTTTATTAATCACTGTATCATGCAAAGGTAACACCACATTTTTGTAAAGACACATACCGACAACTTATAAGAATCCACATCAATTTCCAAACGAGAGTTCGCCTTAATATGGTCAATTTCTGCTGAGCAGGCTACGCGTTACCATATTTTCTTCTATTTAACATTAAGCTTGTATTTGCGATTCATGAAACACGTCAAACTGCAATTATTTTTACCAGTGGTGTACTGTATCGAACTCAGATACTCTTTTATGTAAACAAATCCTACTTCCTACTTGGAAGTGCAGTTAATTCCGCTTTTTAATCTTTTGTATAAAGCAGATGTTATATTCATGACATACACATTTCACATTCATTGCAAAGAAATAGGAGGTGCCATTCAATTATTCTGTATTGTCGAATAAACAGTGTTGATATAGTAATCGAAGAACTTCTATAGATCTAAATTGTTGGATAGAGACGGCATTTTGTGGGAAAATTATACCACCATTTAATTTTATGAAATTTAAAATTTACAGGTACAATGTTCACAGCAGGACACAATAAACAATTGTTGGAAAATCAATCTGATAGGCAACATGGGAAATAGCACAATACTGCACTTAAAACACACGTGAGTCAAAATGATTTACAGTTTATACCCGCCGTGCTTGCACGCGGCGTCTATATGTAATCGTTCCTGAAAGATTCCTTTTGATGGCGTCATGTTGTTCTTAAAACAAGTGAAATGAGAACAAAATGTATGAATATTATTTGTTTAATTTAAATAGCATTGTAGATTGCTATTTACAAGTCAAATAATGCTCAATTTCATGTTTGTATTCGTACTTTTCCCATGCGTCCAAACACAGTTCGTAACTGCATATCATTATATGATTTGACAACAGTTTAAATCTTTTAAGTAAGAACCATGTTTTGCTGGTTCATTGGTCGGTTTCTTGTTAGGCAAAAATTGTTCCATTGTTGAACAGGTCCTTGTCGGCGTCCTGTGATGCTGTGCAGAAATGCTCTCTAGTAGTTATCTAAAGACAGCTTTATCTGTGAACCAGGCGTTTTGGTTAATTGACTGATCACATATTTATTGTTAACTTTGCATTTGGTTTGCATGTGAGTGCCTTTATCATGTGAGATGTTTTATCATGTGAGATTTTAAATTTTGATATATATTCCATTGTTATAGTAAATGTAATTACTGTCCTGGTTTACTTGTTTAATATATATGGTTAATACGAGCTTAAATATGTTTGTCTGTTAGTTTATAGCATCCCCCCCCCCCACCCAGTTATCCCAAGGCGACTAGGTTCTCTAGGTTCTCCACGAAAGTAATAACAGAATGCTTCTTCCAATATAGCTCAAAAGATCTAAGACTGTTCGATAACCATTTTCCTTGACATAACTAAAAACGCTTTACAACTAATGGAAAATGATCTCATACTGTAATTGTCATATTCTACACTATCTGGGATTTTGGATTCGCTCAATCATTGCTACCCTATTGGAATTTATTGCTCGTAAATATGAACATTAGTCATTGAGATTCATTTAAGTAGCATCACTTTAATCCTACGCATTAAAAGTTCAAATAACATTTGATCTCATTGGTTTAGAGCACCGCTGTCATCGTTAGCTTACATCTTTTGTTTATTAAGCTTTGAAGCATTTTACGAGTGGTTTCGGATGATTATGTTAAATTATCCTTGATGGTTTTGAACTTAAAGCTGCTTGATACTATTAATTCAAAGAAGTCAGACAATGTCAATATATATATGTAATATCGTTCATATTGTTTAACTCATCGTTGTGTTTTATAGTTAGGAATAAGAATAAAAATATGAAAATAAAATGAGATTAATTAAATCCTACTGTAAACTTTGCATGAACAGTTTTGTCATTTTTGTGTTTTTGACTTCTGACGAATTATACTGGTTTATTTTTTCTAATTCTACTGTAAAGTTTTTTTCCCTGATGAATATTTTGCTTTTTCCTAATTAAGAACCGAACCTGGTAGCTCAATCGTTAAAACGTCGGCTCCAGGTACGGGAGAACCCGGTTTCGATATCGGGCCGCGACATACCAAAGTATTAAAAATGGTAGTGGTATAGCTTCCTTGCTGACGTTTAAGCAAATATAAGGGTAGTTCCACGACTGGTTGGCCCGGTGATAGGATAATGTGATTGGGTGTGGTATTATGCCAGGTCTTCATGGCATGATATACACAGTAAAGGCAGCACTATATCTGCTTCGAGTGGACACCGTCGAAATACTTGAAATACTGTTTGTGGGACGATAAACCCAATAAACAAAACTTAATTAAGTTTTCATACATTCGAGTCAATAAACCTAATATGAAACCTAGATACATGCAAGACTTATTTTATGGTAAATATCATTGTGACAATGGTAACAATATAAATGAAGTCTGGTGCCAAGATGTAACATTTAAAGAGCATGTATTTGTTGTCAACTACGTTATTGTCAATTGATTATGACATGTAAAATGATTGTATTTTAAATGTTGAATGCACCATCCTTGTTCTACATTGTACTTTTATACGGAAATATATCGTTTTATATATTGTTCCATTTGCATATCTACATTGAGTTATCTGGTTATTTTGGTGTCAGAAAGTTTTGAAATATGAATACCACCGATTTGCTTCTGCGGGTCTAAACAGAAATTTTTATCGGTAAATGTTAACTTAAATATCGAACGGCACATTTCTGAAACGGTAATAAAATAAAACATCAATTATACCTGCAGGCAACAACTTGTGTTATAAGATTATTGTTTATTACAATTAATGAAAACGGACGCATACAAACCCACATACATTTGAAAAACTATTAGATTATAAATCAAAAACATGTGGGCATATGTCATCTCCTTTAAACTTTAATATTAATTTAATATTCAAAGAATATTATATTTTATATATGTAACATAGAAAGAATATTACAAAAGGTGTCGGTGAGGCTAAAATGTAAACAAGTTATATATTATTTCAATTGAAAATCTGAATTGTAAGAACTTTGCACAAACGATTACATTAATACTACTTTAGGTCATCTATTTTGAACATTTTTGCTTAAAACCATTTATACCAACAATTACTTTCATAAAACAGAATAATTTTAATTATACAATATCACGTTATAGAATTGCCAGTAAATAATCCGCAATATTTGTTAATGCGTATTGTAATCACACAAATTAGAAATATAACTTAAAACTTACGTAAATTGTTACTGGTTTGTAGAATTAGCTCTATATACTTTAAAAAACAATGCAAAAATGTCTAATAAATTAGGATGCGAAGATTTTTACAAACAATATTTTTTACTAGCTTGAAAAAACAACAACACACGCACAAAAATTCAAAACTAACTTGCAAACATGCAACTATTCTGATAGTTTTTATAGTTATATTTTGCGGACTTAGGAGCTATTATGGTTTTCTGTGCACTATCAGCACGTCATCGCAATGTCATAAAATGTTTCCTGAACGTTAAATAATCAACAACACATTTTAACATGAGATGCCAAAATGCCAAAGACGATAACAAATTGCATGAGGTAATTAAACAATGATGGTTCAATATAAAACACGAATTTTGCAATGCCAAGAAAAAAAAAAAAAAAAAAAAAAAAAAAAAAAAAAACACGAAAAATATATGTGACTATCAGTTAACATAAATATGAAAAATTTGGCACTTCAATCCACCTTTTTTATACATAATATATATAATTATTTTGTTTTGTTTTAAAATACATTGCAACGGTCAAATATGATCGTATAGCATCGTCCAGATATTTTTGCGGAAAAAGACCATATACAAATAACTGGGTAGAACCACCGAGGCACCGCAGGTCAGCTGGAAGACCTTCTCACATAAAGTCCTTTGCCCTTAACGGGACTCAAACCCAGGCAGTGATAGGTTAAGCAGTCAGAGGAGTTACACAACTCTACTACTTCGTCACGGGCGCACCGTGTGTATTAATTCAATTGCAATAATTCAGCATGTTTGTTCAGTCGCTGACTTGAAACTGCTCAGTCACTCAGCGCGAGGGTTCTAGTCCCGGTCGTTGCGAGAACTTTCATGTGGGGTGGTATTACAGCTAACCAGTGGTGCGCCGGTGGTTTTACCCAGACGTTAGTCTGGGGCTTCCATCACAAATTATAAGCTGGGCGTCCCAATGGTTGAGACTGAAATACTGTTAATGAAACCCAATAAACAACCAAACAGCTAAGTTATAGTTTTTGTAAATGAAAGTTGACACAAACTTTGCAATAGGTAAATAAATGCAATAAATCGATATTGTCCTTATGGAAAAGTATATTACATTATCATACATTATTATGATCTCCACATGTATTTGTCTTCTTTCACCTTTTAAATATTAACATACAAATGTATAACACGATAATACCACAAATTTTGAGATTATGGAATAATGCGGTAAACTGTCAAATTCACCTTAATCAATCATTTGGACCTGAAACCTAAGATCTGATGTATTCACAACATATTTTAAACAGTATTAAGCAACTAATAACCTGATTAGTGATAAATCTGCATTGTACATAAACTATCGTGTCTAGTATGATAATTTTTATCCCATAGGAATATTATGAGATTTTGTCTGAAGTCAGGGCCACCTTTTTTAGCGGAAAATCCATGTTAAACCATTTTCATGACGCTTGCATAAATGGCTTCTAATTCCTGAAGGACTTTTCTTCAAGAAAGTTATTTAAATTCCGTAATCAATTCAGTGGTAGACGTTTTTCAGTATGCTTTGTATACGTGGTGCAAATGTCGTACAGGGAATGTGATCTTTATGATGTTTTATAGCTCTGGAAGGAATATTAAAACCCCTGAATTTTTACATCCGTCAGCGGCATACACATTAGGTGTATCGATGACTGGTTGGCACATTTGAATGGCGTAAACGTTTAAATGTAGTTTAATTCCAGTAGCGCCATGCTCGTTTGCCATCCAGATGAGATCTGACGAAACTTCTTGTACGAGTAGACATCAGTTAATAGAAGTCTATGCCACTTACTACAGCGATCAATCAAAAGAAGCATCATTTTCTGACAACATTTTAACATGAATATCCATAAATCTGGTAGATTTCAGCTTGCTAGAAGGCGTTTATACTTCTCCATGCAAAAGCTGATAAAACTTTGTTGTTTATGGCACATTACTTCAAAAGGATTGTCATTTAAGGCTTGGTTGTGTTATTTCAGCGTGTTTGTGCGAAAAGTAGAACCGCTCAGACAGAGATAAATCTGTTTTTGCAAGAACGTAAATCTTCTGACATTATTCTATATTTGAAACATATACATATTATATAATCTTATGTAAACAACTATCTATTGTATTGTATAAGCTTGACAAAGGCCGAAAGCATGTAGTGCCAATTATTGAACATGATTAAAGACATATAATTTAGATTAGATTTAGATTAATTTTTATTCTTTAACGGAATCAGCGAAATATATCCGACAATTACTGCATTTTGTTTCCGTGTTGGCACAACATCAGCTGACAATGCAAGTAATATGTCCTATATGAATAAAGAAGCATGTCAAGAGCATGCAGTGGATACCTAGTTACAAACCTAAGGAAACATGACATAAGTATTTTGTTATAATTTTTCCTGATTTCATTCAATTTGTAAATATCACACCCACTTTAAAACCTTACATCTAATATGTAGATTTGACATATTGCGTGTTGCTTGGAATGTTTCACCTAAGTAATGTTTTATCCAGCTGTAAGTTCACTACTATAAAAGTCTTGTTCTTTTATTTGACATTGCGTTATATCATTCACAGAGGATATAGGTAGTTTATCATCCAAGTGATATCCTCAGTTGGCAGGGAATTTTCTCATATTTCCACGACGTAACAACTCTTTTACGAGGAGCGTATTAGTTACTGCTATAAGGATATGTCAATGATTCTATGTCCACACGCAATTGTACAGCAATCAACTTATCTTTTGCTTTAAATAAAATGTGTAGATATAAATTAAAGTTGTGTTGCGCTGCTACTGAAAGTTATATATTGTTTTGTTTTCATCATCAAATTTGGTGCAAATAATCTTTCATATGCTTTTTATGACATATGTTTGCCCATAATTGTTTATATTATTTCGATTTTTATAAAATTGATAGAGTCTTTCAGCACTGGGCAGTCAAAAGAGAATCTTAATTACTTCGGCCGAATCCTGAAATGTTAATAGCAATTACGCAAGCGTTTGTTTTATCACATGAGCCACATTTACATGCTTTGTTTGCTTTTTGCACAGGAAGAACATTTTTAAAGGCAGATGGCTCAACATTTGGTCCTAGGCAAAGCCAAGGGGATGAGAACGAATCCGGTGTGATTTCTTGGGCTATCTCTTATCGTCTCAGCGTAAAAGCCGAGCCCTAGATCTCCGAAACGGCAAGAGATTTCTAAACAAACACCGGATGCGTGTTCTGCACCCAAAATAACAACTTTTGACATTGCACATGGTAAGGGATTCCAGGTGAGCTGCCAAAATCGTAAGGGATTTAGTTCAACGATTTGAGTCGTTTTTACCGAACCATTTTTTGTCTCAACATTCAGTGCTGGGCTAAAACAAATATGATGATCACCAATCCGATGCGGCTTTTGGGGGTCATTTCGGCACTCTTACAAATACAACGGTAAAAATAAATGAAGCCTGAATGCAGCCTCAATATAAAAAAAACGAAAGGAAATGCAAACCTGCACTTCCTACACGTTCATTCTTTAGCTGAATTGTGACAATAATGCAAGCGATACAGTTCTATCTTCTATAATAACGCTACCAAAATTGTACTTATTTGTTCGTTTTAACAAACACGCACATGTTCTGAAACGTCCACAATTCGCAAGCACTGTCTATAAATGCTTACATCCAAATGTTCATTTTGTTTGCTAACGGATTTCTGTCTTTATTTGTCAGGCATTACTGTGGCAATTTGAAGAAAACACAACACTATAACACATCTATGTTATGGCACTGATTTTCCAGACTGTACGTTTATGACATTTGTAGGCGACCGATTTCCCAGTTTAGGAGATTATCACTGATAAATGAGATTAATTGTCAATAATGTCTGTGAAAAATTCACATTTCTATGCGTGGTTTTCTTGTTAAAATAATCTTTACAAGGCACATGTTAGAGTGCAGATATATTATGCCAAGCCGTCAAAATAGAGCACTTGTCATCACTACAGGGGACATTGTTAAGTTTTACTTTCGGGAACAAACCCTTTCCACTACCCCGTTTACAGCATAACAAAGACTGTGTTATCGTGTGCACTCAATACTTTATTATATTTATTACATTTTATTTTGTTGGTTTGGGCTGTTTTCTTAAATTCGATGATTTCTTTCGTATTTTTTACATTTCACTATTGACACTTTGGCATATGACGTCATGGCATTGTTTGACGTCATTAAATTATTCTTATTATATTACAGCGCTCGGGCTGTTTTATTTCAGACGACTCTCTCATTTGAAAATTTTAGGTTGCCGAGGCTTTAATCTACATTTGGTAGTTTATTTCATTACTAGCTATTTTGTTTGTATATATGTTCAGGAAGTACAAGGTTGGAGAGCTCCACAAACCAGGTTTAAGCACCCCAGTCTCTCCTTATGTCGAGTGACCGTTCCAAGGCGGTAACTGATGGTTTTTCTTTTTGTGTGTTTTGTCTCGTCTCTCTTTTGTCACATTTACATTTATCCTGTTGGCCTTTGTCAAGATGTGGTTTAACTTAAATATATGTGGAAACTTTGATAGGACCACTTCTTATTGATCTATTTAAAAATATGAAATCTTTAATACACGAATCATTATATACTGAATATTAACCATATATAATATCTTACACCAATATATGATACGTTTTGCTGTGTGCTGATTAATCGTCCCCACTACCAAAAATGTATTTACCAAGCAAGACATTATTTAAATGACGATATTGTAAAGAACTCAACAGATGTTTTCGCTTCGCGAAGTCGTTTGAGAAGACGGCCGAACTAGGTCTTTGTGATTCCGTCATTTTCTGTTTTTGGTCCTGTCCACCAATTGTTCATAAGTAGTTATTTCCTTAACGACGGTGTTGACGTAAATTTAAGCTTAACCATTTCTTAATTGTCATTTGACATTATGTTCGGAGAACGCATTTTCGAGTAATTATGATGTTTCTAGACGTGCAACATCTCTATCTTCTTGCCTTTCCCTTCCTCCGTCGTCTTTGTTTCTCACTTCCTTCCTCTCTCTCCCTCCTTTCATGTCTCTCCTGTTCTCCCACTCTCTCTCTTTCTTCATGTCTATTTGTCTCTCTGTATCTCTCTGCGTCTCTCTCTCTCTCTTGGCTGTCTCTCTCACAATTAAATTTATGTAAGGGGCTTTTTTTAAAGGTAAATAACACATACATGTAAAAAGTAAGCCATCATTGGGTCTGGCAAAAATAATAAATGCAGACTAAAATATGATGCACTTTTCTTAATTAAACAGTTTAAAATAGTATTTCGGTGACCAATGTTAGTACACAAGTCGGATGTAAGTAAATGGAATGATGCCTCAATAGTAGCTGAACCATTCTTAATGTGGAAACTTGATTGACGTATTATGTCAAGTCTCAAAAGCAGTAATAAATCAGTATATGTAATTTTCCGCGCCGATGATGTGACATGCAATTTACTGTTCGGCTGAAAATGTACACACATGAACAAAAGATTATTGCGGAAGAAATAAATATGTGTCAAGAAATGTATCCATTACTCCTTGCGTAGTTAACTAGCTTTGTTGAAGTTGAAGGATGTATGTTCAAGATTAATTGAATTGCCGTATACATTTATGAACAAAAGGCAATCGTGATGGAAACTGATTTATGTCAGATTACTACATATATTATATTATTTTACTTGTGTATTTTCGAACAAACACTCGTAAAATAAACCATTATATATGTACCTTTATAAACGCATAGGGCATCGATCAGGGTATATACAATGTTAATGTCTGTGTAAATCATTCATGACCGATGCGTTTAAAACTTACAGTTTACCAAAGTCACTGTGTCCGAAAGACATGGCTTGTTCGACCCCCAAACTTCATGTTTTGAGAAAAAATACGAGCACTCATCAGGATGCATGACTAACCACCGCCAAAACGGAAAAAGAAAACAACAACAACAATAATAAAATAACCCTTCAACATTAAGTGATAAGATAAATACTGCTTCGAACCAAAGGCGATATGGAAGTTATTATGTCAGACCTTAAGCATCATAAGCAATTGACACAATGATTTAACCTTTGTAATTCCGAAAAATATGCTGCCTGTTTTACAAAAACAAGAATCTTCCTCCACAAAATTTTATTGCGTTAATAATGAAAATATACACCATACCACAAATTACATACTTCTCCTTTATCGCTTTTGATAATCTGTCCCACATCATACGTAAATCTTTTCGATTTCGACAAAAAGACTCACTTTTCCCAAGAAAAGCGATTATATAAAGCAATGATAGTGACTATTGTTGTTTTATGAAAATAAACGTACAAGTGCTTCGATTCTTTGCCAACTTGTTCACCTACTTTTCGAAGTAAGGCGTTATTGGATATTTATGTTTCTTATATAAGGCTACATAGTATAACCGTTTCTTCAATATAATATAATACTTATTGGCACGTTTTTTTAAAAAAGATATACAAATTATTTGTTGTAGCTGACTATGACGTTATTAAAAATGACCATTTAAATTGTTTAAGATATTGCAATTGTATTGCTTACCAAATACTAGCACTATTACATACGATTATCATTCTCATCAAGTTACAAGCTTTCAGTTTTATTATAACTAAAGCTGAAGTATATACTTGGTGTACTCTTGTAAATAATTTTTAGCAATTCATTATTTGTAGAAAAGAAACAAAATATATATTGTTTCTTCTGAAGAGCGGAAATATTAAGATGCCGGGACTTGTAACAGAAATTTTAAGGAAGTTTGTCTCTCTGACGACAATACGATTACACAGTTTTAAATTCCGTGTTCGAAGACGACATTGAAATGTGCCTGCAATTTTACAATGCATTATTGCAAGTAGTGTTTGTCATTTATGTCATAGTCTTTTGAAGAAATTAATTTCAAGTGTATTAATGTAATCATATTGAGTTATACTTTGCGTAATGTAGTTTATAAATGACATACAAAAACCCGTCCATATCTTTAGAGTAATAAATATGCATAAAGGGGTCATATATCGGCGTTTCTTACAAGCAGTACTTTATCAGCAATGTTATTAAGATTGGAGTAAAAAACTGTCATTTTATGTTTTTAATGAATTTACAAAATATACTTACAATATGCCATTAATACTAAACTTTGCTATTTTAAATTAATGAACACCTATGTAGGTAAATGTCTGGTAGCAATCTTATAATTCATATCCTGGTTTACTTAACAATGTTTGCATAAGATGTACATTGTCTGTATAAAATATATTACTGGATTAATTGTCCATTCATTAAAATGAATTATTTTATATATTGAATATATAGCCTTTGTTAGAAACATCTGAACGTTGTCAAAATGTCGATTCTATATCTAAACTTTTACTATCTAATACCAGAACTTATCGAATGACGTTGTATTCATTTAAGGTACATACCACATATGTGATAATATTGTAATGTAGTAAGGTTTTGTGTATGATTTATGTTGCAATTAAATTTCTTAAATAATGGCAGAGTGCGTATATTCTGACTATTTCAATAATCGGTATGTAAAATTTAAGCTATTTGTTTATACTATTGGGGATCGTTTATTATGTATATGACCAGTATATGTAAAATACTCCGTATGCCCAAGGCACGTGAATGTGCTGATATGTCAATAAAGGTTGTTGTTGTTGATGTTTATTACCCACACACACACTTTTAAACGTATTTCAAATATGAAGTCATTGAGTTAGACAATATAGTTAAACAACAACAATAGAACCACTAACACAAAACAACAACAGCATACAAAAAAGCAAAAAAAAAAAAAGAAAAAAAAAGAAAAAAAAAGAAAAACACACACACAAGACAAAGAAAATAACAACAACAACAAAAACAACAACACGAAAGTATTTAGTGGGCGCATCAATTCTTAGGCCCGCATTCACCAACCATTCTTAAGCCTAAGTGATGACTTAAGCCCAAGTCACAATTTTCATACCAATAAAATTAAGCTTATTATGAAGTTTAAATGTTATTTAAAGCTCAAAGAAACAAGGTTAAAGTGTCATGCAAAGGACCTTGTTGAAGTAATAATATTATCTTTGACAATATTCTAAGTTATATGCAAGGTTCAGATAGAAAACGGATACACACCACAGTATTCAAATGTTAAATACGATTTTCTTCTTTGACCGAAGGTTAAGATGATGAAACAGCCTAATGAATTGCAGTGTATTTAATGGAGAACCGTTTAAATCAAATGATACACCTCCCATTATGCACGTTGAAGATAATTATATATACTTAACGAGACGCAGATAAAACTAGTCTCCAAGGAAACCAAACCAAACACTTGACGTTCATACAAAGTGACCCTAACATCGCATCTTTCACGTAGTTGAGATACCCTGACCGCAATATGACCAACCCTTTATTACAAATTAAAAGACGTATGTTATTGAAACTTATATAAATGGGGGTCAATCTGACAGTGACAATAAAATATTTTAAGGAATATTCAAAACACCATTTTTTCCCAGTTATGACTATAAACATATTCCAGACAGTCAATGATTGTCGCTGCGTTACTCTGATGAATAAAGGAATATCAAATAAAGAATCGGTCCTATCTCAAATACGTATATATGTGCGCTGACATAAGCAGTAAATGGATCTGTAGACAAAATCTGTTTTCTCCTTAGACTGAATGTGGCCTTACGTCACATATGCATATAAAACAAACTTAGTTGGCCGGTTCTTAACAAAGCAGTCGGGGTTAAGACACATTTCGTTGCAATGAATCTTACAAGCTTATTTTGTTTAAGATGATATATCTAGCAACAGCCGAGGTCAAAATGATTTATGTGTATATCAAAAGGTTTCGGAAAACGACATCTTTTCAACTCCGAATTCATACAGATACTTTTTTGATCTGGGGACAAAGTAACAAAACTCGGTTTTCTATTATTCAAGTTTGTTTATCTTTAGGCCAAGTCTGTCAAAAGTTATTTGTTTCAAATGTGTCCAATCCATTTCATTTGGTTTACCCTTTTCATGATATTCATTTAAACATGTAAAACAACTTTTCTTTTCTACCATGACATCAGGTTATCAATAACTTTTTGGACAAATATGACGTTTGACAGTGCTAAGTTGACTTTTGCCCTCTATTATGCTGCATATGTTAAAACCCTTAACTTTATTCTAATTTTATGAATCACTGTGTCATGCAAAGGTAACACCACATTTTTGTAAAGACATATACCAACAACTTATAAGAATCCCCATCAAATTCCAAGCGAGAGTTCGCCTTAATATGGCCAATTTCTGCTGAGCAGGCTACGTGTTACCATATTTTCTTCTATTTAACATTAAGCTTGTCTTTGCGATTCATGAAACACGTCAAGCTGCAATTATTTTTACCTGTGGTATATTTTATCGAAATCAGATATTTTTTATGTAAACAAATACCATTTCCTACTTGGAAAATACACTTAATTACTCTTTGTAATTTTTGTATAAATCAGAGGTTATATTCATGGCATACACATTTCACATTCATAGCAAAGAAATAGGAAGTGCCATTCATTCATTTTGCATTGTCAATTGAACAGTGTTTATATAGTAATCGAAGAACTTCTATAGATCTAAATTGTTGGATAGAGACAGCATTTTGTGGGAAAATTATACTACCATATAATTTTATGAAATTTAAATTTTTCAGGCAATGTACAATGTTCACAGCAGGACACAATAAACAATTGTTGGAAAATCAATCTGATAGGTAACATGGGAAATAGCACAATATTGCACTTAAAACACACGTGAGTCAAAATGATTTACAGTTTATAGCCGCCGTGCTTGCACGCGGCGTGTATATGTCATCGTTCCTGAAAGGTTCCTTTTGATGGCGTCATGTTGTTCTTAAAACAAGTGAACTTAGAACAAAATGTATGAATATTATTTGTTTAATTTAAATAGCATTGTACATTGTTTTTACAAGTCAAATAATGCTTTATTTCATGTTTGTATTCGTACTTTTCCCATGCGTCCAAACACAGTTCGTTACTGCATATCATTATAAGATTTGACAACAGTTTAAATCTTTTAAGTAACAACCATGTTTTGCTGGTTCATTGGCCGGTTTCTTGTTAGGCAAAAATTGTTCCATTGTTGAACAGGTCCTTGTCGGCGTCCCTGTGCAGAAATGCTCTCTAGTAGTTATCTAGAGACAGTTTTATCTGTGAATCAGGCGTTTTGGTTAATTGACTGATCACATATTTGTTCTTAACTTTGCATTCGGTTTGCATGTGAGTGCCTTAATCATGTGAGATTTTTTATCATGTGAGATTTTAAATTTTGGTATATGTTCCGTTGCTCATAGGATCTTGTCATATATTCTTATTGTTATAGTAAATGTGATTAATGTCCTGGTTTATTTGTTTAATATATAAGGTTACTACGAGCTTAAATATGTTTGTCTGTTAGTTTCTTGCCACCAGTAATCCCAAGGCGACTAGGTTCTCCACGAAAGTAATAACAGAATGCTTCTTCCAATATAACCAAAAAGACATAAGACTGTTCGATAATCATTTTCCCTCTCTTAACTAAAAACGCTTACAACTAACGGAAAATGATCTCATATTGAAATGTCATATTCTACACTATCTGGGATTTTGGGTTCGCTCAATCATTGCTACCTTATTGGAATTTATTGCTCGTAAATATGAACATTAGTCATTGAGATTCATTTAAGCAGCATCAATTTAATCCTACGCATTAAAAGTTCAAATTACATTTGATCTCATTGGTTACGAGCATCGCTGTCATCGTAAGCTTATTTTTGTTTGTTTATTAAGCTTTGAAGCATTTTACGAGTGGTTTCGGATGATTATGCTAAATTATCCTTGATGGTTTTGAACTTAAAGCTGCTTTGTACTTTCAATTCAAAGAAGTCAGACAATGTCAATATAGATGTAATATCGTTCCTATTGTTCAACTCATCGTTATGTTTTATAGCTAGGAATAAGAATAAAAATATGAAAATAAAATGAGATTAATGAAATCCTATTGTGAACTTTGCATGAACAGTTTTGTCATTTTTGTGTTTTTGACTTCTGACGAATTATACCAGGTTATTTTTTCTAATACTACTGTAAGGTGATTTTCCCTGTTGAATATTTTGCTTTTTCCTAATTAAGAACCAAACCTAGTAGCGAAATCGTTAAAACGTCGGCTCCAGGTACGGGAGGACCCGGTTTCGATACCGGGCCGCGAAATACCAAAGTATTAAAAATGGTAGTGGTATAGCTTCCTTGCTAACGTTTAAGCAAATATAAGGGTAGTTCCACGACTGGTTGGCCCGGTGATAGGATAATGTGATTGGGTGTGGTATTATGCCAGGTCTTCATGGCATGATATACACAGTAAAGGCAACACTATGTCTGCTTCGAGTGGACACAGTCGAAATACTTGAAATACTGTTTGTGGGACGATTAACCCAATAAACAAAACTTAATTAAGGTTTCATGCATTCGAGTCAATAAACCTAATATGAAACCTAGATACATGCAATACTTATTTTATGGTAACTATCCTTGTGACAATGGTGACAATATAAATGAAGTCTGGTGCCAACATGTACCATTTAAAGAGCATGTATTTGTTGTCAACTACGTTATTGTCAATTGATTATGACATGTAAAATGATTGTATTTTAAATATTGAATGCACTAACCTTGTTCTACAATGTACTTTTATACGGAAATATATCGTTTTATATATTGTTCCATTTGCATATCTACATTGAGTTATCTGGTTATTTTGGTGTCAGAAAGTTTTGAAATATGAATTCCACCGATTTGCTCCTGCGGGTCTAAACAGAAATTTTTATCGGTAAATGTTAACTTAAATATCGAACGGCACATTTCTGAAACGGTAATAAGATAAAACATCAATTATACCTGCAGGCAACAACTTGTGTTATAAGATTATTGTTCATTACAGTTAATGAAAACAGACGCATACAAACCCACATACATTTGACAAACTATTAGATTATAAATCAAAAACATGTGGGCATATGTCATCTCCTTTAAACTCTAATATTAATTTAATATTCAAAGAATATTATATTTTATACATGTATATGTAACATAGAAAGAATATTATAAAAGGTGTCGGTGAGGCTAAAATGTAAACAAGTTATATATTATTTCAATTGAAAATCTGAATTGTAAGAACTTTGCACAAACGATTACATTTATCCTACTGTAGGTCATATTTTTTTAACATTTTTGCTTAAAACCATTTATACCAACAATTACTTTCATAAAACAGAATACATTTTAATTATACAATATCACGTTATAGAATTGCCAGAAAATAACACGCAATATTTGTTTATGCGTATTGTAATCACACAACTTAAAAACATAACTTGTAAAACTTATGTAAATTGTTACTGGTTTGTAGATCTAGGGCTATATCCTTTAAAAACAATGCAAAAATGTCTATTAAATTAGGATGCGAAGATTTTTACCAACAATATTTTTACTAGCTTGAAAAAACAACAACACACGCACAATAATTCAAAACTAACTTGCAAACATGGAACTATTCTGATAGTTTTTATAGTTATATTTTGCGGACTTAGGAGTTATTATGGTTTTCTGTGCACTATCAGCACGTCATCCCAATGTCATAAACTGTTTCCTGAACGTTATATAATCACCAACACATTAAACATGACGATAACAAATTGCATGAGGTAATTAAACAATGATTGTTTAATATAAAACACAGATATAGCAATGCCAAGAAAACAAAAACAACAAAAAAAAAAAAAAAAAAAAAAAAAATACACGAAAAATATATGTGACTATCAATTAATATAAATATGACAAGTTTAGCACTTCAATCCATCTTTTGTATACATAATATATATATGATTATTTTGTTTTGTTTTAAATACATCGCAACGATCAATTATGATCGTTGTAGCGACGTCCAGATATTTTTGCGGAAAAAGAACATATACAAGAAACTGGGTAGAACCACCGAGGCACCGCAGGTCAGCTGGAAGACCTTCTCAAATTAAGTCTAAATGCGTTTTAAATATTAACATACAAATGTATAACACGATAATACCACAGACTTTGTGATTATGGAATAATGCCGTAAACTGTCAAATTCACCTTAGTCAATCAGTTGGACTTGAAACCTAAGATCTGATGTATTCACAACATATTTTAAACAGTATTAAGCAGCTAATAACCTGATTAGTGATAAATCTGCATTGTACATAAACTATCGTGTCTAGTATGATAATTTTTATCCCATAGGAATATTACAAGATTTTGTCTGAAGTCAAGGGCGCCTTTTATAGTGGAAAATCCTTGTTAAGGCATTTTCATGACGCATGCATAAATGGCTTTTAATTCCTGAAGGACTTAAGGAAGTTATTTAAATTCCGTAATCAATTCAGTGGTAGACGTTTTTCGGTATGCTTTGTATACGTGGTGCAAATGTCGTACAGGGAATGTGATCTTTATGATATTTTATAGCTCTGGAAGGAATATTAAAAACCCTGAATTTTTACATCCGTCAGCGGCATATCACATTAAGTGTATCGATGACTGGTTGGCACATTTGAATGGCGTAAACGTTTAAATGTAGTTTAAATCCAGTAGCGCCATGCTCGTTTGCTATCCAGATGAGATCTGACGGAACTACTTGTACGAGTAGATATCAGTTAATAGAAGTCTATGCCACTTACTACAGCGATCAATCAAAAGAAGCATTATTTTCTGACAACATTTTAACATGAATATTCATGAATCTAGTAGATGTCATGTTGCTAGAAGTCGTTTATCTTCTCCATGCAGAAGCTGATAAAAATTTGTTGTTTATGGTACATTCCTTCAAAAGAATTGTCATTTAAGACTTGGCTGTCTTATTTCAGCGTGTTTGTGCGAAAAGTTAACAGAGATAAATCTGTTTTTGCAAGGATGTAAATCTTCTGACATTATTCTATGCTTGAAACATATATACATTATATAATCACCATGAATGAAAAATAGAATTACTTAGTATTCCTACGACTACATCATTAACATGTAAACAACTACATATTGTATTGGATAAGCTTGGCAAAGGCCGAAAGCATGTTGGTTCAATTATTGAACATGATTTAAAACATATAATTTAATTAGATTCTTTAACGGAATCAGCGAAATATATCCAACAATTAACTGCATTTTGTTTCCGTGTTAGCACAACATCAGCTTACAATGCAAGTAATATGTCCTATATCAATAAAGAAGCATGTCAGGAGCATGCAGTCGACACCTAGATACAAACCTAATGAAACATGACATAAGTATTTTGTTATAATTTTTCCTGATTTCATTCAATTTGTAAATATGACACCCACCTTAAAACCTTACATCTAATATGTAGATTTGTAAATATGAACCCACCTTAAAACCTTACATCTAATATGTAGATTTGAAATATTGCGTGTTGCTTGGAATGTGTCACCTACGTAATGTTTTATCCAGCTGTAAGTTCACTACTATAAAAGTCTTGTTCTTTTATTTGACATTGCGTTATATCATTCACAGAGGATAGAGGTAGTTTATTATCCAAGTGATATCCTCAGTTGGCAGGGAATTTTCTCATATTTCCACGACGTAACATCTCTATTACGAGGAGCGTATTAGTTACTGCTATAAGGATATGTCAATGATTCTATGTTCACACGCAATTGTACAACAATCAACTTATTTTTTGCGTTTAATAAAATGTGTAGATATAAATTAAAGTTGTGTTGCGCTGCTACTGAAAGTTATATATTATTTTGTTTTCATCATCAAATTTGGTGCAAATAATCTTTCATATGCTTTTTAGGACATATGTTTGCCCATAGTTGTTAATATAATTTCGATGTTCATAAAATTGATAGAATCTTTCAGCACTGGGAAGTCAAAAGAGATTTTTAATTACTTCATACTAAAATGCTAATAGCAATTACGTAAGCGTTTGTTTTATCACGTGACCCACATTTACACGCGTTGTTTGCTTTTTGCACAGGAAGAACATTTTTAAAGGCATATGGCTCAACATTTGGTCTTAGGCAAAGCTAAGGGGATGAGAACGAATCCGGTGTGATTTTTTGGGCTATCTCTTATCGTCTCAGCGTAAAAGCCGAGCCCTAGATCTCCGAAACGGCAAGAGATTTCTAAACAAACACCGGATGCGTGTTCTGCACCCAAAATAACAACTTTTGACATTGCACATGGTAAGGGATTCCAGGTGAGTTGCCAAAATCGTAAGGGATTTAGTTCAACGATTTTAGTCGTTTTTACCGAACCATTTTTTGTCTCAACATTCAGTGCTGGGCTAAAACAAATATGATGATCACCAATCCGATGTGGCTTTTGGGGGTCATTTCGGCACTCTTACAAATACAACGGTAAAAATAAATGAAGCCTGACTGCAGCCTAAATATAAAAAAAAAAACGAAAGGAAATGCAAACCTGCACTTTCTACACGTTCATTCTTTAGCTGAATTGTGACAATAATGCAAGCGATACAGTTCTATCTTCTATAATAACGCTACCAAAATTGTACTTATTTGTTCGTTTTAACAAACACGCACATGTTCTGAAACGTCCACAATTCGCAAGCACTGTCTATAAATGCTTACATCCGAATGTTCATTTTGTTTGCTAACGGATTTCTGTCTTATTTTGTCAGGCATTACTGTGGCAATTTGAAGAAAACACAACACTATAACACATCTATGTTATGGCACTGATTTTCCAGACTGTACGTTTATGACATTTGTAGGCGACCGATTTCCCAGTTTAGGAAATTATCACTGATAAATGAGATTAATTGTCAATAATGTCTGTGAAAAATTCACATTTCTATGCCTGGTTTTCTTGTTAAAATAATCTTTACAAGGCACATGTTAGAGTGCAGATATATTATGCCAAGCCGTCAAAATAGAGCACTTGTCATCACTACAGGGGACATTGTTAAGTTTTACTTTCGGGAACAAACCCTTTCCACTACCCCGTTTACAGCATAACAAAGACTGTGTTATCGTGTGCACTCAATACTTTATTATATTTATTACATTTTATTTTGTTGGTTTGTGATGTTTTCTAAAATTCGATGATTTCTTTCGTATTTTTTACATTTCACTATTGACACTTTGGCATATAACGTCATGGCATTGTTTGACGTCATTAAATTATTCTTATTATATTACAGCGCTCGGGCTGTTTTATTTCAAACGACTCTCTCATTTGAAAATTTTAGGTTGCCGAGGCTTTAATCTACATTTGGTACATATGTTGATAGTTTATTTCATTACTAGCTATTTTGTTTGTATATATGTTCAGGAATTACAAGGTTGGAGAGCTCCACAAACCAGTCTGTCCTTATGTCGACTGAACGTTCCAAGGCGGTAACTGATGGTTTATCTTTTTGTGTGTTTGGTCTCGTCTCTTTTTTGTCACATTTACATTTATCCTGTTCGCCTTTGTCAAGATGTAGTTTAACTTAAATATATGTGGAAACTTTGATAGGATCACTTCTTATTGATCTATTTAAAAATATGAAATCTTTAATACACGAATCATTATATACTGAATATTAACCATATATAATTTCTTACACCAATATGTGATACGTTTTGCTGTGTGCTGATTAATCGTCCCCACCACCAAAAATGAATTTACCAAGCAAGACATTATTTAAATGACGATATTGTAAAGAACTCAACAGATGTTTTCGCTTCGCGAAGTCGTTTGAGGAGATGGCCGAACTAGGTCTTTGTGATTCCGTCATTTTCTGTTTTTGGTCCTGGCCACCAACTGTTCATAAATAGTTATTTCCCTAACGACGGTGTTGACGTAAATTTAAGCTTAACCATTTCTTAATTGTTATTTGACATTATGTTCGGAGAACGCATTTTCGAGTAATTTTGATGTTTCTAGACGTGCAACATCCCTATTTTCTCGCCTTTCCCTCCCTCCGTCGTCTTTGTCTCTCGCCTCCTTTCTCTCTCTCCCTCCTTTCATGTCTCTCCCGTTCTCCCACTCTCTCTTTCTTCATGTCTATTTGTCTCTCTGTATCTCTCTGCATCTCTTTGTCTCTTAGCTGTCTCTCTCACAAGTAAATTAATGTAATGGGCAGTTTTTTTCAAAGGTAAATAATACATACATGTAAAAAGTAAGCCATCATTGGGTCTGGCAAAAATAATAAATGCAGACTAAAATATGATGCACTTTTCTTAATTTAACAGTTTAAAATAGTATTTCGGTGACCAATGTTAGTACACAAGTCGGATGTAAGTAAATGGAATGATGCCTCAATAGTAGCTGAACCATTCTTAATGTGGAAACTTGATTGACGTATTATGTCAAGTCTCAAAAGCAGTAATAAATTAGTATATGTAATTTTCCGCGCCGATGATGTGACATGCAATTTACTGTTCGGCTGAAAATGTACACACATGAACAAAAGATTATTGCGGAAGAAATAAATATGTGTCAAGAAATGTATGCATTACTTCTGGCGTAGTTAACTAGCTTTGTTGAGGTTGAAGGATGTATGTTCAAGATTAATTGAATTGCCATATACATTTATGAACAGAAGGCAATCGTGATGGAAACTGATTTATGTCAGATTACTACATATATTATACTTTTCTACTTGTGTATTTTCGTACGCACACTCGTAAAATATACTATTATATATGTACCTTTATAAACGCATAGGGCATCGATCAGGGTATTTATAATGTTAATGTTTGTGTGAATCATTCATGACCGATGCGTATAAAACTTACAGGCTACCAAAGTCACTGTGTCCGAATGACATGGCTTGTTCGACCACCAAACATCATTTTTTGAGAAAAAATACGAGCACTCGACAGGATGCATGACTAACCACCGCCAAAATGGAAAAAACAACAACAACAACAACAATAATAAAATAACCCTTCAACATTAAGTGATAAGATAAATACTGCTTCGAACCAAAGGCGATATGGAAGTTATTATGTCAGACCTTAAGCATCATAAGCAATTGACAAAATGATTTAACCTTTGTAATTCCGAAAAATATGCTGCCTGTTTTACAAAAAAAAAGAATGTGCCTTAGGAAATGTTCCAGCGCTATTCCACAAAATTTTATTGCGTTAATAATGAAAATATATACACCATACCACACATTACATACTTCTCCTTTATCGCTTTTGATAATCTGTCCCACATCATACGTAATTAATCTTTTCCATTTCGACAAAAAGACTCACTTTTCCCAAGAAAAGCGATTATATAAAGCAATGATAGTGACCATGGTTGTTTTACGAAAATAAACGTACAAGTGCTTCGATTTTTTGCCAACTTGTTCACCTACTTTCCGAAGTAAGGCGTTATGGGATATTTATGTTTCTTATATAAGGCTACATAGTATAACTGTTTCTTTAATATAATATAATAATTATCGGCACATTATTTTAAATTAGATATACAAATTATTGGGTGTAGTTGACTATGACGTTATTAAAAAAATGACCATTTAAATTGTTTAAGATATTGCAAATGTATTGCTTACCAAAAACTAGCCCCATTACATACGATTATCATTCTCACCAAGTTACAAGCTTTCAGTTTTTATGATAATTAAAGCTTAAGTATATGGTGTACTCTTGCAAACAATTTTTAGCAATTCATTATTTGTATAAAAGAAACAAAATATATATTATTTCTTTTGAAGAGCGGAAATATTAAGATGCCGGGACTTGTAACAGAAATTTTAAGGAAGTTTGTCTCTCTGACGACAATACGATTACACAGTTTTAAATTCCGTGTTCGAAGACGACATTGAAATGTGCCTGCAATTTTACAATGCATTATTGCAAGTAGTGTTTGTCATTTATGTCATAGTCTTTTGAAGAAATTAATTTCAAGTGTATTAATGTAATCATATTGAGTTATACTTTGCGTAATGTAGTTTATAAATGATATACAAAAACCCGTCCATATCTTTAGAGTAACAAATATGCATAAAGGGGTCATATATCGGCGTTTCTTACAAGCAGTACTTTATCAGCAATGTTATTAAGATTGGAGTAAAAAACTGTCATTTTATGTTTTTAATGAATAAACAAAACATACTTACAATATGCCATTAATACTGAACTTTGCTTTTTTAAATTAATGAACACCTATGTAGGTAAATGTCTGGTAGCAATCTTATAATTCATATCCTGGTTTACTTAACAATGTTTGCATAAGATATACATTGTCTGTATAAAATATATTACTGGATTATTTGTTCATTCATTAAAATGAATTATTTTATATATTGAATATATAGCCTTTGTTAGAAACATCTGAACGTTGTCAAAATGTCGATTCTATATCTAAATTTTTACTATCTAATACCAGAACTTATTGAATGACGTTGTATTCATTTAAGGTACATACCACATATGTGATAATATTGTAATGTAGTAAGGTTTTGTGTATGATTTATGTTGCAATAAATTTCTTAAATAATGGCAGAGTGCATATATTCTGACTATTTCAATAATCGGTATGTAAAATTTAAGCTATTTGTTTATACTATTGGGGATCGTTTATTATGTATATGACCAGTATATGTAAAATACTCCGTATGCCCAAGGCACGTGAATGTGCTGATATGTCAATAAAGGTTGTTGTTGTTGATGTTTATTACCTACACACACACTTTTAAACGTATTTCAAATATGAAGTCATTGAGTTAGACAATATAGTTAAACAACAACAATAGAAACACTAACACAAAACAACAACAGCATACAAAAAAGCAACAAAAAAAGAAAAAAAAGAAAAAAAAGAAAAACACACACACAAAACAAAGAAAATAACAACAACAACAAAAACAACAACATGAAAGTATTTAGTGGGCGCATCAATTCTTAGGCCCGCATTCACCAACCATTCTTAAGCCTAAGTGATGACTTAAGCCCAAGTCACAATTTTCATACCAATAAAATTAAGCTTTTTATGAAGTTTAAATGTTATTTAAAGCTCAAAGAAACAAGGTTAAAGTGTCATGCAAAGGACCTTGTTGAAGTAATAATATTATCTTTGACAATATTCAGTTATATGCAAGGTTCAGTTAGAAAACGGATACACACCACAGTATTCAAATGTTAAATACGATTTTCTTCTTTGACCGAAGGTTAAGATGATGAAACAGCCTAATGAATTGCAGTGTATTTAATGGAGAACCGTTTGAAACAAATGATACAACTCCCATTATGCACGTTGAAGATTATTATATATACTTAACGAGACGCAGATAAAACTAGTTTCCAAGGAAACCAAACCAAACACTTGCCGTTCATACAAAGTGACCCTAACATCGCATCTTTTACGTAGTTGAGATACCTTGACTGCAATATGACCAACCCTTTATTACAAATTAAAAGACGTATGTTATTGAAACTTATATAAAAGGGGGTCAATCTCACAGTGACAATAAAATATGTTAAGGAATATTCAAAACACCATTTTTCCCAGTTATGACTATAAACATATTCCAGACAGTCAATGATTGTCGCTGCGTTACTCTGATGAATAAAGGAATATCAAATAAAGAATCGGTCCTATCCCAAATACGTATATATGTGCGCTGACATAAGCAGTAAATGGATCTGTAGACACAATCTGTTTTCTCCTTATGTTGAATGTGGCCTTACGTCACATATGCATATAAAACATACTTAGCTGGCCGGTTCTTAACAAAGCCGTCGGGGTAAAGACACATTTCGTTGCAATGAATCTTACAAGCTTATTTTGTTTAAGATGATATATCTAGCAAAATGATTTATGTGTATATCAGAAGGTTTCGGAAAACGACATCTTTTCAACTCCGAATTCATACAGATACTTTTTTGATATGGGAACAAAGTAATAAAACACGATTTTCTATTATTCAAGTTTGTTTATCTTTGGCCAAGTCGGTCAACAGTTATTTGTTTCAAATGTGTCCAATCCATTCAATTGGTTTTACTCTTTTCATGATAAATGCTTTTGACATTCCGATCTCATTTAAACATGTCAAACAACTTTTCTTTCCTACCCTGCCTGACATCAGGTTATCAATAGACTTTGGGACAAATATGACGTTTGACAGTGCTAAGTTAACTTCTGCCCTCTATTATGCTGCATTTGGTGAAACCTTTACTGTATTTTAATTTTATTAATCACTGTATCATGCAAAGGTAACACCACATTTTTGTAAAGACACATACCGACAACTTATAAGAATCCCCATCAATTTCCAAACGAGAGTTCGCCTTAATATGGTCAATTTCTGCTGAGCAGGCTACGCGTTACCATATTTTCTTCTATTTAACATTAAGCTTGTATTTGCGATTCATGAAACACGTCAAACTGCAATTATTTTTACCTGTGGTGTACTGTATCGAACTCAGATACTCTTTTTTGTGAACAAATCCTACTTCCTACTTGGAAGTGCAGTTAATTCCGCTTTGTAATCTTTTGTATAAATCAGATGTTATATTCATTACATACACATTTCACATTCATTGCAAAGAAATAGGAGGTGCCATTCAATTATTCTGTATTGTCGAATGAACAGTGTTTATATAGTTATCGAAGAACTTCTATAGATTTAAATTGTTGGATAGAGACGGCATTTTGTGGGAAAATTATACTACCATCTAATTTTATGAAATTTAAATTTTACAGGTACAATGTTCACAGCAGGACACAATAAACAATTGTTGGAAAATCAATCTGATAGGCAACATGGGAAATAGCACAATACTGCACTTAAAACACACGTGAGTCAAAATGATTTACAGTTTATACCCGCCGTGCTTGCACGCGGCGTCTATATGTAATCGTTCCTGAAAGATTCCTTTTGATGGCGTCATGTTGTTCTTAAAACAAGTAAAATGAGAACAAAATGTATGAATATTATTTGTTTAATTTAAATAGCATTGTAGATTGCTATTTACAAGTCAAATAATGCTCAATTTCATGTTTGTGTTCGTACTTTTCCCATGCGTCTAAACACAGTTCGTAACTGCATATTTGACAACAGTTTAAATCTTTTAAGTAAGAACCATGTTTTGCTGGTTCATTGGTCGGTTTCTTGTTAGGCAAAAATTGTTCCATTGTTGAACAGGTCCTTGTCGGCGTCCTATGATGCTGTGCAGAAATGCTCTCAAGTAGTTATCTAGATACAGCTTTATCTGTGAACCAGGCGTTTTGGTTAATTGACTGATCACATATTTATTCTTAACTTTGCATTTGGTTTGCATGTGAGTGCCTTTATCATGTGAGATGTTTTATCATGTGGGATTTTAAATTTTGATATATATTCCATTGTTATAGTAAAAGTGATTACTGTCCTGTTTTACTTGTTTAATATATAAGGTTAATACGAGCTTAAATATGTTTGTCTGTTAGTTTCTAGCGCCCCCCCCCCCCCCCCCACCTAGTTATCCCAAGGCGACTAGGTTCTCCGCGAAAGTAATAACAGAATGCTTCTTCCAATATAGCTCAAAAGACCTAAGATTGTTCGATAACTATTTGCCTTGACATAACTAAAAACGCTTTACAACTAATGGAAAATGATCTCATATTGTAATTGTCATATTCTACACTATCTGGGATTTTGGGTTCGCTCAATCATTGCTACCCTATTGGAATTTATTGCTCGTAAATATGAACATTAGTCATGGAGATTCATTTAAGTAGCATCACTTTAATCCTACGCATTAAAAGTTCAAATAACATTTGATCTCATTGGTTTAGAGCACCGCTGTCATCGTTAGCTAACATCTTTTGTTTATTAAGCTTTGAAGCATTTTACGAGTGGTTTAGGATGATTATGTTAAATTATCCTGGATGGTTTTGAACTTAAAGCTGCTTTTTACTTTTAATTCAAAGAAGTAAGACAATGTCAATATATATATGTAATATCGTTCATATTGTTTAACTCATCGTTGTGTTTTATAGTTAGGAATAAGAATAAAAATATGAAAATAAAATGAGATTTATGAAATCCTACTGTGAACTTTGCATGAACAGTTTTGTCATTTTTGTGTTTTTGTTTTCTGACGAATTATACTGGTTTATTTTTTCTAATTCTACTGTAAAGTGTTTTTCCCTGTTGAATATTTTGCTTTTTCCTAATTAAAAACCGAACCTGGTAGCTCAATCGTTAAAACGTCAGCTCCAGATACGGGAGGACCCGGTTTCGATATCGGGCCGCGATATACCAAAGTATTACAAATGTGAGTGGTATAGCTCCCTTGCTAACGTTTAAGCAAATATAAGGGTAGTTCCACGACTGGTTGGCCAGGTGATAGGATAATGTGATTGGATGTGGTATCATGCCAGGTCTTCATGGTATGATATACACAGTGAAGGCAGCACTATATCTGCTTCGAGTGGACACTGTCGAAACACTTGAAATACTGTTTGTGGGACGATAAATCCAATAAACAAAACTTAATTAAGTTTTTATACATTCGAGTCAATAAACCTAATATGAAACCTAGATACATGCAAGACTTATTTTATGGTAAATATCATTGTGACAATAGTGACAATATCAATGAAGTCTGGTGCTAAGATGTACCATTTAAAGATCATGTATTTGTTGTCAACTACGTTATTGTCAATTGATTATGACATGTAAAATGATTGTTTTTTAAATGCTGAATGGACCATCCTGGTTCTACTTTGTACTTTTATACGAAAAGATATCGTTTAATATATTGTTCCATATCCATATCTTCATTGAGTTATCTGGTTATTTTGGTGTCAGAAAGTTTTGAAATATGAATGCCACCGATTTGACTTAAATATCGAACGGCACATTTCTGAAACGGTTATAAATAAAACATCAATTATACCCGCACGCAACAACTTATGTTATAAGATTATTGGTCATTAGAATTAATGAAAACCCACATACATTTGAAAAACTATTAAATTATAAACCAAAAACATGTGGGCATATGTCATCTCCTTTAAACACTTATTAATTTAATATTAAAAGAATATTATATTTTATATGTAACATAGAAAGAAGGTGTCGGTGAGGCTTAAATGTAAACAAGTTATATATTATTTTATTTAAAAATTTGAATTGTAAGAACTTTGCACAAACGATTACATTTATCCTACTGTAGGTCAACTATTTTGAACATTTTTGCTTTAAACCATTTATAATCACACAAATTAGAAACATAACTTGTAAAACTTGTAAATTGTTACTGGTTTGTAGATCTAGTGCTATATCCTTTAAAACATCAATGCAAAAATGTCCATTTAATTAGGATGCGAAGATTTCTACAAACAATATTTTTACTAGCTTGAAAAAAAAAACACACACAAAAAATAAAACCATCAAAACTAACTTGCAAACATGAAAATATTCTGATATTTTGCGGACTTAGGAGTTTTATTATGAATGATGATGGTTTTCTGTGCCCTATCAGCACGTCATCCCAATGTTATAAAATTTGTCCTGAACGTTAAATCACCCACACCTTTTAGCATGAGATGCCAAAATGCCATAGACAAAAACAAATTGCATGAGTTAATTAAACAATGATGGTTCAATATAAAACACGGATTTTGCAATGTCAAGAAAAAAACAACAACAAAAAAAACACAAAAAATATATGTGACTATCAATTTAGATAAATATGACAAATTTTGGCATTTCAATCCATTGTTTGTATACAATATATATATATAGACCTTCTCACATTAACTCCTTCGCCCTGAACTGGACTCAAACCCAGGCAGTGAGTGGTTAAGCAGTCAGAGGAGTTACAATATTTTACCAATTCGTCACGGGCGCACCGTGTGTATTTATTCAATTGCAGTAATTCAGCATTTTTTGTAGAGTCGCTGACTTGAAACTCCTCAGTCACTCAGCGCGTGGGTTCGAGTCCCAGTCGTTGCGAGACCTTTCAAGATGCGAGGTACTCCAGCTTACCAGTGGTGCACCGGTGGTTCTAACCAGACATGAGTCTGGGGCTTCCATCACTAATTATTAGCTGGGCGTCCCAACGATTGAGACTGAAAATCTGTCAGTGTAATCGAATAAACAACGAAACAACCAAGTTATAGTTTTGTAATTGAAAGTTGACAAAAACTTTGCAATAGATAATCGATATTGTCCTTATGGAAAAGTATATTGAAATACATTATTGATATGATCACCATACGTATTTGTCTTAATTCACCTAAATGCGTTTAAAATATTAACATACAAATGTATAACAAGATAATACCTATGATTTTGAGATTATGGAATAATGCGGTAAACTGTCAAATTCACTGTCAAACTGTCAATCATTTGGACCTGAAACCTAAGATCTGATTTATTCACAACATATCTTACAGTATTAAGCAGCTTATTACCTGTTTAGTGATAAATCTGCATTGAACATAAACTATCGTGTCCAGTATGATAATTTTTATCCCATAGGAATATTATGATATTTTGTCTGAAGTCAAGGCCACCTTTTATAGTGGAAAATCCATGTTAAGGCATTTTCATGACGCATGCATTAATGGCTCCTGATCCTAAAGGACTTTTCTTCAAGGAAGTTATTTAAATTCCGTAATCAATTCAGTGGTAGACGTTTTTCAGTATGCTTTGTATACGTGGTGCAAATGTCGTACAGGGAATGTGATCTTTATGACATTTTATAGCTCTGGAAGGAATATTAAAAACCCTGAATTTTTACATCCGTCAGCGGCATATCACATTAAGTGTACCGATATCTGGTTCGCACATTTGAATGGCGAAAACGTTTAAATGTAGTTTAAATCCAGTAAGGCCATGCTCGTTTGCCATCCAGATGAGATATGACGGAACTACTTGTACGAGTAGACATCAGTTAATTTACTACAGCGATCAATCAAAAGAAGCATCATTTTCTGACAAAATTTTAACATGAATATTCACGAATCTGGTAGATGTCAGCTTGCTAGAAGTCGTTTATTCTTCTCCATGCAGAAGCTGGTATTTGAAACATATACACATTATATAATCTTATGTAAACAACTATCTATTGTATTGGCAAAGGCATGTAATGCCAATTATTGAACATGATTAAAGACATACAATTTAGATTATATTTAGATTAATTTAATTTCTTTAACGGAATCAGCGAAATATACCCGACAATTACTGCATTTTGTTTCCGTCTTGGCACAACATCAGCTCACAATGCAAGTAATATGTCCTTTATGAATAAAGAAGCATCTCAAAAGCATGTAGTGGACACCTAGATAAAAAACTAAGGAAACCTGTATAAGTATTTTGTTTTATTTTTTCCTGATTTCATTCAATTTGTAAATATGAAACCCAACTTAAAACCTTACATCTAATATGTAGATTTGACATATTGCGTGTTGCTTGGAATTTGTCACCTAAGTAATGTTTTATCCAGCTGTAAGTTCACTACTATAAAAGTCTTGTACTTTCATTTGACATTGCGAGTATATAGATAGATCAATATCCAAGTGATATCCTCTCATATTTCCACGACGTTACATCTCTATTACGAGGAGCGTATCAGTTACTGCTTTGAAGGATTATCAATGATCCTATGTCCACACGCAATTGAACAGTAATCAACTTATCTTTTGCTTTAAATAAAATGTGTAGATATAAATTAAAGCTGTGTTGCGCTGCTACTGAAAGTTATATATTGTTTTGTTTTCATCATCAAATTTGGTGCAAATAATCTTTCATATGCTTTTATTGACATATGTCTGCCCATAGTTGTTAATATTATTTCAATGTTCATAAAATTGATAGAGCCCTTTAGTAGATGGCTCAACATTTGGTCCTAGGCAAAGCCAAGGGGATGAGCACGAATCCGATGTGACTTTTGGGCTATCTCTTATCGTCTTAGCGTACAAGCCGAGCTCAGATCTCCGAAACGGCAAGAGATTCCTTAACAAATACCGGATGCGTGCTCAGCACCCAAAATAACCCCTTGGGCCATTGCATATTGTGGGGTTTAATGTAGAGTTGTCACAACCGTAAGGGTTTTAGTTCAACTATTTTTGCCGTTTTCATCGAACCAATTTTTTTTGACAGATGCTCAACATTTAGTGCTGACCTGAACAAATATACTGTGAGCACAAATCCGGTGTGGCTTTTGGGCTATCTCCTACCGTTTCAGTCTTACAAATACAACAGTAAAAATAAATGCAGCCTAATTATAAAAAAAGAAAAGAAAAGAAGAGCAAACCTTGCCACACGTTCACCCTTTAGCTGGATTGTGACAATATTGCAAGCGATACTAATCTATCTTCTATTAAAACGCTATCAAAATGGTACTTATTTGTTCCATGTAACTTGCACAGTCGTTACAGCTTTTAACATACACGCATATGTTCTGAAACGTCCTCCAGACGCTTGTGAAGTTTGTAAATGCTTATATCCAAATTTTCATTATGTGTGCTAACGGAGTCCTGTCTTATTTTTTCAGGCGTTACTGTGGCAATTTGAAGAAAACACAACACTATAACACATCTATGTTATGGCACCTATTTTCCAGACCGTACGTTTATGTCATTAGTAGGCGACCGAATACTCAGTAAAGAAGGTTAACACCAATGAGAGATTAATTGTAAACAATGTCTTTGAAGACACCACATTTCTATGCGTGATTGTCTTGTTAAGATAATCGTTACAAGGCACATGTTAGGGTGCAGATATATAATGCCAAGCCGTTAAAACACAGCAACTGTCACCACTGCAGGGGACATTGTTAAGTTTTATTTTCAGGAATCAGCCCTTTCTACGTCTTTTGAGTAGACATCCGAAAAATGTGTTTGTGATTCATACAGTTTCTGTATTTGGTCCTGTCCCAAAACTTTTCATTAATGGTAATTTCCTTAACGACGGCGTGACGTAAAGCTTAATTCCTCAACTGCCATTTGACGTTATGTTAGGACAACGGATTTTCGAGTTATTCTGATGTTTCTAGACGTGTAACATCTCTACCCCCCTCTCCCTCCCTATTTCCTCTTTGTCTCTTCCTTCTTTCCTCTCTCTCCCTCTTTTCCTCTTTACCCTGTTCTTCCCCTCTTTCTTTGTCTCCCTTTCTTAATGTTTATCTGTCTCTCTGTATCTCTGCATCTCTCTGTCTCTCTGTCGGTCTCTCTCACAATAGACACCGGTGCGTAAATTTATGCAAGGAGCAGTTTTTTCAAAGGTAAATAACGCATAAATGTAAAAGTAAACCATCATTGGGTCTGGCTAAAATAAAGAATACATCAATTGCAGACTAAATATATGTAGACTTCTTAACTAAACAGGTTAGCCAATATTATTTAACTGACCAGGGTGAGTACAAAGCCGGGAGTTAGTAAATAGAATTATAATTCAAGAGTAGCTGAACCATTCTTAATGTGATTACAGTGTTATGTCAAATCTCAAAAACAATAATAAATCAGTGTATGTAATTTTCTGCACCGCAGATGTGACATGCAATTTACTGTTCGGTTGAAAATGTACACACATGAACACAGGGCTATTGCGGAGGAAATAAATATGTGTCAAGAAATGTATCCATTACTCCTGGCGTAGTTAACGAGGTTTGTAGAGGTTGAATGATGTTTGTTCAGGCTTAACTGAACTGCTATAAACCTTCATGGACAAAAGGTAATCGTGGTGGAAACTGATTTATGTCAGATTACTATATATATATATGTATTAATATGCTTTTACTAGCGTATTTTCTGATAGTCTAAGGCTGACTGATTTCCATGTATATTTATGGATAAATGAGTTGCCTCAACACACACTGACGCACACACGCACACACGTAAATGTACCTAAATATATGTACCTTTATATAGGCATAGGGCATCGATCAGTCGATCAGGATATATATCTCGCGTCCGAACTACATGGCTAGTTCGACCACCAAACTTTATTGTTTGAGAAAACTACGCGATGTATTTTCGGAAAACAATATAAGATCCCTGCCATAAAATAACCATATGTTTTTCGATAGTCTATAGGAGCACTCGACAGGATGCATGACTTACCACCGGTAAAAATGGAAAAACAAAACAACAACAAAAAAACCCTCAACATTTTGTGATAAGATAAACACTGCTTCGAACCAAATGCGGTAGAATAGTTATTATATCTGGTCTATACGCAACATTAGTAATTGACAAGATGATTTAACCTTTGCAGTTCCGAAAAATGTTCTGCCTGTTTTACAAAAAAGAAAGAAAATGGAAATGTTCCAGCGCTTTTCCACAAAATGTTATTACTTTAATAATGAATGTGCATACACTATACCACTAAATCCTTCTCCTTTATCGCTTTTGATAATCTTTCCCACATCACAAGGAAATGCATTTAGAAACAGTGTTCATACTATTATTTTATGTAAATATCAAGTAATCTCTAAATCAAACTTAATAAATCTTTCTGATTTCGACAAAAAAAAATCATTTTTCCCAAGAAAAGCGATTATGTAAAGCAATGTGAGTAACCATGGTTGTTTAAAGAAAATAAACGTAGAAGTGCTTCGATTCTTTGCCGACTTGTTCTCCTACTTTTTGAAGTTTGATATTTATGTTTCTTATATAAGGCTTCAAAGTATAACCGTTTGTTCATATCTTATGTCTAAACATAAGGGCCTAGGAATATTAATATTGTTAAAGTTTAGTCGTCTTCTAGTCAGGTTATATTGTTTTGTTTGTTTATTAGGTTTATCGTCCCACCAACAGTATTTCTGTTATCTGGAGACGGCGTCTACTTGAATCAGATATAGTGGTGCCTTCACTGTGTATAGCATGCCGTGAACACCTGGCATGATTCCACACCCAGTCACATTATCCTGACACCGGGCCAACCAGTCGTGGAACTACCCTTATATTTGCTTGAGCGTTAGCAAGGGAGCTATACCACTACCATTTTAACGACATTGGTATGCCGCGGCCCGGGATCGAACCCGGGGCCTCCCGTACCTGGAGCCGACGCTCTACCGATTGCGCTACCAGGTCCGATCTATATTGTTATGAATATACGAAAAGATTTATTTTTTCCGTTTGAAGCAAGTTGTCGTTAAGACCTTTTTATGCGAGAATCTTATTTCACTTGATATTAAGAGATACAAAGATGATAAAAAACTTCTCAATACAAATATTATATAGTATAATATAATATTATATAATAATATAATATAATATAATATAATGTTATATAATGTAATGTAATATAATATAATATAATAATTATAGGCACGTTATGATAGATTGGATATACAAAGTATTGTGTGTAGCTGACTATGGTGTAATTTAAAACAACTGACCATTTAAATTGTTTTAGATATTGCAAATGTATTGCTAATCAAATACTAGCATCATTGCATACGATTATCATTCTTACCAAATTACAAGCTTTCAGTTTTAAGATTACTAAAGCTTAAGTACATATTTGGTGTAGTCTTGCAATCAATTTTTAGCAATTCATTATTTGTATAAAAGAAACAAACTATATATTATTTTTTCTGAAGAGCGGAAATATTAAGATGCCGGGACTTGTAAGAGAAATTTTAAGGAAGTTTGTCTCTCTGACAACAATATGATTACACAGTTTTGAATTCCGTGTTCGAAGACGACATTAAAATGTGCCTGCAATTTTACAATGCATTATTGCAAGTAGTGCTTTATCAACAATGTCGTTGAGAATGATGTAAAAACTGACACTTTACTAAAACCCCTACTTTTGAACGTATTTCGAATATGAAGACATTGAGTTAGCCAATATAGTTAAACAACAAGAATAAAACCACTAACAAAAAACAAGAACAAAGCACACACAAACACAAAACAGAAAAATACAATAACAAAAACATAAAAAACAGGAAAGTATTTAGAAGGCGCATCTTTTCTTAAGCCCGTATTCACCAACGATTCTTAAGCCCAAGTCATACCAATAAAAATAAGCTTTTTCTGAAGTTTAAATGTGATGTACAGTTCAAAGTAGCCTAAGTTAAAGTATCATGCAAAAATGCAGATTAATGCTAAATACATAATGCAGATACTGTGGATTGAAATCCATGACTATTCTTACTTAAGAATACTTGGTGAATACTGGCCTAAGTGAAGGATCTTGTTGAAGTAATAATATTATCTTTGACAATATTCTAAGTTATATGCAAGGTTCAGTTAGAAAACGGATACACACCACTATAATCAAATGTTAAATACGATTTTTTTCTTTGACCGAAGGTTAAGATGATGAAACAGCCTAATGAATTGCAATTTATTTAATAGAGAACCGTTTAAAACAAATGATACAACCCTCATTATGTATGTTGAAGATTATTATATATACTGACGGGACACATATAAAACCAGTCTCCAAGGAAACCAAACCAAACACTCGCCGTTCATATAAAGTGACCCCAACATCGCATCTTTTACGTAGTTGCGATACACTGACTGCAATATGACCAACCCTTTATAACAAATTCTTTTGTATAAATCAGAATTTTTATTCATGACATACACATTTCACATTCATTGCAAAAAAATAGGAAGTGCCATTCATTCATTTTGCATTGTCGAATGAACAGCGTTTATATAATAATTGAAGTACATCTATAGATCTAAATTGTAGGAAAGAGAAGCATTTTGTGGGAAAATTATACAACCCTGACTTTTATGAAATTTAAATTTTACATGCAAATTATGTTCACAGCAGAACACCGTGAGCAATTGTTGCAAAATCAATCTGATAGGTAACATGGGAAATAGCACAATACTGCACTTAAAACACACGTGAGTCAAAATGATTTACAGTTTATAGCCGCTGTGCGTGCACTTGGGGTCTATATGCAATCGTTCCTGAAAGATCCCTTTTGATGGCGCCATGTTGTTCAGTAAACAAGTGAAATGAAAACAAAATATATCTATATAATTTGTTTAATTCAAATTGCATTGTACATTTCTATGTAAAAGTCAAATATTATTCTCAATATTCATGTTTGTATTCGTACTTTTCCCATGCGTTCAAACACAGTTCGTTACTGCATATCATTATGAAACTTGACAGCAGTTTAAATCTTTTAAGTAACAACCATATTTTGCGGGTTAATTGGTCGATTTCTTGTAAGGCAAACATTGTTCCATTGTTGAACAGGTCCTTGTCGGCGTCGTACGAGGCTGTTCAGAAATGCTCTCTTGTAGTTAGCTAGAGTCAGCTTTATCTGTGAATACATGCGTTTTTGTTAATTGACTGATCACATATTTATTCTTACATTTGCTTGTGGTTTGCATGTGAATGCCTTTGTCATGTGATATCTTAAATTTTTGTATTTGTTGTAATTCTCATAGAACTTTGTCATATATTCTAATTGTTGAAATAAACGTGATTACCGTCCTGGCTAACTGGTTTAATAGATAAGGTTACTACGCACTTTAGTATGTTTGTCATTTAGTTTCAAGCCAATGTATCCCCATGGTGACTAGGTTCTCCACGAAAGTTATAATAGAATGCTTCTCGCAATATAACTCAAAAGACTCAAGACTGTTCAATATGGTTTTGTTGCTACGTCTATACGTTATGTTATTCTATATTGGATGTATATCATGTGACAAAAAGGCTGATTAATATGTTACATTACATTCAGCTTTACAGAAGACAATATGTACATTACAGAATACAAACCAGAATAAAATGTACAAGAGAATAAAGTTCATTGAAATTGTTGTCATAAAAATAAATGACGCTAAAGAACATTCGGCATAATTTCATTGTTTAAATTAAGAATTAGATTAAATGTTACGACTGAGGATTTCATTAACCATCAAGCACGTGCAGGTCTTTTATGTAACTGAGTGAAAATGATATCAATTTATTGTGAACGTCTGATATTCTATTATTGGCATATTGATGTCCTGATGTTCTTTTCAAATATGTTCATAAATGTCTACTACATGTTTGATAAATAGAGGGTTTAATATTAATTCAGAAATCAGAAATAAATGGATTGTTTTTTCTTTTGACGTAATTGTAATGTGCATTTTAGGACTTTCAGCTATCAGTTTTTATGCCTTTATATGAAGTCATTTACTCATGTGAAAATATAATAACCACATCTAAACCGCAAAGGTACGTTTGAAATACTTTCGTCGAATTACAATGTTAGTGTTGGTTGGTGTTGTAAATGTTTCTGGGATTATAGGTTGTGTACAGGTAAAGAACTGAAAGAAAATGAATTATATATATCCATTTCTAGGGATGAAATGTAAGAACGCTTCTCGCAGAAGGGTCGCACAATCAAATGCGAATAAAGATGTATACATGTCCATGTTTTGCCTTTGTGTCGTTAACGTTTGCAAGACAGATATATTTCTATAGAACAGTTTACGGAAATGTCGACTGTAAAGCATTATATAGAATAGCAGATATCCGAGGCCTGTTTAAATATACAATATTTAAACAATCCACAATCTAACTAACCAGACCTGTTTAAGCTTAATATGTACTGTACTTAAAGATGAGATTTTTACGATGGTTGTTAGAATTAGGAACACCTTCATGTGACCGATTTTAAAGCACTTCGACTGTCCAATCACGTTGAAACGATTCAAAGAAATTTTTATTATATAATCACTCACAACAACTTTGTGGTAACTCATGAGACGCATTGCTCCCTGTTACACGCTTTTCCGCTTTGCTGCTTTGCCTTCCTACATTACAGAACATATCTGGTATGGAGCTGGCAAACTGATCCAGAATAAGGTCCGGCACACTTTATCTGTCATTGCAAGACATGTCTTTTCTACAACTTACTCAGATATATGACCAGAAAAATAATAGAAACTACATTATGGCCTTCTGGACAGTGAATAGATAAGAATAATACACAGCAAACTGTTGTCTAGACTAGTTAATGGCACTGCAAGTAGAATGGTCTTGTTAAGCATCAGTTAGGGATATACTGCATACGGACACTTTCTGCTTTAACGTTTTGTGTGAGCTTTTAGCTAAATGTAATGTCTGCCTGCCAAATGATAAAAAACTATCTGGACAAGGAACTTGCGTAGATTTCCAATTTTGTCTGTTCTATCATGGGTCATTCCTAATCTTTTGTAACTTGTAACGTAATGTGATTTTTGTGAAAAATGTCACAGTTGAAAGGGCGTATTTGTCGAATCGTTAAATCTGCTCAATAACTGTACGACTCTTATTCCGTAGAAATGTTTATTCCCTGATTTGAAAGTGTTAATAGGCTTTAAGTGCTGATAAAAGCAAAACATAACTTGTATTAGACACTTATCTGTTTAAGTCAACAGCATTTAAACCAACTATTCAAATATCCATGTCGACAAATATTAAGGCTTTAGCTTTGAAGACATGTGATAAGAATGACAAAGAATAACAACAACATGAAAAGATTCCACAAAATTCCGCACGTTATTACATTCATTTCCCATGTTGTTCGAGCAAGAATTTAAATTCGCAGCAACATTTGGCCGCCTAAATGACTTGCTGTAAAATGTGGTTTTACATTAAGTAATAATTGGCAACTTAGAAGGTGTTATTAAAAGTTTCCTTCTTTTGTTCGCCTCTTTTTTGTTATAACTATACTGGCAATTAAACAACATATAACAAATATATAAACACTTGCAAATTGGTATTATGTCCATGGATTTTATTGCCCTCGCCGTCTTTTTCAGAGGCACAGTTAGTTCCTGTTTTGACTTTCAACATGCTGAAATGACGTCGTAGATAGATATGATTTATTGATACAAAAGATCAATTCTATTTGCCAATAGAAATTTGAAACTGAATAAATACATTCAATACGATACGATAGGAGGATTTGCAACAAATGTCTAGATACATTACAAATATATTATGCACATTTGCATATCAATATAATACAAAGAAAATATAAAATAATAAAGACAAATATAAAAAAGAAGCAAGAATTACGTGTGCATAGTGTAATGCAAATAGTGAAATATTAAAACTTCACAAATCTAAACATTGATTATATTTTTTCGAAGGTCTAAAGATTTAAATGTGTACATTGCCAGTTTATTATTCACAAATCTATTAGCAGATTTTACTAACTCCGTGATATCGGTCTTTTTAAATAATATGATTTTTACATATTGTTTTCTTTGCTTATCATGCAAAGGGCATTCAGAGAGCAAATGATAATCCTATTCAAGCACATTACAAGCTACAAATTTTCTTTAGTTTCACGGGATGGAAGATAGTTTATGTCGGCGGCCCATATCAATTTTTAATCTATGTGACGTTACTCTTGATGTTGTTTATGTAATAATTACACATACAAAACAGTTAATGGGGTGGTTGATAAACAGACAAGAAAACGTATATTATACTACTGTATACAAGAAAGATCAACCAATAGACCGACAGTCTGTTTGCATCCCCCTTCATGATATAAATTGATCCGGTGATATTGTGCCAAATAAAGAATTATGTTCGTACTTTCTTCTTCACGATCCTTATATGTGAAGCGAACGGTAAATCTGGACAACCGTCATTTTGCATGCAACCAAATAAGATTTTAATATAAAGTATGTGTTTATATCATATTTCAACTTTTCTTATATATATTTAAACATTCATTTTAACCGTGTATTCGAAGTATAAATCAATATTTACGAAGCAATCATAACTACGAATCTGCATATCTTACAATCTGACATTTATAACAGATAGGAAAATCAGCCAACATAAGATTGATTTAGTACCCGTGTGTAGCATTTAAATATAATTTATAAGAAGCACACAGTTTTTAGAAAACAAGGAACAACACACTGTCCATTTATGACAGTAAATAATTTATATCCTTATCTTTGTGTTTCCTTAAACGTATGGTTGACGTTAAAACCTGCTAGCTCCTTAATTATTTTATTTGGGCTAAAACGAAACAAATCTTACAATGCTCTTTACAAGAAAAGGCTTTTAATATCTTAAACATCTAAAAACAAATGATCTCCTTGTGCCTTTTAGGTGAAGTATGACAAAAGCAAGGTCGTTAACATTCCCAAATCGATAGCGTTTATTTCCCAAGGCACTTTTTCAACAATACGTTCGCTGTAAATTAAGCTATAAACACGTTAGAAACGCTTCGACATTTGACCAATCTGTCAATTAAGATAAGGAGACCCTAAGATGCAAAGTTTTTCAAAAAGTATTTCTGCGTGTAGCTTGTCCATAACTTCAATTAACCAATTATGACTAACAAGGTAGCAGTTCCACTGTTTAGTGATTATTATGTTAATTTCCTCATTCTTGAAAATGCATGCATATATACAACTTCCTATATTAAGAAATAAAGTATTCATAAAGGCTTTACAAACTTTAGTAAATTAACAGCATCATAATCAATGACATTAATTTGACAAATGTATGTTTTGCGACCTAACATATAGTGTATCAGCAGGAATAAAAGTTTGCAACCAGTACGACAATGAGATGATGCAATATTTAAACAGATGAGACATATTATATTGCTTAAATTTGAATGTCCTTTTTATGAATAATGGCAAGATAGATGTGCACATATACAAGACGTACATGTGGTTTGCTCATGTATTTGGTCAAGTGCCAGTGAGGATCAAAATACGGTACCAATATTTCCATACCATCCAATAGCATTAATTGTACCGATAAAAACATTTTGGCTATGTGAGAACTAAGAAAAGGATCTCAGATTATCAATTCAGTGTAATTATAATCTTGTACTGAAAGGTTAGTTTGCGAACAACAAGAAAGAAACCTTACATTTTTAATAAAATACTTTCGTTGTATTAGCTTTGTCTAAATAAAACCCTGAATCGAATACTTAGATATACCTAAACGTCGGTTGTATAAAATGTTAACTGGACTTAAACAAACGTTAATGCAATGCGTTATAATTATATATCCCATACACACACGAAAAACATTTTTTGTACATAAGTACAAGGGGACATTTTTCTTGCTATAAAGGGCAAGGTATTGCCTCAAATTAAGAATACTTCATGGTTGTAAATTCAAACAACAATCGAGAGCAAACCTTGAACATGGCGTTAGGTATTTTTGAAATGCACCAGGAAAGTATTCGAAGCATGAGAAAGGGAACTTAATTTATATTTTGAATGGTACAGTTTTCAAGCTGAAAGTGAACGTTATATTAAACCTTGTTTGCATGTGTGAAGACCCCATATATAATTAGAAGCTGAACAGGACAACTTTTATTTGTACAGAAAAACGAACCGGGGTAGAAATATTGCAAATGATCCCCATGTGTGATGAAATGAAACAATTTAATAAAAAGCTTACCACATTTTATGACAAAGCTACTACATATTTCGCAGTTATGAATCTTAAGCTTAAAGTTCATTAATAGTGACAGGCTTATATCTTAAAATTGAATTACCAAGCCACATCACAGTTTTTTAGATGACTTGTTACCGTGAGTTTTCTATAACTCTTTGGAGAAAACATTCTTTCAAATAAACATTTATAGATTGGGATAAGCACATACTTGTTATCATATAATACATTTCAAGATAAAATAATGTTTAACATTTTTGACTGTCCGTATTTTTTAATTCATAAAGGTTTGAGAGCAAAACAGCTTTAATTGAGACGATTGAGTATTTATAGCTAAATACTACGCAGTAGTTTGTATAAAACAATACCACTAATTTGAAATATGTCTGCAATCTAACTTAATAAATATCTTGTTTTTCGTTATCGCTTCATTAAAATTCAATGCAAACACACAACTAGCACACAATATCCCAATGCGATATTCACTTAGCCACTAAATGATATCAGTCAACTGAAAACTTCACGTAAACTAGAGGAATTTGTTTCTATCTGGTTAATGAAACATCAACCATTCTTTTAACTTCTTAAAACCGATACTGCTTATTTCCCAAGGCAAATTTTAGACCTATGTAAAATGTTGTCGCCCAATTATTTAAGCAATCAAAAGAAGCGCATTGACATTTGACAGATCTGTCAATAATTTTACAGAGGCTTTTTAATCGTATTTGCAACTCATTCATGACAGTAAGTCAAACCATAATACACGCGTATAAACGTTACCATTGACTGTCGTTAATGAAAACAACATCAAAAACAACAACAGCACAACATCACAACAACAATAAAGTACAAACATATGTTTATAGCTCATGATCAGATTTATGTATTTTTCAATTATTTTAATACATTATATTTTTTTACATTAGACAAAGCTATATACCCAGAATCAGATGACACGACACAGAGATATACATGTACAACAAAAATGAAAATTTTATTTAAAAATGTGCTCACATGGCTAAAATGTTGCCCTCTTTTATAGGTACTTTTATTTGTGATCAAACTTCTCATTTAAGTTTACGATTACATTAGCATGGACACTTGACAGCAGAGTTCTATCCAAATTCTAAATCCTGGTTAATCGTTTGCTGAATTCTAATTAGTTATTTGGTCAAATAACTATTTTTAGCAGTGAAGTGAACAATAGCGAATAACTATAGGGTCTGCCACTGCATACTTTTCTACGTCGGAGTGTCTCGTGATATTCTATCTCATGGTTTCTCAATTTCTAACATAATATGCAGTTATGCAGTAAACACATCTTTGCCAGACGATAATTAATGTTCATAAATCATAAAAAGTTCATAACGTTGTCCACTGTTGTTAAATGTTCCGTTTACTCTAGCCAGACATCGGATTCCAGAACTGGAATTTTCATCAGACTTACTGGCGAAAGTACGCTTTTATGAAATAATTGTAAAAAAGAAAACATATAAGATTGAGATTAAACAGATTGTTAATATATACTCACTAGTTTCTACCAGGACACTTATAACACTAAATTGCTGCCGAACATAAAACATACCTAGGTTGTATTCAAGTTGTCTATATAATTTCATGTCGCAACTGTGGAAAACATACACAGAGAAAACCATGTTATCTTTGATAAATCGGATATAATTGCTAAAACCAGTTTTTGAAGGAAAACAAAACATTAATTTACCCATTTTTTCGTTTAAAATTGAACAAGTTATTAATTATAGATTGACATATTATTTTAGTCTGTGCCATACCTGTTCCTTGATGCAACGTATAAAAATCACAATTACTACACGATGTTAATTTAAGAGGAACGTGATAATCAAAAGACTTGTAAATTAATAACGCTTCCTACGCAGAGAGGCAAAATAGTCAGGGAACGGCAGACTAAAAGATACAACTTAATACATCTGAATTAAAGTTCGTGACATCCTGTTTAAATCATTTTCTTTAATCTGTTCTGCTTCTTCAAGAGATATGCGTCTTTCTTCACTAATAAGGTCTTGATTTAACCGAACAACATCACGAATCCAACATCTCAGAAGAAATGTGCGGATCTTGTATCAGGCATTTTGTGACTACGTTGTGACGAATAATTCCCTGTCCCCTTTTGTGCTCCAAGTCAATTACATATAATTAAGCCAAAGTATTTTTTTTTGTGTGTGTGTGTGTGTGTGGGGGGGGGGGGGCATATATAACAATATATAACACCATATTTTCCTGTTTATGCTTCTGTTTGTTTTCATAATAAGTAAGATTTTGTCACATTATCATGTCTTTATCCGCAGCTTACCAATTTGACTAAATATTAATGCATTTATCCACTTTTATTTTTTAATTCTCAGTTTCTTTTACTTAGTTTAATTAATTAAGTTCTGTTTTATTTAAGACTTATAGATTATACTAATAGAAATTTTGACTGTGTTTTAAATTACACTGTGTAAGTTTGTATGCTCTTATAGTACTTACATTTCAGCCAAAAAAAACCCCAAAACGCTGCCTTTTGAATATGTTGATATTATTAAAACATCCACAAAGTAATATTGAATTAAAATAATGTTTTATATAGGGAATTTTAACTTTATCAATGATAACCTCTGCACAGCAAACACCTCTCAACAACAACAATATATATATATATATATATATATATATATATATATATATATATATATATATATATATATATATATATATATATATATATATCGCTATAATGATCATAATTGGTCGCTGCGATATATCTCAAAAACCAAACAAAACAAACTATATATATATGCATTACAGCTTACTTTTTTTTTCGAGTATCAGGCACGAAAATCTGCACATGAGTGAATTCTAAAATTTCAATCATTTCAAATCTGTAAATAGGCACGATAGTGATCGCTGGTAAAATAGATACAGACATCAGAGCGGATTACCCGGATGATGATATAACGTAACCTCAAAAGGTAGTTGTCATGTGTTTTTCCTACTTAAAAACAGCTCTCTCTGCAGCGTGGCTCAGATAGGAAATATCTGTTTGTAATGAGGAGTGGGGATTTATGTCTCACTGATCTAGGGCATAAATGAACAGCATTTTGCAAGATATTTTCAGGTAACAATGACTTATTTGGTTATTTTAGAAAAACATATTTTGATCCAAATTATCGGATATCACCTTTACTAAAACAATTGCGGTGAATACATTTTATTAATATATACTTGTTTTTAAGATTAGTGATAGTCAAACCTTATGCATAACCATTACCCAGCGAATTACCACCTCATATACACTCGTTTGAAGTGCGGTATTTCAATTAATTGCTTAGATCCTAAAGTACAAAACAACAGCAACAATACAGGTTCCTTAAGCGAGAAATGACAGGGTATTTATGTCAATTACACAGCCATGGGAATTGTATGGATTCATTAACATTTTTATATCTGCAAATGCGAAAATTGGAGACAGTAAGATGACACTAATGCTCTTGTTGAAGGAATTTTAATAACAATTTAAAGACTTTTTGTCGCGGATGACATTAACATGTCTTTGAATTGCAAGGTCATGTCGCTCATTACATCTGCTCGTTTATGCAATGTTTGTATTACTTTACATAAAATAAAATGACTTCAAATTTTATTCCAAATTTTAACATTTCACTTTATTCCATGACAGTCCTTTTAAAACCTTAAGTTCGATTGAAATTGGTGTCTTAACAAAGCATGTTTAAAACTTCACCACAACACCAAGAATATGAACTGAAAAAAGACAAAACAAAACAACATGTATTAATTTAGAATTAGATATAACAATCACAGTTCAGAAGTAGAGATAGACATATGCATGACATAATTCAAATATGATGTCTATGTGATCTGAAGTTAAAAAACCCAACTAATGTTAGTTAAACTGACGGGCTGGAGACAAATAAAGTGAGAAATGTATTGTTTGAATTTTGCATTTAATTGTTGCATTTATTGAACGTTCCCTATTTATTCAACTCATTGTACTATTTGTTTTATTAAAGATGATTTACCAAGAGTGCACATTGCTATAAAAATTATTTCATGTTCATCTTTGCAATGACCATTATATTAAATATTTACCATGAACACCAATTCCTATCCTAATAATAAAAAGAGCGTTTATTGTTCTTGTGACCATTACTACAAATAAAGTAAAATGTGAAGAATTTTGGCATAAATCATTGTAAAGATCCTAGCCACTGATAAGTAAAGATTTGTCAGGTTAGATTTCTGAAATGTTTTATCATTGTTTCCTTTGATAAGCTTGTGTGTGACATTAAAACTTTAAGTATTGCGCGCAGTTACTAGAAATCTTTTACCTAAAGAAAATATTGCATACATTTTATTGAAACTTTGTCATCCCAGTTTTAGTTATATAAGAATTGGTCTGACTTATAATATAATACCTGCAAGGATGAGCCTAAATTTTAAGTAAAAATAAGTTTTCAGATTGCTACCAAGCACTACTTAAGTCGAGATTGCTTTTTATGTGAAAGGTCTTGTTTTCAAAGCTCCTAACCATTCAAATGAATATATTTATATACATTTCATTATCCAGTTTGAAGTTTTAGATTTATGGCTAAGAATAGAATGTGGATTGTGGTTGTTGTGGACCTTTCTATATTCCAACACGAAAGAATGTTAAGAAAATTTACTTAGATATTTATGGCATGAATTTGTTCACATATTTTCGTAATGGTACAACTGCAATGCATGTATATTCGAGAAAAATATTATTTATATGCAGATTTTGCTATACAATATTTACATAGTTTACTTTGAAATTTGCTTATGGTGCAGAGTAAACAGCTAGATTCGAAAAAAGTATGTTTTCATATCTCCATTTAAAAGAAAGTGAAACATTATTAATACATAGACTTCATGTTCATGTTTTAACAGCAATAGCGGCAAGGTAAGTGTTGTTCCTTTCGGGTAGTGTTTAATTTTCTTCGAAGATTTCTCAGAGATGTATTTCACATATCGGTACTAACAATATGTCATAAAGTTTAACAACAGACGAGGAAGCATTTCCTTTTAATTTTAGTAAATGCCTCTCATACACATGTTGTCGAAAATCATGTGACATGTTTATATATAAAAACAATATACCATAAACGTTTGTTTATTTACTTATGAAAGATAAATAGAGTAAAATTTATAAATAACTATATAATAGATAGAAGAACAAACAATCTTAAGTTTTACGTTATTTTGTTTTAATTTAACACGTTATTTCAAATTGCTCTCTACTTAGAAGCTGTAACGAGACGGTTATCTTTTATCTGTATATTGTGTACAAATGTTGATTACAATTAGTTTTATCTTGCTTGGAAATAATGTCATTTTCCCGAAGCAGGTGCATTGCCTAATTGATTCACGTGGGTTGGATTAGTTTTAGAAATTGTTAGGAAGTGCAATGTTTGACTGCTCATCAAACCAGGTTTATGCTGACAAGTCGGTCCTCTGCCAACTGACCATCCGTTCCAATGATGTAACTGAGTGTGTGCGAGCATGTGTGTGGAATGTATCTGTGTTTTACACCTATTATATTTACTATGTATGCATTTGTCCAGTGGCAGTTCAAATTTTAATATTTGTGGAAAATCTCATAGGATTTTTTTCTGGTTTTCCTATTATATTTGTTTGTTATTTATGTTTGCGTATTGTTCTCAGCGAAACGTATTTAAACAACTTTCTAAAATTTTGTCTCATTTTCTAATAAATAATGTATAAATGCTATTTGTAAAAAGACAATTCACCCATTCACACATATTCAAAACATTAGGTTGCGACATTTCACTGTGTAAAAATATGTAAATACTGAGTTTTATTTACTTAGGGTGTCAAAGGTGATGTTTATGGCTGAAGGCCATACCAAAGATCTGGTCTGAAATGTTTCGAATTTGTGTTTAAAATCAGTAGCACACTAAAATGTAAGGAACGTGAACCTGTGAGATAGTAAAATAATTATGATGAAATATAAAATAGTATTCATATTATATATATATAGAAAGAGAGAGATAGAGAGAGAGAGTGAGAGAGAGAGAGAGAGAGAGAGAGAAAGAGAGAGAGAGAGAGAGAGAGAGAGTGACAGAGATCTTTGTTATAATAAAAAAGTGTAACCATGTGTTATAGCTAATTATATATCATATTTCACTAAATGTTTACTAAAACACATCAATTTTGATTAAGAAATATCAAAATAAATGATTAATAAGATTTTCAAGACTGGCGGAAGAATAAATTCTATTTATTTCCATGTCTCTTCAGTTGGAGAGTCCACTTCAATTTATATCCAATTACGTGATGTTTATATGTGTTATTAGATGTACAAGTACGATCAAATTATCGTACTACCATCCTAAACAGTTAAATAGATATTATCCACTTGTGGGAGGATTGCTCAATCGATAGAGCATTACACTACAGCTAAGTTTACAACTTAAGTCTTCGATACTACTCGCGTTGAGATCTACCAAGCCCTGGCGGCTAATGCCAACTGTTCGATTTAATCTTAACCTTACAATACTTAAAAATGTCACTGTGATATGTTAATCAAATACGTTCGTTTGTTAGAAGTCTAAACATAATTATATAAGCATTGTGATTTTTATCAATGTACGCAAAAAATAAAAATCAACGAAACAAGAAACAAGAATTGCATTTACTAAGACAAGACGACTTGGTCTGTACTATATTGCTTCTTCTTATAAATGACTGAGACAACTTTTCGAAGTATCTAGATCGAGTTCGGGGAAGAAGGTATAAAAGGAAGGTAAATAGCCGCAATCGTTCTTGTCGGAAATGTTTTGACATTTTGCTGAGAAATTGTCAGCCCAATGATACATAAAATATTATAATGTTGTAACAGAATATCAAAAATCAATTGCATCATGTTAATTTGCGATTACAAAACATATTACAAAAGGATGTAAATTGATCTCATACGTGCCGGAATACAGTGGGTCAGATGTTGCTTGTCATGTTTGATGTCCGCACAACGACACAATTATGGTAACCATAAATTCATCTATGTCGGAAATGTATTTCCCTGCTGATAAAACTGTCCATCTAACATCAGTTCACGTCCGCTTTAATCGTAAGACGATCATACTTATCGCAAACATTACGACCATATTAAAAATCCATTTACCTTGAATTCCTTTCAAATAAATAAAATTGACTCCGTTCGACTTGAATTTAGGCGGTAATCTTACAATTAAAAGACTAAGTTTGATTCATTTATATATCTTCAATTTAAAGTATTCACATTTTTAAATTATTTATCTTAGATGTATCATAACTATTGTCATTCACAACTACAAGTTGTAGGGTATAAATTGTGTTTGTTCTGAATAGTTATCCTAAATTTTCATTGCAATACATTAAGACAATATCAGATACTACGCTGGAAACGAAAAATCGCTTACAGTAATAAACTATATATTAAACCATACATATTGTGAATTAATCGTTGATCAGTGTTGTAAGATAACACATTATTTATTAAAAGATTACCCCGCTTATATTTAGTAATTTATATTTAGTCAGATCTTTTTCTCATAAATATTCATCAAAAAGCACCCTAAAATCACATTAAACCAAATTGCAATATAATAATTTTATAATTGCCATTCTTTCTTTGATTTGTTTTTTTGTTTATGAGTTCACAAATTTCTACTGTACGGTACTTTTATGTCAAAACCTGTCTCAGTTATAAACAAAGCATCAAAGTCGCCGGAAAATAATGTAAAATACAAAGTTGTAAAAATAGCAGTCAACAAAAGAAAATGTTTTCGCTACGCAATTGCATATATGAGCCTTGACAATCTTATACCTCAGACCAACACTTACATTATTAATTAACAGGATCACGCACTTATCATATATACAGGTCATGTTTTTTATAAAGAAATCATCATCCAAATCAACCATTCATGCCATATTTTAATACACGAATTGACACTTTAATACTCAAGAAATTTTCCCGAATTGTTTGTTCATTACAATGTTAATTTGTACCAATATTGTTTCGTATGTATATTCACTTACTTTGTATGTTTTGATCCAAGTATGTACTTCAGGGCGAATATAAGTCGTCATTACTGGTCATTAAATCTTATCTTTATTGTTTTTATCTTAAGTTTGTTATTTTTAGAAACAATTTAAAGCAAACAGGATGATAGATATAGAAAGAATGGTCATTTTACTGCTGAAATAGGATAAATATAATCATTAAAAATAATATCGCTTCTCAAAAATGTGACGTCATCCGTCTTCATTTCTAAAACCAATTATAAATATAAGGGTCGCCGAGAAGGTCGCCGTCCTCGGCGACTCCATTATGTTTCAAACACGGCAATAGCTTGTAACAGTTTCTTTTAATTTGGGACAACCTCCATATGGGCAATACAACATCGTACCTCTTTTTAAAATCCTGGTAAATATACTAATGAATGTTTTAGTTAAAACTAATGTTAAACAAAATTCCTGATTATTCTGAAGGTCTTTGATTAACTGTACATATACATTTTTGTAACTTTATTTTAAAACAAAGACATAGGCACTGTGCATGTACAAATATAAAGACTCTGGCCTAATATCATCAATACACATGGGAAACATGACATTTGTGACAAATGCAGGATTAATCAAACGTGTTTAGAAAAAAAGAATGGAGACACTAACATACAGGTATGTTGTATACATTTACGTACCGAGTTCTATGATACATTAATTAAAAAAAAACGTGTTATAATAAAATAATGCTTAAATGTCATGAACTTTTAATTATGGCGTTGAATGATTCACTCAGGTTGAATAACAACAAGTCCTAAGTTGAAACTTATGTACGTAAAAATTATTGAACTATAATTTAAACAGTAAAAGATAATCATTCAGATCTTCCTATTAAAACCGTTGAGTTAAAGCAATAGAGAGATCTGTTAAATTTAATCTTTAAGTAAACATTGAGGACCATATAAATTCTCGCGTTGATTGTCTTGCTAGATTAGTATCAAACTACTACTTATACCGCTGGGGAATAATTGCAAAGCTCTGGTTCACTGTTCTGTAAACACATTTGTTCACATAAATAGGCAGAACGGGACGCTTATTCGGTCATAAGTTGAGTAATGTAGTTCTTCTAAGAAGGAAAGCATAATTAATTCTAAAGTTGTACGAATGAATTGTTTTACTTTTTCGCCAAAAGTCCCTGGTATGATATTGAAGGGCTATGTAAATGATGTGCCTACATTTCATTCCTTTTAAGGTACAGAGTACATGTTCCCCAGGATTGCTTTGTGTCATTTTTCTTCAGCCGCATGGGAATGTAATTTGATTATATTTAAATATATTTCAGGCAGACTTTGAATGAATGAAGAAAATCAATTTCAGAAAATTAACACAAGCCTCTCTCAACTTATACATCACTTGTCTACTATACTTATAAAGGAGATTGTATCCTACAGTTTTGATAGTCGACACTAAGTAGACTTTTTCGCCCACTGTGGCGTTGGTTAAGCGATGTTTTCAATAATTATAAGAGGATATTAGGAGATACATTACCAACGCGACACGCCTTAATTATCACCCAGACTTACTCTCCGTCAGCAATTATCAGTAGGTCAAAAGTAACTACGAAGAAAAAATAAAGTTCACATACGTTTTGACATCAGAGATTGATCCGCTGTGATTCAAATATAAATGAATAAGAAAAGCATAATATTGATATCAATTTTTGTTTAAAATATAGCATCGGTCATGTTTAAAGGCTACTTGTAACATTCTGACTCTCGAATTGTACAATAACATTATGTTATGCGTATATGTATAAATACTAAGTTTCGAAACCGAAATATTGAACAATCATACATTACAGACAAAACACAATGTCGTATTACGTTAAATAGGAAGGAAATCTATATTTTATATTCAGCTGATGATACGATGCACTGGACCTGCGGCGAGCCTGTGGTCTGTCCCAACATATATCTGGGATCTTAACCCGGCGAAATACATGTAGCTGGACGACACTTTATTGGTCGATACGATATAAACAATAAAACAAAATCAAAACATGCAAACAATACGATAAAATAAAATTGTTTGATGTTTCTTTTCTACCATATGTATGACTGAAAAAGCTGTGAATTAAAGTTGAAAAATATTTCTAAAATCGTTTTCTTTCCAAGGTTAAACACATTTTGCATGTCTGTGTATCAAGACAGCAATTTAAGTTGCATCTAATATCGACGAGTATGTATCAAGACTACAGACATTAATAGTACAATACGAATTGTTAGCTATAACATGTCCAGAGGTGTTAACTGATAATACACGAACATAATCGAGTTCTACTTCTTTTAGGTAATTGTCTTTGCTAGGGAGCCCCATTCGTTAACTCCGAGGGATATAAACAACTGTTTATTACTTCCGGAGACAATTTTATTTGGAAGATAATCAGTGCATTTCTTAATAACAAGAATTCGTCCTGGTGATGTATGCGTTTACTAGCCGATGAAGAAATAATATTTGAAAGCTGAATGAACATTCATTTATCGGTTTTTAGGTTTCATTTTTAATTGTAAGTCTTTATCTTCTTTCATTAAACACGTTTAGTGAAACTGCCTAAGCAGTCGCAGTTGCGAAAGTTTGTACATGTTCTTATCAATTATACTTTACATATCTTTCTATATTGAAAAAATACTTATTATGATATTCTTGACAATAAATGTTTCTCTTGATTATATAAAACCAACTATTTCAAAAGGAACAAAATTCATTTAAACAAAAGGTAGGGATTTTTGTAATAAAGTTTAACTCAGCACATGAAATAAAATATTTGCACAGTGTCAATTAACAACAAAGTATATTAAAGCAAGATGCATTTTCGTTCACGTGATTTACATAGTACCACAAAGAAATGCTAATAAAAAGTTAAACAAACTATATTATCGAGCCTTTTATAAAAAATACAGATTTACTGACAACAATTATACCAGTCAGTACATAACAATGTAACGAATAGCGAAAGTAAACATTGTTAAAATAAAAGCCAAGAGCAAATAAATGTAATTACTTTGAATAATGTTCCTATCATAAGACCAATAAAAACGTACAGAACCCACACATCTGAACGTTAGATCAAAATCAGTTGGCATCTACGTGCTCTTAAACGTTTTCATATATTCCTATCCTTTATTTGAAGATTGCTATGGTGTCTAAATTAATTCAAACACACAAAACGCACTTAAACCAGATCAAAATACATATGAAGTCACAATAAGTCTTTTAAAGGGAGGTTAAGCACATTTTAGTGAACTCCCCAAGGACAAATAAGTGAGTGGAAATATCATAGCACGTTTAAAAAGAACTGTTAAACTAGACTAAATGAGGGAAAATATGAATAAAAACTGTTTTTGTTACTTTTCTCTTTTCTGCATTTTAATTTTGCTTTTAAAACTCGGTAATTACTTTAAAAAAGCAATCAACTTTTGTTGTTTAAAGAAAATTATAATTTCTTAATTCCCAAATCACAAAATTAGTAGTAAAAACAATTGTTTGGGGAAATACTCTCGGCATTTCTTACATTTAACTTACACAACCACACAATAGAACTTTTTACAAAAGCCTATACTGTGTTGTTAAAAAACAACCTCAATTTAGAAAAAAGAGAATACACAATAATTTATAATTCACAAGTTCTATAAAGGTACATTTGTTAAAGAACAGATTTTCTGTTGTTTTTTAATAGTTGTTATGTATTATTTGCCAAATTAAAACAAACTCTTGATTGAATTCTTAAGAACAGCATGTTAAATTGGGCACCGGGCAAGTTTTCTTTTCCCGAGTTTATCTAGAAACGGAATATCATACGATACTTATTTTAAACAATAAGTGACAGGGAAATAGAAAATTGATTAAAACAGACACGTTTGAATCTCTCAATAGTTTTAATATTTACAAGTAAGTTTGTGACAGATGTGTTTATAACATGTGCTATTACTCATTAACATAGTATATTCTTTTAACTGAGATAATTTGGCTAAGGCTCATTGTGATACTCTTTTTAGACCCTTAGTATATTTGCAGAAATTAGATGAAAAAAAGTGAACAAACACGTGGTTTCAAACAGCAGTTACACACTGGAGGGATGCCCAATTAGTAGCATTGAACTTATATTTCATTATAAATCCTTTCGTAGAACAAGAGATGGTTTTGAACCGATCAAAGGGTGAAGTTAGAATTCTGTTTGCCAAAGTTTAAAAACCCATCTCAAGAGAAATTAAGACCATTTGTCGATGGTTTTAAGAATTATTTAATAATACAACGTAAAGGATGGCTCACGCAATGGCCATAGTCAGGTCGGTACTGCGCACGCGCAAAAGGAAACACTACCGCATTGAATTGTGGTAATGCTTCCGTGAATGTTCATAATACCTTACTAATGAAACGATAGTTAAAGGGAAATTATTAGGCTAGTTAAAAGTTTTGATAAAATAGATGTAAATAAAGGTTACGTTGAAAGACAGATTACAGATATTTAGATATAATCTAATTATTATTATTTAGAGATATTTTAGATTTTTTTTCGGGATTTTTGTTTGTTTGAAGACGGATGTAATGTTTAAACACAACCAACTTGGAGGTGAACTTCAATATAAGATTAAAATCATTGTGATTTGTTTGTAAGAAACTGTACATAAACAATTTTGTCATACGTGTGTTATATTTTCATAAACCTATGTCTTTAAATACAATTACCTAAGCTATTATGGAAAAGGCTAAACCGAATATTTCTTCAAAGTTATACATTTAACATAATAATGATTACATTAATCAATTAAATATTCAACTATTGCTTTAATGTTTGATGCCCTATAAATCATGTATTACATACTTGCAAAACAATTCTTTTTTTACACATATATGGCAAAACTTGGTCAGAAATAGGTCAGTAAAAGCACATTAAAAACGAACAATCTTAATTTCCTGTTTTGACTTGTAATCTGCGTATTGACAGAAATAAGAATAGGTAAATAACGTTCACAGATATTTAAATTTTATCTATTCAGCTACGACACAACGCAAAATATCAGGCCTGGTACTAAATATATATTGATTTTATTTTAAGATGATTTTCTCATTTAGGCAATTTGTAGACAAAATATGACATTTACACATTCCCTAGAGTATTCTACAGAAATGAAAAAGTCCCTGTACGTTTTATTGAACTTGAAGGGCCACACTGCCAATTCATCGTAATAACTCGACATCGAATGTGATAATTGATGAAATATAAACAAAAAATGGGACTGGGACAGATATATACCAGAGCAGAATATCTTAGAATATATTGGACGCTAAGCTACTATTTTCAACGGCGCATTCTGTGAAAAGATTACTTTATGGATCCTACGAATGTTTTGGGCTTGTCGCCACGCCGTAATAAACTAGGTCTGATATAGTTATGAACATTGTGAATATTTTTTTCTGTTTTTGCATTTTTATATATTTTTAAATATTTTATATCAATATTAAGCGACCCAACTATGCCAGTACATTACTTTTTATTCCTATAACATTTTTTCAAAACAACAAAAGATATGTTTTACAGTTCATCACTCAACCATATGATTTGTCAAAGATAACAAACAGATTTTAAATATGTATTCATTTAAATAAAACCTTATTAAGTAAAAACCCAATATATTTATATATTACCTTTTGTGTGTAAAGCCACTGACAATTTAACGGCTTTTGCACCATAATGCACTAATGTTTTAGTTGTCTCCCAGTTTATTCCAAATAAACATTATTCCAACTTGCCTCAATATTTAGTTTACAATAGTATTTGTCAAAATTATATTGTTATTACTGCAAGCCCAGTGGTAAAGATTAATCTTTTTGGTCTGATAATGTCACAAACTATTTAATCAATTTAGAGAATCAAATATAATAAAACAACAATCTTACAGCTGAACGTTTATCTGACAATCTGAACTCGCACAATCCTTTATCAAGCACTACTTCTTGAAGCATTTATCAAGAAAAAACAATAACATGTCAGCAAAGTAAACCCCTGTCCGTTTAAAAGTCCGTTTAAACATATTGTAAGGTGTAAACAACCAAAGATTTGCAATGCGTATGTAAAACACTATTTTAATGAAACACTATTTCAATAGGAAAAAAGAGATCCAATAACCACAAATGTTTCGTTGAGGAAAATTACCTTACATTGCAGTATTCATTTATTTATATTCAATGGAGGATCATTCACAAGAGTGTGTTTGAATTTTCCAGAATTAAGATTGAGGTTATAGACTACAGGCAATGCACAACTTATGCTCTGAAGCCTAGTATAGCTATATGATTTCGAGATTGGCGTATCATTTCCTTTCTGATATTTGTCTTTATCTGATAATTTAGATTTTTTTCAAGATACTTAATGCACAACATTGTTTTATAACATGGATTTATATGTGAGTGAACCAGAAACAAAATGTCTTCGTGTAAATATGCATAATAGCTTCTCTGAATGCAGATTGAGAAATGCCAGGAGTAAGGGACATAGATATGTCATATGATGTAGGTATGTATATATTTCATTTGTCTTACTCTTAAACAGTTATTTAGCAAAATCCTACATCTGTAACGCTCTTGATTTTTCCAAAGACAAAGTACAAGCAATATATTACAATGAGCTTATCACTTTTGGACCGTTACCCAAACGTAGACTTCTTATATTTAAAATCTCTTTTAAGATATTACATATATGATACAGTTAGAAACCTAAATGTCCTTCTGACAGCGACATATCAAATGCACTCCGCAATACATAATCCATAATTAAGTCAGTTATACGCTACAAACCAATACAAATGAATGTTATGATTGTTGCTTATGCAGAGAAAAAGATACTTAAAGACACGAACTTTGGCGCAATTAGATTCCCGCGTTGATATGATATGCGACATAAGAGACCCCAGTTGCCTAACTTCATGCCTGCCATCATACTGCAAATACAGTTTAGAAACAGTTGTCTAGATCTCAGAAAACAGTTAAACAGTGTTAAAGCGAGGATTTATCTCAAGACAACTATAAAAAGCACAGATGATTGGGAGTGAAAGCTGGAATTCTTTAAATGAATTTATCATTATCAACTTCTTTGAGTACGCGGGCAGAGCAGAACGAGCAAAATGATTTCGTCTGATGTTTTCCTAAAATATCTACAATGTGCCAGCGAGCAAGAAATGACACTACATTACATAATTAGGCATTGTTCACGTGTGGTGATTGCATTTAACGAAGTTATACTGATCAAGTGAAATATTATATCACGGATCGCGCATTGCTAATAAGCAAAATTACGATCAGAAATGTACCTAGTTTGGCTGCTGTGTTTATCACATACAAGTGTGCATAATGTCTGTATTCAAATCTGCATCAAATTATTTCCGTTGAAAATAATGTCTTTTTAATTAAAACAAAATGTAATAATTCATTATTTATTGATTCACAGTTTTCTGTTTGTTGATTGTTTATTTGGTTTATCGTCGCACCAACAGTATTTTAGTTATGTGGAGACGGCATCCATTGGAAGCAAATAAAGTCCTGCCTTCACTGTGTATAGCATGCTGTGAACACCTGGCATGATACCACACCCAGTCACATTATCCTGTCATCGGGCCAACCAGTCGTGGAACTACCCTTATATTTGCCTGAGCGCTTGCAACGGAGCTATACCAATAAAATTTTAACGACATAGATATGTCGCGGCCCGGAATCGAATTCGGGGCATTCCGTACCTAGAGCAAGGTCCGGTTCAGTTGTCTGTGTTTACATCTAAAACATGAAACATGAATAAGATGTTATCCTTCATACATATTAGAACGTGTTTGTACAATATAGGTGTTGATATGTGATAAGTCTTATTTAAAATGTATATTATTACTTTTTATAAGAGAACTATTACTTCATTAACAAGTGTTTTTGTTCAAAACAATGATAAGTATTTATAGTCTATAGTAGAAATGGTCGACAATTTATGTAGTACTCCAATAATGATGTATAAATCGCTTTTATGTTGAAGCTCTCGTTTTTAAAGCTCCTAAACTTGCAAATGAATATATTTATATACATTTTCATAACCATTTAAAAGTTAAAAATACTGTTCTGTTTTTTGTTTCCTATACCTATCAAGCTGATAACATAATGTTCCTTACTTTTAGTGAGGGGTTATTATCTCTATGAGAATATTCTGAAGACGCCGCAATGTGCGTTAGTTTTGAAAAAAATAAATCGGAATCATATCGACTCTTGCCTGAGAATAGAATGTGGATCGTGGATTTGTATATGTTTCTATGTTCCACCAAATGCGTTAAGTTAGTTAAATCTTTAAAGTATGGATTTCATTACCTATTTTTTTAATAGTAAACCTGTAATGCATGTATGAAATATCTATAATTTTTAATGCAGTTTTCGCGCTATACATTTTATCTTAGTCTACTTTTAAATTTGTTTTCGGCTCTGGGTAAACAGCTAGATCAGATAAAAAAAGTATGTATTTAAACTCCTTTTAAAAGTGAAACATTATTAATAAATAGACTTCATGTTTATTTTAACAAAAATAGCGGCATTGCAAATGTTGTTAGTTTCGTGTAGTGTTTGATTTTCAAAGATTTATTAGAGATGTATATGTATTTCACATATTGGTACATGTACTACAATACTTCATATAGTTTAACAACATACAGGGGGCATTTTCTTTAATTTGATTAAATGCATGTCATACATTTGTTGTCGAAAATCATGTGGCATGTTTATATATGAAAACATCATACCATCAAGGTTTACTTTCACTCACATAGAAATCTATATAGAATAATAGTTATTTATAACTAGGATAGAAGAACAAACAAACTTAAGATTTCACTAGAATAAACACTTTAGTTCGCATAGAAAACTAAGTTCGAAGGAAAGTCATTCGCAAATATTCTTTAAATTGCCCTTTAACACGCCTCTCACGGTGCTTATATTACAAGTGTTGTATATCATTTAACCTTCTCAGTGTTGATAATTAATAATGATAAGCAGTTCTTCATTAATAATTTATCCCGAAACCCGCTTTCTATGATTCGCACATTTTATCCATCATGTTGCATAAAGATTTCACATAACAAATACAATAAAAACATATTCGACATTGTCTAAATTTGGCCAACAAAAAGATAAGAGACTTTATGAAAAGTTAAATACTCATCAAGCATTGGAAGCGAGAGTATCTGTTAATTCACACAATAAATTAAATAAATTTTAATGGCAATTTATGATCATGATTTTAAGCAAAAGCCACGTTTCTTGATACGCGACAATGATATGGCCATTGGAATGACCTGGCTTTAGCCAATGAAAAAAAAATATTCGGTTCTTTTACAATAAAAAACACTAAAGTTTAAAAATACGCGCACTGATTATTGTTCATTTATGCTAATATATAGAACACATAGTTCGCATGTCACATTAAGTTGTGGTCAGTCTCTTTTTAAAAAAAGACGTACAAGTTTGGGTATGAGACAGGTTATATGCATCGCTAGATAAGCTATCACCAACATTTAATAAAGCAGTGTCTAACATTGAAAAATTATGCAACTGATTCCGTGATAGTTTACATTTAAATAAAAAGAGCTCGAACTGTAAATCATGTTCGATAGTAATCAGTTCCTGTATAAAGTATTCAGTATTCAAAACCAAATAACATAGCCTTTTATGCAAGCTTTGAGGCATATTAAGACCATACTGACAATACCATCGTCTGAACATCTGCTTTACTGACATACATAACCTTCATACATATTGATCTAACCGACTGAGCTTCCATCTGCCAGTCATCGGAGGGATGAAACATGTTGTTGATAACTCAGTTCCATCAAAAATGGTGTTCTCTTGCCAGAAAGATTTAAACTATATAAGACATATATGATGTCAGTATCATCGTTTAGAAATATCGTTTATTCAATACAATCATTAAACTATTTATAAATATCCCATTTTCCTTCAGAGAAATGTTATAGGAATTATATACCAACGACAGAAATGACAGCTTCCTTTCATACAAGATTCTGGACAATTTTGTTAGTTAAGCTCTATGCAAAAAGGTGTTAAGTATCTGACCGTTACATTGTACATAAATAGGTGTATATATACTCATAATTTACGGAAAGGTACAAACAACTGAGGCTGTATTACCTTAGCATATATCTCTTAAATACCGTATATAGTCATCCGCTTCAATTGAATCTACAAAATTCTCAGTTATCTTATAAGCAATTGAGAAACAACTCCTGACGAACCAGTTTAATGCTTACTTTATTACAAATTGCTATTTAAATGCACGTTTCAATTTTGACACATGACGTCACTACATTCATCGTATGACGTGATTACCTTAATTGTTATTTAACTTTTTATTTTATTGCTGTTTAGTAACTGTAACATTTACGAGACTGTTATCTTTCATCTATAAATTGTGTACAAATGTTGATTATAATTAGTTTATCTTGCTTGTAAATGGTGTCATTTTTCAGTTTTTAATTTCCGAAGCAAGTGTAATGCCTAATTGACTCATTTAGGTTGGGTTAGTTTTAATAATTGTCAGAAAGTGCAATGAAGTGCAATGTTGGATTGCTCCACAAACCAGGTTTATGCTCACAAGTCGGTCCTTTGCCAACATACCGTTCTATTGATGTAACTGATTGTGTGTGTTAGCGCGCGTGTGTGTGAAATGTCTTGTCTCTGTGGTTAGTAAATTTACTCTGAATGCCTTTGTCCATTGCCAGTTCAAATTTCAATATATGTGGTACATCTCATAGGATTTTTTTCTAGTTTTCCTATAAATTTGCTATTTATATTAGCGTATGTTTCTCAAACGTATTTAAACAACTTTCTGTAAAAAAAACATCACGTCTTTTATCAATTTATGAATATATGCTATTTGTAAAAAGACAATTCACACAATCACAGACATTGAAAACATAAGTTACGACAGTTAACAGTGAATAAAATATGTAAATACCGATTTTTATTTATCGTTAAGGTGTCAAAGGTGATGGATTAAAGAAAAAAACACCTGTAGGACGTACTAAAGATCTTGCCGGAAATGTTTCGAATTTGTGTTGAAAGTAGCGCACTTAACTCTAAGGAACGTAAACCTGTGTGATAGTAAAAATATTATGAGTAAATATAAAATAATGTCCATTTAAATAAATGTTTTGTTAAAATGAACCGATGCAATTATGTGTTATAGCTAAATATTTCATGAAAATCTTATACAATAAATGCATACCAAAATACATCAATTTTGCTTAAAATAATTATCAAAATAGAAGATAAATAAAATAATCAAGACTGGCGGAAGGATTAATTCTATTATTTTTTCCATGTCCCTTTAGTTGTAGATTCCGCTTCAATTTATATCAAATTACGTGATGTTTATATGCGTTTTTAGATGTACAAGTACGAACAAAGTATCGTACTACCATCCTAAACAGTTAAATAAATAGTTTCGGCTAGTGGAAGGAATATGGCCCTCAATCGCTAGTGCATTACACGACAGCTACTTCTACAACTTAATTCTTCGATACTACTCGTGTTTTGATCTGCCAAGACCTGGCAGATAGTGCAAAGTTTTAGATTAAAATATAAACATTACGATACCTAAAATGTCACTGTGACACGTTAATCAAATATGTTACTTTGTAAGAAATCTAAAAATAAGTAAATAAGCATTATAATTTTTATTAATGTATGCAGAATTTAAACAGAACGAAACAAGAAAAAAACATTTACTAAGACAAGACGACTTGGTGTTTGCTATATTGCTTCTTGTATAAATGACAGAGACAACTTTTTCGAATTATCTATATCGAGTTCGAGCAAGAATTTACATGTATAACCGGCAAGCAGATAACAGCAATCATTATTGTCGAAAATGTTGTGACATTTTGCTGAGAAATTATCAGTCTTATGATAGATAAAATACTTTAATGTCGTAATGGAATATCACAAATTGATTGCATCATGTTAATTTGCGATTATAAAACATATTACACAATGATGTAAATTGATCTCATACGTGCCGGAATACAATTATGGTAATTATAGATTCATCTATGTGGTGAATTTATTTCCCTGCTGATAAAACTGTATACATGTATCTAAAATCAGTTTAGGACCGCTATAATCGTAAAACGACCATACTTATCGCGAACATTACTACCTTTTCATTGCAATACATTAAGACAACATTAGATACTACGCTGGTAACAGACAATCGCTTACAGTGATAAACTATATATGAAACCATAAATATTATGATTGAATCGTTGATCAGTGTTGAAAGACAACACAATATTTACTTAACGATAAGCCCGCTTATATTTAGTAATTTATATTTAGTAAGATCTTTTTGTCATAAATATTACTTAAAAGCACTCTCTCTGTGGTTTTTGTTTATGAGTTCAACATTTTCTACTGTACTGTACATTTATTCCAAAACCTGCAAAAATTAATAACTATGTTATAACAAAGCAATGGATTGTAACAGATTTTTTTTTCCGGTAAAACCTCCATATACGGGCAATACAAAATTATCATTCTTACTAATATCGCGGTAAATATACTAGCGGGTGTTCTTGTTAAAAAAAATTAACAAAATTCCTGATTATTCGGAAAGTTTTTGATTACTTTTGCATATACTTTTTGACACTTTATGTTAAAACAAAGACATTGGTACTGTGCATGTACCAATATAATACTCTGACCTAATATAATCAATACACATGGACAACATGCCGTTGGGGACAAATACAGTTTTAAACCAAATTGTTAAGAATGAAAGAATGGTGACAATAACATATGTGTATGAAGTTTTCATTTATGTAACGATTCTATGATGCGTTAATTAATGGAACGTGTTATTTAAAAAACTGTTTTAATGTCACGAACTTTTAATTATGACATTGAATAATTCACTCAGGTTGATTAACAACAAGTCTTAAGTTGAAACTTATGTACGTAAGAATTATTGAACTATAATTTAAACAGTAAAAGATCCTCATTCAGAACTCCCTTTTCAAACCGTTTAGTCGAAGCAATAGAGAGACTTTTAATTTAATCCAAGACGACCATATAAATTTATCGCGTTAAGTGTCCTCCTAGTTTAGTATCAACTTACTACTTATACCGCTGGGGAATGATGGCAAAGCTCTGGTTCACTGTTCTGTGAACAAATTTGTTCACATAAACATGGAGAACGGGGCGCTTATTCGGTCATAAGTTGAGTGATGTAGTACTACTATAACGAAAGCATGATTAATTCCGAAGATGTGCGAATGTATTATTTTACTTTTTAGCCAAAAGTCCCTGGTATGACATTGTATGGCTATGTAAATGATGTGCCTACATTTCATTCCTTTTAAGGTACAGAGTACATGTTCCCCAGTATTGCTTTGTGCCATTTTTATTCAGTCGCCTGGCAATGTAATTCGATTTATATTTGAATATATTTCAGACAGACTTTGAATGATAAAGATCATCAAGTTCGGAAAAGTAACACAAGGTCGCTCAACTTATACATCACTTGTCTCTAACATGTCTACTATACTTATAGATTGATCCGCTGTGATTCAAATAACATATAAATAAAAAGTACAGCATAATATTGATATCGATATTTGTTTAAAAATAGCATCAGTAATGTTTTTAGCTGCTTTTAACATTCTGACAGTCGAAATGGACAATAACAATATGTTATGCATATATGTATAAATACTAAGTGGCGAAAACAAAATATTAAACAACCATACATTGCAGACAAAACAAAGCGTGGCATTAAGTTAAATAGGAAGGAATTCTACTATTTTTATATTTAGCTGATGATACGATGCATTGGAGTCTCCTGCGGCCGAAAAAGCTGGACGACACTTTATTGGTCGATGTGATATAAACAAAACAATATCAAAACACACAAACAATACAATACAATAAAGTTGTTCGATGTTTCGTCTCTCCCATATTTGCTCTATCTACGAATATAAATAGCTGCGAATTAAAATTGAAATATATTTTTAAAATGTACTTTTCAATGTTCACTGCATTTTGCATGCTCATGTATCAAAACAACTTAAGCTGCTTCTAAAATCGACGATTTTGTATCAAGATTACAATCATCAATCTTACAATACCCAAGTTCGTGCTTGTTAAATATAACATGGTCAGTGTTTACTGATGATACATGATGATAATCGAGTTCTACTTATGTTAGGTAATTGTATTTGTTAGGGAGTAACATTCGCTAACTCCAAGGGATATAAACAACTGTTTATTTCCCCCGGAGGCAAGTTTATGTGGAAGATATTAATTGCATTTCTTAATAACAAGTATTCTAACCCATGAAGGAAATGGGAATTGAAAGCTGAATTGACATTCATTTATTGGTTTTTGGGGATTCATTGCTAATTGTAAGTCGTCATCTTCTTTCATGAAACACATTTAGTGAAACTGTCTAAGCAGTCGCAGTTTCGAAAGTGTGTGCATGTGCTTATCAATTATACTTGAATTACCTTTCTGAAAAATGCATATTATGCTATTCTTGATAATAACAAATTCTCTCGATTATATGAAACCAACGATTTCATGAAGGAACGAAATGTATTTAAAAAAGCTTGACATTTTTGTAATTATGTTTTACTCAGCACTTGAAATAGAATATTTGTACAGTGTCAGTTATCGAATTAAGTTTATCCCAAACAGCAAAGTAAATTAAATCAAGATGCATTTTCTTTCACGTGACGCACACAGTTCCTCAGAGAAATGCTAATAAAATGTTAAACAAAATATATTATTAACCCTTTCACAACAATACAGAATCACTGACAACAATTGTACCAGTCAGTACAACCCAGTGTTACGAAAGGTGAAATAAAAGATGTTAAAAATGAAGCTAAAAGCAAATAAAAATAATGAATTTTAATACTGACTGATAATAAAAACTTTAAAACCCCACACATTTGAACGTTAGATCAAAATTAGTTGGCATTTATGTGCTTCTTATCGTTTTCTGATATTCTTATCCTTCATTTGAAGATTGCTATGGTGTTATTCTAAACTAATCTGAACACACCAAACGCACTTAAACAAGAACAATATACATCTGAAGACTCAATCAGTCTGTAAAGGGAGGTTTAGCACATGTTAGTGATCTCCCCAAAGGAAAGATTTGTGAGTGGAAATATAATAGCGAAAAAAACCTGTTCAACTAGACTTAATGAGGGAAAATATGAATAAAAAACTGAAAACAACAATAACAACAACAACTTTTAAATAGTGTTTTAAAACCTTGGTGTTTACTTTGAGAAAGCAAACGACTTTTGTGGTTAAAAGAAAATTATAATTTTCATATTTCCCAAGTCAAAAAATTAGTTGTAAAAAGACAATTCTTTGGGGAAATACTCTCGACATTTCTAACATTTAACTTAAACAATCACACAATATGCTTTTATATTGTTAAATAACAACCTTACTCTAGAAAAAGAATTCACTATAATTAATAATTCCCAAGTTCGATAATGGTATTCTTGCTATAGAATTGATTTTTTATTTTTTTTAAATAATTGTTATGAATAATTTGCAAAATAAAAACGAAATCGTGACTGAATACTTCAGCATGTTACATTGGGCACCGGACACATATTTTTCAGGTTTTGTTCTTTTTACCGATTTTATCTTAGAAAGGTATATCTTACGATGCTCGTTTTAAACAATGCGTAACAAGGAAATAGAAAATGGATTAAAAACTCCCCCGTTTTCATATTTTTAATATTGACAAGTAAATTGTGAAGACGTGTTTGTAGCAGGTGCTATTCCTCAAAACACTAGTATATTCCTTTACCTGAGGAGAATTTGTCCATGTTTGTAACTGAACAGCTTTTATTTTACTATATAAGCTCAATGATACAGCAACCCGACTGAGTAGCGAAACAAGCTTATTATAAAACATATAATAACTTTACAAAGGTCAATGAAAGTAGGATGCATGACCACCAGCTTACACCAGCTTACAAAGCTATTTGATTTCGTTAATTCTCAATTTCATCCTATTCTTCCGGGACATGTTTTTTGACGGTTAAATTGTGAAAATCGTTAAGTATAATAACTAAAGTAGTGAGAGTTAGTAAAATTGCACCTAGATAATTTGGCTAAGGCTCTTTGTGATACTCTTTTTAAACCCTTAGTAGTAGCAGAAATTAGTTGAAAAAATGAACTAACACGTGGTTTCAAACAGCAATTACACACAGGAGGGATGCGTAATTAGTAGCATTGAACCCGCATTTCATTCAAACATATAACGTAGAACAAGAAATAGTTTAAACGGATCAAAGAGTGAAGTTAGAAGTCTGTTTGCCAAAGCTTAAAACCCATCAACAGAAATTAACACCATTTGGGTTTGTAAAAGTGTATAACTGAAATGATACATACGATGGTTCTAAGAATTATTTTCTAATACAACGTAATGGATGGCTCTCGAAATGATCTAGGTCAGGTCAACACTGCGGACGCGCAAAAGGGAGACACTGCCGCACTGAATTATTGTAATGTGTCTGGGAATATTCGTAATACCTTATTATTCAAGCGATGGTTAAAGGGAAATTATGAGGTTAGTAGAATGGTTTGATAAAATATAAGTAGAAGTTTAGTTCAAGAGACAGTTAACAGATAGTGAAAATGCGGTATCATACAGGAAAGTAGGTACAGATAGTGAAAAGGAGCTAGCATATATAAAGTTAGATACAGAAAGTGAAGAGAACGGTATTATAGAAAAAGGTAGATACGTCGAGATATTGTCCTTTTGCAACCTTTGACAAATAAATAAAATGAAAATTGTGTAAAAGCATAATGTTATTCATGTTTCTGTCATTGCATTGTCTTTCATATTCAAATAGGAAATTGAATATAGGGAGCTGGTTTATTTAGCAGTGGTATCTTGTAAAGCTTATTTTGTAAGGTTTACAATACTAGAGTTGTTTTGCAGAATATACATAATATTCACAGATAATTTAGCTTTTTTTTATTCTTGTTGAAACTGGTTGGAGCAGAACTTCAATATTATGCTTCAATCATACAGATTGTGCTTTGTTTTGAAACAAACTGTGTATAAACAATTTTGTCATACGAGTGTTATATTTGGATAAAAGTCTCTCTATAAGTACCTAAGCTACTATAGAAAAGATAAATCAATTATCTACATTATTACATTATTTATTACATAAATCAATTAAATATTCTACTATTGCTTGAACATTTGATGCCTTATAAATCATGAACTAAAAACTTGCAAAACAATTTTTACGCATATGTGGCAAAACTTGCAGAAATAGGTCAGCCAAAGCACATTAAAACGCAAGGTCTTAACTTCCTGCTTTGACTTGTAGTCTACGTATTGAAAGAAATAACGATTTTGTTCTTCACGTTTGATATCTTAATCATTATATTCGGATTCGACACAACAGAACAAATCAGGCCTGGTACTAAATATGTCATAGTGCGTTTATGTAAAGATGTTTTTCTCATTTTCAGGCAATTGATAGACAGAGTGTGACATTTACACATGCCCTATAGTATTCTAAAGAAATAATAAGGCCATGTACGTTTTATTGAACTTCACGAATCACACCGACAATACATCATAAGAACTTGATATCGAATGTGATAATCGATGAAATATATACCGAAAATGGGACTGGGATAGATATATATCAGCGCAAAATATCTTGGAGTAAATTGGATGCTAAGTGAAAATATTACCATATGGACCCTGTCAATATGTCTCATTTATCAAACTGTACATTTATTGTTTTAGCACTGGGCTCGCTGACACGCCGTAGTAAACTAGGTCTGGTAATGTTAAGAACATTGTGAATATTTGTTTTTGTTTTCTCATTTTATATATTTCAATGTTTTATATCAATATTGAGCGACCCAACCATCCCAGTACACTTTTTTATTCCTATAAGAATTTCCAAAAGACAATACAAGATATGTTTTACAGTTCATCACGCAATCATTTCTTTTGTTAAAGATAACAAACAGATTCTAAACAATACATTTTTTAAATAAAACATTAAAAAAGCGCACGATATTTATAAACTGTTTTTGTGAGCAGAGCTAATGACAACTTTATACTCCCAGTTTATTTCAAATAAACATTATTTTAACCCAATATTTTATCAAGTTTGTTATACTATGTGTCAGAGATAAATTGTTATTACTGCAAGCCCAGTGGTATAGATTATACTTTTTGTTCTGATAATGTTTGCTTTCATAACGTCACAAAATATTTCATCAATTTAGAGAATGAAATCTATTAAAACAATAATTTTATAGTTGAACGTTTAGTTGAAAATCTGAACAATCCTTTAAAGTAGTTAAACAATACTTCTTGAAGCATATTTAAATGAAAATAACAATAACATGCCAGCTAGGCACACCGCACACCGCAATATCTAATCAATAATTACGTAAGTTATACGCTACTAACCAAAATGAAAGAATGTGAAGATTTTAGATCATGCAAAGAAAAATGTTATTAAAGACACAAACATTTTACGCAATTATATTCAATTATATTAAGTGACCTCAGCTGCCTAAATGTATGCCTGCCATCATACCGAATTTATCATTATTGACGATATTATAAATACCTTCGTATCCGTTTGAATGTCATCTTTACAATAAAGTACATACTGTCTTTGGGTTATGTATGTTTTTATCCAGCAAAGAGGCAAACGTTATCCAAAAAAATATCTTTCTGATTGTTATTGTTTGCATATAATTTTCTTTGAGTACGAGGAAAGAACAAAACGTTCGCGAAATTTTTATCTGAGGTTTTCCTGAAATGTTATAATGTGCAAGCAAGCAAGACAAATATAATAAAACATTTCACCCATTATCACTCCTTGCTCAAAAGTAAATATCCCAGATAAAACATAACGATCAATATTATGATCAGAAATGTACCGAAAGTGGCTGCTGTGTTAATCAGATATAAGTGTACATCATGCCTGTATTCAAGCTTTTATAAAGAAATTCCGTTGACAATAATTTCTTTTATTAAAAAAAACAAAATGTAATAATTCATTGTTTATTGATTCTCAATTATATGAATATTAACACTCGACATAACGTTGTTTAGTGTATACGAAATATCACCTTGTAAAAAAATGTTCTGTTTGAATAAACGCATTTATAATTTTAGTCGTATGTATTAACTAATGTTTTTTTGTATGTACCCTATATCTAGTTAAATATAGTTGCAGATACAAAAATGTCCATCATTGCCAGTCTCTGTTTTAAGCTAAAACTTGACATGACTATAATCGTTTCATATTAAAAAAATGAAGTAACATTTAGGCAAAAGTGTTGAATTTAAAAGTTTTAAAAACTGAGGCAAGACCCAACACAAACAGAAATCAATGAACAGCTAACAGCATGGTACGTTGGAGTGTTTACTAGGTTGATATAAAATAATATAGTCTTACTGATATATAAATAATAAAAAGGTCCAATCGATTTTCCACAGATTTTTTTTATTTATTCTACCTCTAGACAAAGACATACATGGTACAAAACACAGAGACGAGACATAACACACAAAAAGAAAAATCATCAGTTACCGCCTTGCATCGGTCAGTCGGCAAAAGGACCGACTGGGGATCCTAAACCTGGTTTGTGGAGCACTCCAACCATTATTATCCCTAATTTAATTATTATTAGCAAAATAGCGATGTGTAGGTAAATGTGTCGATAACTCATATTCGTTTCGAAAGAAGCACGAACATAATGAAGGTAATTAAAGAATAATGGTAATGAGCAAAAGGAAAGTCTCACTTTTCATGAACATATGCTTTACATGTAATAGCAACGGTGATAATCGCTCTTTCTCCTTCTGTTAGGGAAACATTTACTTTAATAATAAAAAAAGTTTAATTTCACTGATTTTCTTTTTGTTCCAAAGCAATGTTATTGTAATAAAAGACGGGACAATAAGATTTAACGTTGTATCAATCTCTTGACGTGTTTGTACAACCTAGGTGTTGGTACGTAATGAATTTTATCTAAAATATCTATTATTACTTTATAAATGACAACTATTACCTCATTAACAAGTGTATGTGTGCAAATCAAAGATCAGTATTTATACTTCATAGTATGTAAGGCCGACAATTCATGTAGTACTCCAATTATTACATATAGATCTAAAGCGAGTAGACAACATTTATATTATTTGCACTTTGCCAGACCTTTTATTGACACAATGCCCATATTCATATTCATTATCACGTTTATGATGCTGTTTGGCTCTGCGCTTTTGTTTATTTTTGGGAAAGCATTCTTTGTGAAATATTGCTTTTCTTGTCCAGACGCACCAATTACTTTAGACCTAAGGCGTATAACGCACGGTCAGTTTCTGCCTACGCTTGTTCCTCTTGTTCCTTTTTGGCACTTTACGAATGCGTAATGAGATTGCTTATATTTTTTGTTTTTATTAAGGTTTATAAGAGTATATGTGCCAATGTCTAAATGGGCTTTTTACAAACGGTTTTATGAAGAATGTGCAGACTTAAGTGCAAGATATAACACATGAACAAACATGCACATAGCACGTACGACACCTGACTTATTTGACGAGAGCCGTATCTGTTTAATACGGCGATGTTAAATGTCACATGATTATTGTACGGTACAAGTGTAAGCAACCTTTGTAGTGACATTATTGTAGAGGGCTTCAATAATCTAATAAGGAAATGCATCAAAAAAGTAATTGTTAATAAATTATAGTCTTTCTCCTGTCATTCATTGTGCATGGAACGTTTAGTGGCAACGAAGTGCAGCATACATATTTTACAGTTGCTTACATTATTATTTGGGGTCTTTATGACACTGCACACAAATTTCTTTTAAATCAATTGTAAAATGGCCCAACAAAAACATGCCTAAATCTGGTGTTATTTACACATTTACAAAGTAAGTACATAAATGCCGAGATAATCGAATGGGTCAGTTATACTTGCACATTCCTCTAACAAAAAAGTAATTTTTCAGAACAATACGGCTCGTACAGATATTGTGTATGAACGGAAACGGAAACGTTATAAATTTGCTGTAAGAGTCTGGTTCGAGTCAGCTACAAGACACGTATGAGCCATGTGCAATATAGCAAAGGCAAAAATCTTACGAACCTCGTATGATGTCCTTCCGGGTATCATGCGGACGCGTTATAATTTTTTGTGTGATTTTCTGTGACATGTGAACGTTAAAGAAAGTAAAAGCAAAGATGAAGTGAAAGTAAACTAGTGTTAAAAGCTACAATAAATACAAAAAAACATTACAGCGTCACCGAGGTGTGAATGGAAAAAATTATATCTATTATGTTAAGCTGCCGGTCGATTCGTTATATTTATCTCTGTCGGGAGATACCATATAAGTACCGGAAATTTCGGAAACTTTGGCTGTCATTTGGCAATGACGTGTACTAAACCTGCGATTATTTGGTAGTATCGTATATCTAATAATTTAACAGTATAGGACATTATCACAGGAAAATGCGAATGCTCACGTAAAAAAACGCATCCTTTAGGGATTCGATTGAAATCATTTAAACTCTTTATTGACTGGGTATTGTTAAAAAATCTTATTATTGTAGATTATTTATTTTACAATCAGTCTTGTTTGTTCTTCGCTTTGATCTTGTGATCAATTAAAAAAAAGTCATGGTGAGACTTTCAGCATATAATTAAGATGAAATTAGAGCTTGAAAAAGGTATATACAAGATAGGCGAGACATTACAGATATAGGAAGAAACCAACTGCTAACTCATTGGAAATGATGGCGGAGCTTTCAAATATCTTAAAAAATCTCCAAAAACGTACATTAAAAAAAGAACATTATCGAATTCAATCAACAGTAAATAACTTCTTTAGGTGAAAATATCTTCTGACAGAAATGTATTTGAAAGCAATTTTGACAGTCACTACAAATCAACATTTACCATCTGTACACGCTTTAAATGAATCTAGAAATAAACCAAAGTCTGTAGTATAGAAAAGGAGGGTTATTTAACATTAAATAAACTAATCGACAGCGTAATGTTTAAGTAAGTACAGTTATGACTTGATTTGAAACAAAGCATTATTAACCACGAAATCAATTCAATGAAACTGACAACACAAGCCGGCAAAAGGCAAGACAATAAACATCTGAGTGATTTAAAGTGTTTATAAGTTAACATGTATTATAAGAATAATAAGAAAAAATTGGGAGCGGTTCTCTAACCTAAACAGGTCATGATTGACAAGAGAAAAGGACAACAGTTACTGCCGGTAAATATGACTTAAAGGCGCCAATAACCTTGACATGTCTTAAAATCTATTCATGGTGTTATTTAAAACAGATTTAAGGTCTTGACAGTAAAGGGCCAAAAATAATAAATGCAAAATACCAAATATTCTACTAGTTATAAAGTTATTATTACTTTTCTATATTTTGCAGAGATGTAATAAAAATACACACAGTTTTACCCTAAGCATACTATCGTTACCAGGTACGTATCATTTATAGTACACATTTCTGTCACTGGAAAAAGGTACTTATATTGCAACAAAGGAATGGAATTTTGCTAGCTTTCTAAAAAGCGAGACGCTTCAGCCTTTAGAACCTTCTTCCATTTTAGTGAAATAAACAACTACAACAGCAGCAGCAACAACAACGTACATGTATACACACCACAAAGAAACAACATCGAAACCTCTCCCGAGGTACGTTTCAAAATTGATATCTTATGTGCAAACGTTACACAATTCAATTAAAGCATTGTCATGGGAAGATACACCGGCCGGATTCTAAAATTCCTAATTCTGGTTGTACTATTTCCACTTTAAATGCAATATAAATCAAGGTACGCAGCAACAGCAATATTGCTTAATGCCACCTCTAATACAAAAGATGTTTAATCTCTGAAAATTATGCCTTCAATTTAAGTGCTAATTATGTCGACCCATAAAAGGCACTTTTTCTCTTGGCGCAACACAAACACTTGCACACACATCATGCACATTTACAATTCAAAAGAAAAAAGTAATAATAAAACCCTATTTTAAACCAATACCAGTTTTCCAAATGTAAAAATGAAAAAAAAGGATTTGTAGCAATCCTCTTAAAAAAATCTTGTTCTAGTTTCCAGCAATATTTTCAAAATACAATTACTGCGTCAGGCAACAATATGTAGCTAGAGCTAATTATTTTATTTCCCCAGATTCATGATTTGAGTTTGAGAAAACTTATCGGGAAACTGATTTCTTCAAACACACTTTATTTTTAAGACAGTTATAAAATTACAATATAATAAGTGAAAAACAAAATTAAACAAAAATTATACTAGGTAATTACAAGTTGTTTGTAAAATTTACACCTTCACCTTTATAATAATAAAAATTGATCTTTTGACAACATTGTTTATACTGTAGAAGAACGCAACATTTTAACTATATTGCGGACACACAACATAACTTTTTATAAATTATTGGATTTTTAAACATGACAAGAGGTATTTTCCAAAACATAACACTAATCTAACACAATGGTTAAAAGAATCAATTCGATTCTATTTAATTTAATGTTTGATATAATAAATAGGAAATTCACAAAAACTAAATATGGTTTGCTTGATAGAATAAAGATCAGTTAGCAAAGTTGTAACATTGTTTGTGTCGTAAGGCCGTTCTTAAAGAAACTCATGTATTGTAATTATTCTTACTGCAAAATGTGTACTTAAAGATCATGAATAGTTTTAACAGAAAAGTGTTTTAAGTGTAAAAATTAACAGTGTTCATGAAATATTCCTACTTACGTTCAATCAATATGTCATTTTCGATGATTCCCGGTAATAGCAGAATCTCAGATGATGGCGCCAGAAGTCGTCGAAACTGTTAGATGTCAATTACTTCAGTATGAGTGTTCAGAGAACTTACTTTCGATGTTATATTAACCTACTAAGTGAACAATAAAAGGATGCACCTAAAGTAAAAAGTGGACTTTTCATAGTGTTTCACGAACCAGATATGAAACTTTTAAAATAGTTATTCGCGGACATTAAATAATGCCGAGGTTGAAATACGAGTGCTTTTTCAGATTTATTCAATACTAAATGCTACATTGGTTCAGCTCTGTATATCTATCTCTCGCAGATTTACAAAAAAATATTTTCTTATACAAATGAAACGGTTTCCTGAAAGTATGTTTGCCATTCTCGGCAGAATATATATAACAGACTGCCAAATTGTCTTGCTCGATATAGTGAGTGATTATTACAGTAGAACTTAAATTTTTAAAGATAAACAATAAATTGCAGGTTTTTAGTATTTTGCTGTATTATGTTGGCATCAATCAAGACTCAAGATTTGCTGCAAATGCTAATATAAATGCCGATATAAGTCTCGATGTGTTATTTTCACAATCTTTTTTCTAGACATATTATATATAATTTAAAAATATTTTAACACACTATTTGTATGACTTGTTGGCACAGAGGACACATGATTCAACAATAAGAATATACGACAAAGTCCTTTGAGTATTGCAACATATACCAAACTCCGAAAAGGCACAGAACAAAGGTATTTCACATGCAAGCCAAGCGAAAAGTAAGAACAAATCTGTGATGAGTCATTTAAGGAAAATAGCAAACCCGACAGTTACCGCCTTGGAACGGTCAGTCGGCAATATGGACCGACTGGGGTGCTTAAACCGGTTTTACAGAGCTCTAACCTCGCACTTCCTGACGAGTTTCTCAAATGCAAGCAACGAAAAGAAAACGATCTATTTGAAAACAAAATGTCCATGCGCTGATATTTTCTATAAGTTATGACGAAAGTAGTGACGTCATCAAAAAATAATGTCCCCATAGTGTTCAGAAAAGGAATATGGTATTATTTCGATTTGAAAAACAACACAAAAATGGTTGACCACAAATAAAATTAACTTTCTAAATCATGAACAAACGTGACCAGAGACGAATAATTGGTTGTAGCATCCTGTTCATGTGAAGATGGAATTGAAGAACTAAAGTTCAATGTCCATCAAAGGAAATACACGTAACAATCCTTATAGAATGAATTAAATGACAACGTAGATTACATGCACGGGGAGCATTTGCAAGTCACTTGTTAATCGATTTTCAAGAAATGTGTGATTGATAGGTTCAATGGAATATTAATAATATGCTTATTTAGTATTGGGGAAAGAATCGAGAAACATAAGTTGAAAGCGCAATGCCATCTTCGGAATCCACGGTAAATATTCCGTTATCATAACATAATATACCATGGCTTACTTGTCCAGAAAACTTCGTTCAGTAAATATAAATATATGCATGAAGCTGTTGATTGGGTCCAAGTCCAAAACGGCACGGAAGTTCAGCCAATGAAATGATTACGATTTGTAAACAAGAGGCGTCACAGGGTAGTGCGGCCGTCTTGACATTAACAATTAGTCCTACTAAAACTTTATTTGAAGAAAAGCGCCGATACAACGCGCATTTCAATTGGACCACCGGTTGCTATGAATGTTCATGAAAACCATCCTTTATATCCCACGGCCACCATATAGTAGATCGCTATGAGTGAACGTAGGTTCCGATTATAGTGCGATGTCAGGAAGTCTCCTCGTTCATACTGAGGCCACACAAATGGTAGGGATGCGGCTGTAATTGTTAGGAGAAAACAGCAATACATAGTCTGCTATTAGCCGTAATATATTTGACTAGGTTTGGGTATGCTGTTATGCATTCAAAATTTGCCATCACAGTGAAAGCAGCTTTATTTTTGTCTCCAGTATTTTTTTCTTGTTAAAATATCGTAAATAGGTATATGATTGAACCGGATGTACTTTTATCAGTGCTTAAATATGTCAGCAGTTACAGACACTACGTCATTTATACACATGATATAAATGTCAATTATAGCCGTTTCTGATGTCAGTTGCATAATCTTAAATTGATATATATTACGATACATTTTCTCCTGTCTTCAGAATGTATGACAGTTGATTGTTACAAGAAACAAACTTGGCGATTCAATAATAACAGTTAGTATACCATCACGCCAGAAATGTCATTTTAATAAATTGCGAATTCCCCCGCTCCGGCGTTTCTGCCAGTCCGATCCAAACTGGTCAGTGCTTTTTCTCTCGATGTATTTATATGGTCTATATGAAATAACTGCGTTTATAGTTGCTTTGTGCTTGTCCAAATTCTGTGTAATGCTGGCTTAGCGTGGACATTGATTCTTGTTCCCGATGATGCCCTCCTTTTTATACTTAAATTATATGTTCATGTTTACGTATTATTGTAGTCCAGTGGAGTAGGTCGATTCAACAATGTCAGTTAATATATTTCCGGACTGAATACATCTACAGTTTGAGTGCTGGAACTCACGTAAATTGTCAATCGATCATTAGTTATATCCATGCCTCATGTGCGTATCATTATGCACATACATATTCAGACGACTTATGCAAACTTGTGCAATTATTTAGTTAATCGAGTCAAAATACCACAAAATGACTATTTGGGCACTTGGTAGGCTATTTTAAGGGTTGTTCACTTTATAATACAAACTGACTGTGTAAATCGAAATAATAAAATTTCTTTAGTCCCAAATTATACTTTCATTCCATGAAATAAATAAAGCTGTCGTAATTATTACTGTGCAAGTCACAAAATCAACTTTATATGCAGTATATTTAATAAAACGTCTTAAAGAAAGCCCTTATATTCGGTTTCTGTCTGTTTATACTGAGTAATGCCAGTTTATTGAATGCATTTTAACACCCCTTTATTAACTGTGAATATGGCGAAATATATATATATATATATATATATATATATGTGTGTGTGTAAAAATGGCATAAAGGACGTTTCTGAGTTCTTGCCATCCTTTAAACTGTATGCAGCTGTGTGAAGCAACCGTAATTTCATTCATATTCAAACCCACGAATTCAAAAATTATATTTCCTGGCTATGTCATTTACACCAGAAATGACAAAGCTTTACATGAAAAGGACCCGATTTACATTATAAGCACGTACACAAAGCAATTAGTACCAAATACATCCCATTTGTATTCACCTAACATCTGGAATAGAAGATTTCTCTCTGCGTTGCCTTAGAATTGTAGAGATGGTAAAACTGTTCATGAAACACTGCTGCCCTAGATGTCACATACATTAGCCTGAAATCAGAATCACAATGGCATATATCTGTGTGTGTTTGACTATAATGAAGGTCGGTGACAAAAAATATAAAGTTTTCTCAGTTAATGGTAAGTCTTATCGACATCTCTCTCTCTCTCTCTCTCTCTCTCTCTCTCTCTCTCTCTCTCTCTCTCTCTCTCTCTCTCTCTCTCTCTCTCTCTCTCTCTGTCTCAATCTATCCCGCTTTCTCTCAGTTTATCATAAACGTATTTTCACAAATTTTAATCATTAGCAATAGTAGAAGTCTTTTAACAGAACGCTGAATAACCTGATTGGGCCACTCAGAACTTATAACAAGTACATGTATATAGGGACATTTCCAAAAATAATTTAAAGGCAAAAATATAATTTTTATATCGCTTAAATAAAATTTATGTTTTATAATTTTACTTATTTTCTTACCTATTCTATTGTATTTTCAAACAAACAAAGCCGCTTATATCTAAATACACGCTTGTTTGTATAAGTTAATTCCAAATGCTAATTATACAAATATAACCTTTGAATGAATGTTTAAGCAAGTGCGTCTTTGTAAACAGGTTAGTGGCCGCTTCATTCTGTCGATACTTTCCCATGATATAGTTTTCTAATCAATCTAGACTCATATTGTTACCACAATAACATACCTTGTCAATATACCAGAATGATTAATGAAGACATAAGCTGTGCCCTTTAGATGTGTCTATCGGTATTGTGCGTTGAAGTGTTTGTATTGTAGTATTTTACTGTAAGTTGGAATTCTGTTTTGGTTAAAAGTTCGTGCTGACACATGATGTAAACGAAGTGGATGATGATAAAAAACGATTTCTTCAATATGTAAAACATTTTTTAAAGATATCTTTTACAATTTCACATTGATGAGGAGTTTATAAAAATAGACCCATTTATACACAGAAATAGAAGTGTTCAGAAAAATGACAATACACAACACTTTTTTTCTGTCTCTCTGCATTATAATGAAGTAGCTGTATATAGTTTGTTAAAATAAGAAATATACAAATGCAATCTACTAAACATGTGTGGTATGCAATAAATTCAAATACGACAATCTTAAACAGATTAACACATTAATAAGGCTATATGATAAAGTCCTATAAGCATTGCATCATATATTAACATTTGAAAAGGCAGAGGAAAAATGTATTGGGATCCAAGCCAAAGTAAGAACAAATCTGTGTCGAGATATTAAACAAGTAGACCAACAGTTACCGCCTTGGAACGGTCAGTCGGCAATAAATGACAACATCGATTACATGCACGGGGATATTTTTTATGACCACTGAAAGAAAACTGTAAAATGAGACACATCTTCAAACCACACAGTTTTTATGATACACGTCGAAATCTGAAACAAAATTATGGTCTCTGCTTCATTCGCTATCGCTAAGAAAAGGGGAAAATTGCTTTTTCGGCTAAGACATGATTATGTTGAATGTGGTTTGTAGATTCTTTTATTTCAATCATTCAGCTTAACAGGCATTTCTTTATGAGAATTGGGCGATGTATGATTATTTGTAAGTCCCTACCTTTTCGTGTAAATGTGTATTGTGTGACACAGTCTATTGCCACAGTCTTTTACGTTGTTTAGTAATTTTAAGAAGTTTATTTGACATAAAATTTGAACCGTGTTGTGCTTGATCCATAAAAACACCAGTTTGTATGTGAGGACAATAAGGTTGTGACAAGACGAAAGCCATTAAATATAAGTTTCCCGTAAGAAAGTATTACGCTAATTTACTGTTTCCCTTGTCCTTAAAGCGTTTGAAATGTAAAACGATCGGTTAGAGTGTTGAATTTCTCGGAAAATGGAGCATCATTTTAACATTAATGAACTTCGTATTTCATCACCAAGCTAATGGTAGCGGGCGACATAAAATGACCTAAAGAGAATGACATTAAGACATTAAGTGATTCCGAATGAGTGCAACGCAAGAGTGATATAATGATCTGCTTATATCCAGGGCACTTTAATGTTGCTAGCAAAAGAGAAACTCTCTGACTGCGTCCTATTGATTTTGACACAAACCAAGTAAGTATATACCTGGTTTGGAGAAAACCCTTTATTTTTTTATCTGCGACACATAAATGTAGCGATAAACAAACTCCAGACATTTAATAGGCATTTCAGTCATTCGGCTATTTAGACACGCAAGAAACTAGCCTGAATGGACAATTCACTGGCCATATGAATTTGACCGTTTTAGAGAACGAAATACCATACTCAGTAAGCACATTTGTATTGTCTTACTGTCTTTATATCGTTAATTGATGCCACTGCATGTTTTACATAATGCTGATGTAGGCTCTCTAGTGACTTTACTTTATACGTCAAACTGATGATTCTCTTCTTAGATTATTTCTGCTTTTGACGCGCAGAATGTAGCCATGGCCACAGTAACGACTGCTCTCATACAATTTTAGGAGAGTTTTAGGGAAACCTAGCTTAACTCTAAATAAAGCTTAGTTTTTATATCAATTTATGGTGAACATTTAGATTGCTTTTGATTGTTGACTTTATAGGCTTAGTTTTTAGTTAGCAAGTGCCTGTCAAATTGGCATGTTCTATTTAAAATATATTATGACAAGCAATAAAAGTAGCTCAAGCTTCCTAATTCATCCTGTCTGGACCTAAAACTTTATATTGCCCAGGACCGACTTTAATCTTATTGGCAATAATGTTTGACGTTTTATAGGTACATCAATTTTAATTTGAATTTGGATTTAACGTCATTTGGCAGTGTAGTCTGCGTATTTGTCTGATAATTTGAATTAGCACATTGTTTGCTAAAACACATTCAATGTAATGTCTACGGTTCTTAATATTATCTTGCATGTACGATTGTCCCTCACTGAGACAGATGACAACCACTAATCATATAACCATTGTCATGGCGCTCTTGATAATTTGTTACCAGAGCCAATAAAATTAGATCTTCCGCTCTTACAGGACACAACACTGTGAAACCTGACTGCAATTTTAAGCAGCACACTGGCTGTTTGACAAAATAACTGTTCGTAGAAGGCTTAGAAATCTACGATACTTTATTAGCCCAATGTTTCGAAACCTATGTACAGTCACATTATTCATATTGGGATCTTTACTGATGCTGCTTTTGCAACTGAAGCTGCATTTCACTTCAATGAAAACAACAATTAACTTACAGATTTTAATCACTTATGACTATAAAATGGAAGTGTCTGGACATACAAGCTAGGGCAATACCAAATACCAAATGGTTTGAATACTTAAGGTTTTTTTTCAATATTAATTTAACATTGAGCTTTATTTCTATTTATCTTAAATTCATAATTAGTATCTTAAAATATAGCAAATGCATATTATTCTAAAAATCATGTTATGTTAACATGTTCTTCATGCATTATAGTATCTACTTCTATAGATCACCTTTTGTTTGTAAATTGTAAATTACAATTTTACGCCAAACTTGAAGACTTTCATGACAATATTTTGTAAAAAAATGTGTTATGACGTCAATAAAAATTAAAAAAACAAAACCTGGGGAATATTCGGTAGGAATCGAATTGTTGTTCAACAGATTGAATATTTGTTTTTATTTAAATCTCATACTATTATTCCAAATGTGACATTTCTTGTAAAATTATGAATCAATACATGTATCCCTACTAAAAAGGTTTCATTAAATTTTGTCTATATGTATATTTATAATCGTTCTTGAAAAAGTCCTATGGATGATACCATGATGTTCTGGAAACAAGAGAAGTTTGGCGCTTTCATACATGTAATTTCGGTTATTATTTAATTTTAGTAAATATCATATTTAAATTAGATTGAAGTTAAACATAAATGGTGCTACATCATTACCCGCCACTTGAAATTGTTAATGTTCCACATGTGTATATATGATTTGTTTAATTAAAATTTACATTTGGTACGACGTTATATATACAAGTCTAATATCATATAATAATAATAAAATAATATGCTCTATTTTGTTGTTTCTATTCGGAGAACCTTTCCAATGCGCCCGAAGACAATTCGTTAAGAAAAGAAAATCTGACGGCATTTTGAATCATTAAATAATATCAAGCTGTTTCTAGATGGATTTTTTGTTAAGCAAAATGTACAATTGTTGAACAGGACCACGATGGCGAACTACGCATCAATTCTTTCTTGTCTTATAATGATATCTACAATGGTGTTAAGGGAAGCAAAGTTAAAAGTTTTATCACAGAATTGGGTATATATAATAATAATGCATTAAATAAAACTCTTTGACTGGCATGTATATATATATATATATATTGTTTGTTTGTTTATTGGGTTTATCGTCCCACCAACAGTATTTCAGTTGTCTGGAGACGGTGTCCACTTGAAGCAGATATAGTGCTGCCTTCACTGTGTATAGCATGCCGTGAACACCTGGCATGATACCACACCCAGTCACATTATCCTGACACCGGGCCAACCAGTCGTGGAACTACCCTTATATTTGCCTTGAGCGTTAGCAAGGGAGCTATACCACTACCATTTTTAACGACTTTGGTATGTCGCGGCCCGGGATATATATATATATATATATATATATATATATATATATATATATATATATATATATATATATATATATATATATATATATATATACATATATATATATATATATAAATATATAGTCACGTTCCTACGAAGGATGAAACGGAATTGCTAATCCCGCCTTGTTACAATATGTCGCCTTGATTTCGGCAAGGTCTTACATGTCTACTGACTTCTTTAGCATAACCGACAGCATTTTCATACAAAAAAAAATATGATAAAGATGGTAATTCACACATGTGTATCTTTCGAAAACAAAACACTGAATGGAGTTTACTACGTGTAGTTTTCACTAAGAATCTCGAACATAACACCATTGCTTTTTGTGAGTAATGTAAAAACAAAAATCTTTCCACGAAAGAGTTCCGCAAATTCACACGATTTTTAAATACGAATAATATAATTGTGTTGTAAATTATTAATCATATACGTTTTCATACAATTTTTGCAATCTTTTAAACAAATATTTTCGGATTATATCATTATTAACATCTTGATTTTCACTTAAAGCATATGTTCTTCTTCATTTTCGTCTACTAGAAATAATATTATTTAACAAAATAGTCGCTTTTCGAGAAATAATAAGAAAATGTGATAAAGTTCTATGAGTTTTGCAACAGATATTAAAATTTGAAAAAGCACATTACAAATGCATGTCCATGCCGGTCAAATGTAAAATATGCACACAAAAAACGTGATACATGACATTATTCAACAGTCACCGCCTTGGAACTGTCAGTCAGTAAAAGAGCCGACTGACGTGTTTATTATGTGTATTTTTCATATCGCGTTAAATATACATGAACACCACTTTTTAGTACTTATTTCAATTGACATGGCGAAAAATTATAACTATATTATGATTTATTTGAAATTATACCCTATAACAATATACATGTAACATAATTAATATATGAAAACTTGAGCGAGGAGATACGCCAGATGTGTCTGTTAAAATCCCCGACGTGTCAACAGAGGTGAGAGAGGAAGAAAATTATGTGGCTGAGTGTTATTGTCATACTGAAGAAAATAGTTTATTTTCCAGACTGGCCAAGTGCTACAAGACACATCAATTGTCCATTTTATAACAGTGTAAGAGTCCAAAGACAGATTATTATATTATGATTTATTATACGTCAGCATGAACACTAGCACACACTTGTTTCCTCTATAACGTGATAGAACAATCCCAAAACATTACAAAATTGTGTGTGCTTGTAAATAATATCTCACATGGTTTATTTCACATCATTGTAAGCTGTATTAATTTGCGTTAAGGGAAGTGTATGTGCATTTTTCAAACACTGACACATTTTCCAATATGTCGGAGCATGTTCCTTTCGAACAATCATTTCTTTAAGGCATATACGTTTTAAACAACAAATGAATCGGGAAATTTCCATGTAATGTATATTTTTGGAATTATAATTTTATTTTTTAAAGTATGAAGTCATAAATAATAACAAAAAAAGAAAACGTAATTAAAATGGTACAAACTATGTTGTCTTTGATGTCACTTAATTATGCCAATTCAAAGCAATTAGTGACATTTCAATATTTATATTGGGATGTTATGATAACGTTCGGTTCTTTTGCATTTATGGGATGATAAATGACCAAGGATACAATCAAACTTAATGTTAGATCAGTTAGAAGAGTCTGATTGTTACATTAAGAGCGTCAAGTACTTGTCATTTCAGGTGATAATAGAATTAAAACGCCCACTGAAATAATGATTGCATTGTAACCGGATAACCTTCGCGCAAATATACGACAACAATAAGTGCTACACATCAAGACATGATTAACAGCAAGCCGAACGTAAATGGAAAGGCAAACACGAGATAATAAGTGTACATTCTTTTATTGAGGTATGCTAATCCAATTCGAATCATATTCTTTTCTTCGGATACTTAACGTAGGCATATCATGGAAAAAACTTTACCTTTTCCATCGTTTCTTTCCTGTCATTTATTGTGAATTTAATGGTTAGAATATTCGTGCACGAATTATTCCTTAATGTACAGGTTAAGTAGTTATTTGCGTGAGTACAAATAGAATTAGTAAGGAAAAAGCCTTACATGGTCTGCCTTAAGTCATAAAATAAGTGCTCACGCAATATCTGTCAACAATAATGAGTTCGCATTTTATTTGGAAAAAAAAGATTTGGAAAAGAAAAAAGATAATACATAAGACAAGCATCGAATCTAGTTCAAAGCTATTTATGTCTGAATATCTGAAAGCTAAAAAGTCTATTTTTTCCCTAACGAGTCGCACCTTTTATCTCTTTCACCAATGCACGTAAGGTTTTAATTCATTAGTTGTTCATATACTTTAGCATGTACGTGCGTAGGCACACACACATACACACACGCACGCACACACGCACATACACACATGTATGTATATAACATATAATATAAATAAATAACATACAATACAGTATGTATATATACGTTTACTATATAATTGCAAATAGTAACACATGTATGTATGAAAGTAATATAGACAGTTACACTATAACTCATATGCACTAAGAAATACGCCAATAAAACAAAACCATAGGCAAAGTAAGAGAGAGTACGAAAAATTTAAGCATTGTTTCATTTCGAGGTTTAAGACAAACGTTTTAAACTCCTTTGATTAAAGTAAGAAACAGTAAAAACACACTAGGTGTTTAATTTCTTTGTATGTGTGTGACGAATATCCTGTGCATTGAAATTGCTCTGCTGACTGTGTTGTGCAGACCCTAGACACTTTCATCCGACTTTCATGGAAATTAAACAAGTATGTCAGAAAAACGCTTTGCTGAGAAGAATATAAAAAACTCAAATAGATTTGTCTTGCTTCAGTTATCAGAATGACAATAACCTCGAAGACGATGATATGTCTGAAAGGATTGTGGTAGACGTAATCTGAGTATTTCGACTAGACACGTGTAAAATATTTAATATTTACCGGCAGTGAAAAAAAACATTAAAAATAATCCTAAAATGTAAATAGGGACACAATCTTATGACATTGAGCAAAAGCATATTTGAATTGTTAACAATACTCTAGATGTTGTAATGCCTAGAGAATGCCGAGAGAAATATAATTGTTGCCCAGCTACGTCCGCTCTGTTATTCTTTCAGATATTAGAAGATGTTTTGTCTTAGAAGAATACAGTGTTCATTCATTGTGATGGCAGTCAACAGGAGCGGTATTATCCTGCTTTTCGTGCAACAGATTTCATAAGTGCAGGAGTTAAAGATACATGTGCGATTTTTTATGTCGCTGCCACTCAAGTCGGACTTTTCTCTAAAACAGGTAGTCTAAAGCGCTGCCAAAACACGAGTTACATATCAAGATATGTAATTTATTACATCTCTATTATTCATTCAATTTATTATACTGACTATAAATTGAAACAACATATACCTTAATAGTTAACCACATAAAATAAAAAATGCAAAATAGCATTTTGATGAATGTAAAATCTTTTAATCATTTAATCTAACAGTCAAAACACATTCGAATCTAAACGTTTTAAATAAAATGTTTTTCGTATTAACGTTTAACGACACATATAAAGCTTTAACAATCTAAAATAAGCAAAACAAATACTGACAGACCATACTACTTCAACAGCTACATAGGTGGCGTTACCGTCTAACTTTACCTAAACAAGAGTACAATTATTATTTTTAGACAATTTTAAATAGGATAGTCAAAGAAATACAAATTATTCATGGACATTTAGACAAATTGGCTATTTTAACCATATCGCACACAGGCTCAATAACTTACGTATATTCGCTTTGTTCATATGAGAAACCAAAGTCTTTAACGAATGTTTTAAGGATCCAATCTGTTTATGATTCTGAAAGGAATATATATTAAAACATCGAACTTTTACGTTGAATGGATGAAGAACACAAAGAGTGTGATAGAACTGATAACGTAGATAGTAACATAAATAAAATTGATCGATTCCGTAGTAGAAAAAATGATTAATTAAATGGTTAAATCTGAATGATTAATAATGTCTGTCAGTGCCATGACAATAAACTTACTGCTCGAATGTTTTCAAAATGTAATATATGTCTTTGTCTTTTGAAAACATTTTTCGACTTGCACATACATAGTATTTCAAGATTTGATAGGAAATAATTCTCAACGATTTCTTTTAATTTTAACATTTAAGAGTATAACCTTTTGCAAGGTCCAACTTTATCACTATTACTAGTGTGTCTTCCGGTGAAACATTAAACAGGCAAGAAAGTACGACAAATGCCAAATTTCCTGTTAACATCATTTATCATATATAGGCAAAAGATGTATGTATATATATTTCCCATAAATTATCACCAAGTGCCCAAATACAGCCGAAAACTATAAAACATATATCCACATGTAAGTGCAAGGAGTTTTTGTACCGTTTGGCACATTTGATTAAAAAATACAACTATATGTAAAGTTTGAGTAAGTATCGTCCAAAAGTATGTTTTGGACCTTAGAAGGAGACGCTCGATTTTATATAAAATCCACAACAGTCTATTGCGTAAACGATCCACTATCATTTACACGTTTATATATTTAAACAAAATATAACTAATACATTGCTCAAATATCAAGAATTGTGAAAAATGAAAATCTACGATTTTATAGCGGTTGACAAATAATTATAAATAGGAATAGGCCCTAGTATGCCCTTTGAACACGATCCACACTGAAGGGACACCTTTTCTTTACCGGACTATATAATGTTATTTATTGAGTTTCAATAGTGATTCACCCAAGTTATAACCAAAAATTTTTTCAATGTTGAAACTTCGCCTAAATGTCCGAACATTATGTCAATTTTGTTTTTAAAACTTACTAAAGTAGTGTATTACCTGAACATATATGCCAAAAGCGAAAAGTAAATGAACGACAAAGATATTTTTTTAAATTAAAATTGCACTGATTGTTTTGAGTACTTCTAGAACTATCAGACCGACAAGGATATACAGATACTTACTAAAAAGGCTGCAGTTTAGTATATGTTGCAGTGCTCATAGGACTTTGTCATTTTCTTCTTATTTATATTATCTGGCATGAGCTAAACATTTAGGATTTCCCTATTCCAGACGTTAATTGCTTATTGATTGGCAATAAATGTCGAGCGTCCGAATACTCTATATCTAAAGCCACCGATCATCTTGATTTTACAGCACATAGGAAAGTGTCGGTCTTTTGATACTGACATTTGGATAGACGTTTGCAGACTATAAGTGCACGTTTAAGAAATCTGTTTAAGAAGCTGAGTTTATACATAAAAAATCCCCACAGACTTGACAATATACATTAGACTGTCCATGGAAGCAAATAAAACATTAAACCAAGGAACCGGTTTTGTTGTAAACCGCGAGTGTCAACCGTATACGGTAACTTGTCTTCGGTAAACTAGTATACATGTCGACGATACACAATGTATATAAACTTTGTTTCAACTAATGGTGGATGGACTTCCTTTAAGTTGATTCATATGCAAGCGGGTAGAAACTTGTGTCATTATACAAGTAGTATGGTAGTATGAATTGTTTGACAAAATTACTGGCAGGAGTACCTTACAAATGATATTTACGATATCGTTTTTATCAGTATCAATAAAAAAGGAACTGTATGTAATTCCTAACTTATTTGACATATTTAATTGAATTAACTTTTTTTGAAAATCGTGTTTGTATGAAAACGTAATAAAATATTAAATGTTATGTTTGAAGCAAATTCTATGAAATATTATTATCACAACAGTAATAAGTATGTGCTTCCAGCAGTTTTATCATATTTAGGAATTTATAACTATCATGCAGCCGCAAGCACAGACGCGTCTAGAGACGGAGTGCAACAACGATAGTGTATCAAAGTGGTAATAAGCAAAATAATGGTTAATTTCCTTTTCCAGAACAGTAAACTATCACGGTCACAGTCATTGTCCTTTTGTCCTTAAATGCTATCGGCAGCAAAACCACTTTATTCTATTCAGTTACAACCATATAATTTGTCACATTCTAAACACAATGAGGCAATGTTTCAGGATAAAATTGATAAAACAAACCCAGAAATTACTACAATAGACGTTATGGAACATTTTTTTAATGTAAATTAACACACGCATGCGTTAGTTTCATAACTATGCATAACAATAGCGTGTCTAGTTTATTTTTAAAACATCTAACAATATTTCATTCTATATGTAAAAACATTTTCCTACTTTTCCTAACAAAATCTTTAATATATCCACATCTTTTTTTGAATTTAAAATGGCAGTGGTATCCTTAGAGTTTAATCAGATTTATATGACTTTATTCGTTGAAAATCATTGATCCTTCTGAGCATTTCAAAATTGTGATGACCATATGCCTATAATTCGTTTTAGTCAAATATTGGAAAAAGTAAAACTCAATGACAACATAGAAAACAACAACATATAATTAAAATAAAGTATTACCTAAATTTGTAACCATGTTCTGAAACAAGTACAAACTTCAAATGCGATTCTTATTTTTATGAATTTCCAGCTAGAAGCATAAATATTTTTGATTAGAAAATAGATTCTATGTTTGCGTGACCTAACGCCCAATCTATCACGGTTACGAGTTCTGATGCGTATTACTTTTTATCATGGAAGTAGTTTGTGTATCTTCGGCTTAAACCAGTCTGTTGGGACAATTTGGACAATTTGGACATAAAACTTGAAAGAGCATTTAGGCCGAATGGTCTAGCTGCAAACCATGGCCTGCTGTCATTTGAGAATTTTGTTAATGGTTTTTTGAAACAGAACAGAGCATTGTGGATTGAGTTTGCTGCAATAAAGTTCGAAAGAACGCATAGGGCAATATTGATCACCGTTTTCATACATTCGTGACTGCTTAATGTTCTCTTTGCGGTCGATGCCATGATGAGTTTTGTCAGCTTCGTTGTAAGCCATCTTGATGTATTGCCTCCCATTGGCATCTGTAATTTTAAGGAATGCATCTTTCCTGGTTGTCTGTTACCCTTCTTTTCCCCTCATCCTAACCTCTGTGACTTTATCAAACAGCATCTTGGTTTGAAGTACCAAAAATCCCGATGTTATTCCTACTGTGCATTCTCACGTAAAGGATATGGAGACTGCTCAAGTTGTCTCACCTATATAGGGCACGACTGGAGAGATGAAGAGACAAGGAATCCAACAGTGACAGTCCAATCATGGCTTTAAGTGACTGTTTTCATATAGTCTCAAAGACCTGTCCGGTCATCGTGTAATTTAAAAGCAATGCAAGTTCTTGACTGTAAAAGGGTCAATTGCAAGCAATGCAGTACATCGAAGGATTCCCCGGTTGTAACCGTCTGCAATACATTTTCTGATAAATTTTGTAAAGTGGTCAAAAAAGTTATTGAGACCCTTGATTTTCTTTAACTTGTAAAAACATTTCCATAAAATGCAGGATGGTTTATGCCTTTCTGAATAGGTGTTTTCATTCTGCTGTTATCCTAAGAAGCAATAAAACCATTGCGGTGAAAGAATTTTGAAAACGCCTTTCTTAATTTATGAAAACGAAAGCCTTGCTGTAACAGTTTAGAAGAAATAAACCGTTTTTTAGCATTGAAATCTTCTACTTAAGTACAAACTCGTAAGTTTCGTGCTGAATTACATTTAAATAGACCTGAAAATACTTTATTTGTTCGGCTTAAAATTGTTAAACATGTTATATTGTAGGTGGTGGCCTCTTGACATCACACTGTTTACAAAGAACATTTCTACATGTATCTGAAGACTTGCATTTCATAACTGTATGTATAAATAAAATGTTGTATGGGTAAATATAACATATGTTTTATTTGATTCTTGTAAACTTTATAACATAAAATAAAGAAACATTACTTTACATTGTTGATAAGAAAACCTCAGATTATACTCAATCTCAGTATTATTGACGCATTCCTTTCACCGACGTCGTAATCCGATTGTTACAAAATTTGCCTACATAGCTCTATCCAAACCTTATTCACTGAATGGCTTTGACCTAGATATCTAAATCTCATTAATTACATGGTAAATACTGACTTCAGTTGTTTGTTGTTCTTCACAAATTAAAAAAATTATGACTTAATATTAAAATACACAAACACAGCATAGATAATTCAAACACGTACCACAGTAATGCAGCGTTGCACGCTACATATATCAGTTGTCAGTCTGAACAATAAGTCAAATTCAATTATGGATTTTGGTAATATGGATCTGCAAAGTATACGTATAAATGTTTTATAGCAAAGTTAATATGGACTGAATAAGGAAAAAGCATAAGAATACATACATCTTACCTTTAAGTAGTTTAACAGCCCATTTAATTTGTCGGTTAGTAGTTTTTTCTGTGTTCTGTGCTTTTAGGTTGTTGAGGAGTTTATAACTGATATTCTTAAACCTCTATGAGACATTGATACCATCTGACAATTTGTCTGGCATTGGAAAAGAATCTTCATTTGTTTTACTGTCATCTTATTCAAAAGTATCTTGCAGAAAGTCTAAATCAATCTTATTTAGTCTAGAAACTTGGTAAAATATGCATTGCCGTCTTCGTATGTACTTGTAATTTTGTCAGTAAATTCATGTGCAAATCTAGTTATTCTTTCACTGGTTTCAATATATTGTAGCTCACATTTGTTGACAAGACCATCAAAAACGTGCCTTATTACACGCCAGTCTCCCGTTGCTCTCGCTGCTGTGCACAAAGCCTCAATAACAGGCATATACTTATTTTATTGCGGTTAAATAGTCCCGATTTTTGCCGTGATATATCGTGTATTTTATCAGAATGCTTCTTTGTTTATAGGGGTTAAATATTGAAAGTGTTAGAATAAAAGTTTCATTTACATAAAATGGGTATACACATTTTGCCTGTTATTTGGATAAAGTACAGTAGTAGCAAGACCTAAGATGACTCATATTTACGCCCAGGTACAATGTTATACTACTATTTTAATGCAGCTGATATCTTTTTTTTTTCTAAAAACAAATAATCAACAATAATGAAACTAAGAAATATGTTTTTATTTAGACGGCACATTATGGATGTACTCGTTAAAATGACATGTACTGTCTTAATAAAAGACAAATTAGTATGTGTAAATTATTTTCTACCATACTTTTAGGTTATTTAATTTAATTCTTTCTTAGAATTAACAATGCTATCACGTGTGTTTTATCAGCACATCATTTTGACACACCGATATTAAGTTTAATAACATTTTTATTCTTTGCAGGGACATGGTATGAAGGATTATTATTTTCATCATATAATTTAAAATCATCCTATGACTTTTGACATTAAACATTTTTTTATTGTTAAGTTCCCTTAATGAATTTCTGACTGAAATTTTAAATTTGTCCGCTCGACAACATGCACAATTATCCTGCACGACTGGCTGAAATTTCATTTATTTTTCCATCCTTTCCAATTATAAGTCTCTGCAAACAATGTCAGTTTTGAATGCATAGAGAGTTCGACTGCACAAAAAACGGGTTAAATTTATACTAATTGGTTTCTCGTGCATTTAAAAAGCATGGTTTTCGGCATGTTGACAATTTCTCATAATATTCAAAAAAGCTTTACAAACACCAATCTGTTATATAGAAAGCAATAAAACAGTGAAAGCTAAATTTATTATTCATTGACATTTAAGTAACCCGTTGATGAAAATATTTGTTAAAACATTTTCTTTTCTAATGCTGAAATATATATTCTCAAGATCTTATGAAATAAAAATATGCTGAAGAAAGTCAATGATAGAAATTTTATGCAAATGACCGTTAAAGCAACACACCTCTAAAATGACTAAAACGTCAAGACGATTCTAAAATTTTGACAAATAGTTTAACAAACTACAAAATAAACAAATACTTTTTAGAAATTGTTCTTGAAATGTGTCTGATTTTTGAACAAACAAAAATATGTTTTAGATTGAAATTTCCATACTTGTAACAATAATGAAACTTCTATATAAACAAAATGGGCAAAGCAGATTATACTCCATTGTTCATGTAAAAACGATTTAAGCAATTTATTTTATATTTTCTGAATTTTTATGTCAAACAACAAGTTTTATGACATAAGTTTTTATTGATAAAATGTGCTCATTTTGAATTTGAATATATATTTGAATATATGAATTATAAATGTGTTAATACCTTACAAATAGATACAAAATGTAGTAATAAAAATCACTATACATACCTAGCTAGCTAGCTAGCTACTTACCTACCTACCTAATTACCTACCTACCTACCTACCTAATTACCTACCTACCTACCTAATAACCTACCTACCTACTTATTTACACACTTACCTACTTATCTACTTATCTTAAATCCATTACTCCATCCACATGATGTTATATAGAATTTTTGGTTTAGTTCGCATAACAATATTGAAAACCACACATTTAGTTTTATCAAAATACAATATAATGTAACCCTAATACTACCAATAACATTACAAAACAAGTATACAATTAACTGTTTCAATGACACCCTTAAATACATCAGCATATGGCTAAACAATTTTAAATTGCTTTTGTTGTTTTTTTAATTTATCTTTGTGGAACAAGCAAAGTATTGCAAATGGGTAGAATCACATTAAAATGGCTACAAATACAATTAGTGCATCAAAATTACTGATAACTGCTAAATTATTTACAGATAAAATGTACCCAATATATCATTTCATGTAAGTGATATAGTGGTTTTGTTCTACAAATTCATTTGAGACTCATAGTCGAGATTAACTGTCAAATTACATATTAATATGCCCAATCACCAAGTCCTTCTATGAATGAGAAAGAAATTCAACAGCAAATTGATAGCTTTGTCAATGTTAACACTGTCAATAGGTCTAGACTGATAAAACATCGAATCGCCAATAACATTAATATCTGTAATGTCAGATGTCTTCTGAGATATCATTGGTTAGCATCACTTACACTTTTAGCCTCTCTGTACCACGTTTGCAGGCCATCTGAACTATATGTGTTCAAGCTGCAGAGAACAAAGCAATAAATTGAATTTAAATGATCAAATTAGTTTGAAATGAAGATAACTCAACAAAATGAAACGTAATATAATTGAATTAAATATGCATGATCACCATATCACGTATACGTTTACATGTTTTGAGAAAACACATGACATGCACTTCTGTCTTATTTTAACTTTAGCGACAATATTGAGCAACTACCAGCATAGCATGTATTTCCATATGAGAAAAAAAGAAGCTATAATGTTTTCTAAAAGTCCAAACTGCAAGGAAAAGCTGAAAACAGACTTATTACATTTGATTATTGCTATGAAATGACAACATAATCACTCGTAAAGCAACAAGTTTAAACATAACATTTCAATGCAATATTCGTTGTAGTACCAATTGTTTAAGCAAAACATGATAAACTCATATTGTAAAGGTGGTATCAAATGAACTGTATATAACAAATATAAGTATCTGTAAATGAAAATTTACCATTTGTATGCAGTTTCATTTAATTAAGAATATTTGTATAAGAACATCAATGGCACGGTTGTGTATGTCCATGCTGTCCGAATGGTGTTTATTTGTTCGGCCGCAATGTACCATGGCTTGAATATAATGACTAAACAAAAGTGATTCAAAATGTATAATTTTCGCTATGAGAAACAGCGTATCCAATTTAAATGTTTGCTGGTGTAGAAATAGAAGCATACTATGTAAGTATTTTAAGATCTATATCCAGGTATATTGTATGTGTCATTTTGTTGTGGTTTAGTTAATAAATTAATCATATGCAATTAAATCCAATTTTATTACGTATATTTTCATTCAACATTATTTTAGAATAATTATTGATTTGAATGAATACATGTATAAGAAATTTAATGCTTCAATCACACTAAATTCTCTGGTATCGTTTACAACTTCTAGCCTTTCACAACACCATAATAAATATTAACCTATTCTTATCATTAATTTAATTTCGTTAGCTATAACTAATTAAACAACTTACTTTCTCCCAAGTTAAGATTCTAAATCGCATTAAAATATAATCCATTTAATATTAAAAATAAATTCATATTTTAAACAACCAGCATCAACTATATACATATTTCAAATGTGGCTGTAAATTGGTTGAGTTTTAGAGTGAAATACAAAATATAATTCTATATGTTACTTTGATTCTTGCTGACAGACCAACGTTTGTTATGTCAACATCAGAGATGTGTATGGACTGACCACATTGTTGACATGAAGATAGAGCGTCAGCCAGTACACCTAGGTCAACAATTCGCCGACCAGAACGCCATTATTTCCTATTTTCATATCCTCTGATAGAAACATTTGATCTGTTGAATTATTCCCCCGGTTCAGGCTGTTTATCACGAAACCATTTCACAAATAAGCTCTTGAACAAGAAGAAGGAGTTTTGCAAATCAAATGGAATAAGTACTAGAACAGTATGCTTAAACTATAACTTATAATCATAATAAAATTTAATGATTAAAATGAGCGATAATGTTGCAATGAATAAAATATTAAATCTCAGGAATAGAGTTTAAGGATTCAAGCAACTGGTCGAAGCGGACGATGGAGGATTCAATATAGCCTATTCAGAAAAGTGGTATAAATATATTTGTTAACCTTGCACTATATTTATAGATGAAGTCATAATGCAATTTTGAAAAGGAAAATCTTAAAATATGATCGATAATAAATATTACTAACCTTAATCATGATCGCGGTGTACTTTGTTCTGCTATTCGCAAACTTGTCTGGATTATTCGATCCGTTGAAAACGATTTATTGCTTTTGAGAGTGAAAACCCCTTTTTCTTCCCCATTTCGCCTAAGATGAACCAGATAGCCTTTGCATAAACCTATAGTCATGTAAGTCTGCCCTGTTGTTCTGTACTTGGCTGTTCTATGATTTCTAAACGTTACACATTGTGAACGGAGTTGTATGTCGTCAGAGACGGAAAACACAGTGTGAAAAGATCATGCTCGTATGCTTCACCTAAAACAGCTTCTCACACTATAGCATGTATGGGTGCTCGTATAACATTTGGTTGTTTGTCCATTTTGATTATATCATAGGACATAGAGCAACATCTTTGACCCGCTACTTTTCAAGAAATTGGAACACATCCATTGTTTCCATGTGATAGCTGTGAGCAACCAGTGACATGGTCTTGGTGTCACAATAAGAAACACCAAATAGGACCATGGGCTTCTTCCTACGCTGAAAGATAAAAATACATTCAGAAAAGAAATATATAAAAACTAGTCAGGCCTCAGTAACGGTACCGTGGTTTGGTCCCCTTGAAGAGCAAATCACATTGAACAACTGGAATCTATGTAGCGTTGGGCAGCACGCCGAGCCAAACATAACTTCAGCAGAACGTCCAGTGTCTCAGACATGCTAACATCTCTTCCTTGGAGACGCATTAACCTTCGTGGTATGGACCAACGCCTAGTTACGTTTAGATTGCAATCCCTCTACTCTCCTACATGAAACTCAGGACGACACTTTCTACAACCTTTCAATTTCAAGTATTCCAACATAGTCACACCAAAACCAATTTCCACAAATACTCCTTTTTGTCCTAAAACTATTGTACACTGGCTCTTCCAACAGACATTTATTAACCTGTCTAGCCCCGAGTTCAGTCTGGCCGTCAGCCAGATTGAAGATGTGTCTCCCTTATCAACACCTACTATATTCTTAACCTATCTTAACCAAGCTTTCTTCACCCTTTTATACGCTTTACGTCCTGCTTTACCATTTTTGTGCCAAGTCTAAATCCCCACCTTTAGTTTGACTTAAAGGAAGTTAGATATTGGACAGTCGGTCGAGGTGATTGTTTACGTCTGCGTACTAAGCGACAAAATGGAAGTAATTCAAGATGTCGAAATTTTTCCTTCTTATTATTTTACCAATAACATATACAAACCAAACACCAAAAAACTTTGTTTCTATTGATTAATCAAATTGTCTGTTTAAATATGAAAGCAAACTTATATAAACCTGTATGTTCATTTATTTTACGTCATTAGAGGGAATCCTTAAATAAGGATATATGACAAAGTCCTATGAGTATTGCAACATATACCAAACTCCGAAAAGGCACAGAACAAAGGTATTTCACATGCAAGCCAAGCGAAAAGTAAGAACAAATTTGTGATTTGTGAGTCATTTAAGGAAAAGAGCAAACCCGACCCGTTACCGCCTTGGAACGGTCAGTCGATTAAAGTTATAATTAAAAACACACACTACAGGACTGTTAATATTTCATTGAAGTACATTTTCGAAAAGTTTCTCTTGTGGTTAACAGGTACTGGAAATTTATTACTTTTAGCTGAGCATTTGTCAACAAATATCATAGGTAAAATTGATAACTAAAATACGAAGCTATGAATGAAAGCAAACTGTGCATACAGCAAACATTTTTAAGTTTCATTAATTCATGGTTTAAATATATCTAGATAAATAATTATTCGTTCGTGCAAGAAGTACGACCGTTTCCTTTCTATGATACGAAAAACTATACTATAAGAAGACGTGAGAGGTTATATTTACAACATAAAACAAGTGCCTATGTACTCAATGTGTTTGTATTAGCTTGCGTGTTAAAGTTCATTTTATTTATTCAGGGCAATCTTCCTTGCATTAGCTTGTCTTATACACTGATATATATTTCTGTATGCAATTACCTTTACTGCATTCAATGATGGCATTAAATATATTAATTGAATTTCTGTTCATCAGAGTCTGTAAGTGCCGACCTTCCGATGCACGGAAATGGGTATTGAATGCACTGATGTGTATTGAATGTCATATATCCCGAAAAATCATCAGAAAGTTGTTTCTTAATCTTCATATGGGATCCGGTTATTTAAACCTATGGCGATTTTCTCTTAGATCTTTTTTTTAGATTGTTTGTATGTAGCTTTTATGTTTTGTTTTTATCTGAAGTCAATAAGTTCCCTTCGTGTTTAAAACGTACCATCTATGTTTTAAACGACTGTATCAGTATTTTAATAGGAAATCATTATTAATATTCAGGAAAATGGGACATCGGCGGTTTGAACTATAATATATTATTCTAAAATCGTAATTATCAATTTAGTTAAGGTATTAAGTTCATACAACATTTACTGCTGTGTTTTTATCATAAAAAAGTGTTTGAATTCCAAAAGTGAAACATATCTTAATGTGTCCAGGTGTCTCGTTCATTAATGGGTTTGTTGCAAGGATCAATCAAGAGATTATTGAGTAATTTTCCCCTCGCTCGCGAAAGGATTGCTTCTAATAGAGAGTAGCTGGCGGATCTTCTCTGTAAGACCGTTTTCAGTAAAGGTACAGAGTATTCCGTTTTTATCAATGGATCTTGCAACAATAGATTGTATTTTTATAAATAAAAAGGTAGCATGCTCTATTAAAAATTCGCAGTTGTTTGGCCCCAGTCACCCCATATTGCCGATTAACCGTTCCAAGGCGGTAAATGTCGGGTTTGCTCTTTTCGTTAAATGACTCATTACAAATTTGCTCTTGCTTTTCACTTGCCTTTCGTGTGAAATACCTTTGTCCTGTGCCTTTTCGGAGTTTGGTATATGTTGCAATGCTCATAGGACTTTTCATATATTCATATTCTTGTTTAAAAAAGAATGTTTGCCGATGTTAACATTGCAGCTTCTAATTTCAGATGTAGTAGACACTATGGAAGAAATCGAAGTGGCAGATATTCTAGTTCCAACAGCGTTACGGTTTGTTGTTATCACATATATATGTTATAAATCGGCACTGTAAGAGTGTGTTTAGTTCCTAGGATAGTCATCTTCTTTTTGAAAGCGTTTGCTTTCTGTGACTCCTGGGATGTCTTACATATTGCTCTTTCTTGTTATAAGTCTAAGCTGATAGGAGAATTACAGTGTCTTGGAGAAAAATGCGCATATTTGACCCATTTATAAAAAAAAACTAGTTGTTTCTTTCCCTGGATACTGTAGATAAATGTATGTTAGTACAGGCTGAACCGTGGTATATTTGACAAATATAAATGCGGAATTGTACTGAAATAATATTTACGCAGTCGTCAATATATTTATTTTAATGCAACTGTCTTTGATACGGTATGTTATTTGACAAAAAATATAATATTCAAAATCAAGTAGGCACACAGCGATCTTAAAACCATCTGACACAATTTTGTTTACAGAAGTCAGATTCTTAAAGTGACATACTAAATTGTGGACATTTAATATAATGCAGAGTAGAGACTATCTCAGCTATGCAACAACAATGTGCTTGCATATACACGCTGAGTACATTATAGTTAGTTATATAAGTGTGTTTGATGAACCTTGTAACCCCACCCAACAAGTAAACTTGTCTGAAAGACTAACAGATAAAATACACGTTGGGTAATAGTTAATCCTCAAAGTGAAACATACGAGTAGAAAACCCATAAGAGAAACCATGCAACAATGCCACATTAAAATACTAAATTTACATTTTAATGAATATACACTTGAATTGTGTATAGACAATTGCATTTCTTTGAGGTTTTATGTCAGGTTTAACTTACATAATAAAAACACGGTATGTCATTTTAACCGCACTAGATGAGATTTACGTATAACAAAACACGTCCTTGCATGGAAATGAAACATCGCATTATGCTTTGATTTAACTAAGAATTTTAACTGTTCCTGCTTTATAGGAAAATTAAAATTACCTTAATAATTGTTCTTAGGGACTATAATTATACATTTTACTTTAATCCCACTCCTCTGCAAGTCCCCATATAAATGCATGCTAAAGTCATCAATATTACATCTTGAATACAAAGTTTTACGCAACCTTCTTCTTTTAGTTCCTTATTATTGATTTAGTAAACATCCGTTACACTGTATGCATTTTGCCATTACTAATAACCAGATAACGATACTGGAAACAAGATGCATGAATAGTTTCATTGACAGAAATACTGTTTTTTCATAAATGCATTGGAGTAATATGAATAAAATGATCAATGAATATTGAAACTTAAATGAACAAACTGCCCCTTTATGTATATGTCTATACAGAGAACAACTATAATACACACCGCAATGATGTCATATAAGAATATATGTGATTGCATAATATACATGAGCTAAAATGCTGTATTCCCTACGTCATGATATTTTTTGCGTTGACTTTAGTGCACTAGTAAGAAATAAATCCTCCTTACATTGTTCTTTGACATCCCAATGTTTAAATTAAAGTGCAGTTTAAATATTGATTCCTATTTCGAAAGAAAGTGGATCAAAGCAAATGCATTATTGTTGAATATCAGGTTAATGGATTATTATTCAAAAGCTCCTCTGCAATATTTACAATTGTTCTAGATTGGTCTTGATTAAACTTTTTTTCTAGGACATAACGCTTTATTTTGTTTACACACATACTCTTCTAGGCTTGCATTAACATTGTTTTTAGAAATGATGTTGATATTTCTTTCTAAAAATAAGTTACATTGGACTGTTAATCACAATATAAAAGAAATGTTGCTTTATTCAAATTTCGTAAACGTTATTTACCAAAATATATACCATTTGTTTGGTAGTATACATGTGTCGTCACGAAACGCGATCCAAAATAACAAACAATATTTTGACATTTATCCTGAATAACATCATTTCAATTCCTTTGAAAGCAGAATCATTCTGTTTTTCAATGGTGTAATGTTTTCAATCGTGTGCACTCTACTTTTCTTATACTCTCTGCATTTATAATGCTAATTTAACGTAAAGAATACATCTGGGGTTTATGTAGTCGGACTAGCGAGATCATAAATTGTGCCTTCTAGTCTGAGCAAGAAATTTAAATACGCCGTCAAAATTTCGATATCTATTACGTTGTTTTAGCAGAGCAGCAGTTTTATTACGTGTACTCCAATGAGGCAATCGGACACACATGTTCTTGTGGAATTTTACTAATGTATTAAAACTAAAGATTAGTCCATATGGTTTGCCGTGCAATCAGCATTTTTTATATAAAATATACAGTCTCTGTCGCATGTATGAACACTAACTGCATGAAAAATCCCTTTGAAAATAAACTATATTGTAAACTGATCGACTTATTGCACATTTTGTATAACTTCATTAACATCGTTGGTTGACAGATATGCATTCTCGAAAACTTGTTTTACACATGAACAATACTTTTAATCGGTAAGTATATTAAGTACGTTTACAGGAACCATATTTTTAAATATGGCTAAAAAACAAACATGCATTTTTCGATCGTCTTAGTGCCATATTTTCCAATGAAGCCATAAAGCCTACGGGATTTGTATATTCGGTCTACTTTGATATAGTAAGTCATATAAATAAATTGACTACAGTCAATGTAAATCAAAGAAAAAAAGTATTATTAGAACTGGTATATGGTTCAGTTTAGGTAAATCAATGTTTATACATGTATATGAAATGAAGAAGATTTGAATTATTTATTAATGAAGTCCGATTATGTTGTAGGGTATCGTTAACTTGTTATAAAATTACTCTGTAATGTGATGTGGTTATTATTTTCCGATATATATGCTAAACCCATCAGTTTCTAATTGTATTTTATATGACAAGCCTAATTATATCCACTGTAGGATTGCCTTCTGTCAGCATCGTTCTTGAGTACAGACTACAACTTGAACGAACCGGACCTGGTAGCGCAATCGGTAGCGCGTCGGTTCCAGGGAAGGGAGGCCCCGGGTTCGATCCTGGGCCGCGACATACCAAAGTCGTTAAAATGGTAGTGGTATAGCTCCCTTGCTTACGCTCAAGAAATATAAGGGTAGTTCCACGATTGGTTGGCCCGGTGTCAGGATAATGTGACTGGGTGTGGTATCATGCCAGGTGTTCACGGCATGCTATACACAATGAACGCAGCACTATAACTGCTTCAAGTGAACACCGTCTCCAGGTAACTGAAGTACTGTTGGTGGGAAGATAAACCCAATAAACAAACAAACAACTTGAACGATATAGTGTGTCAGATATTTAAATCTGTTTGTATCACACTTGCAAGTTTAAAATGTATCTTCTTATATACCAGCTGTCTCGTGAAGTGATACCCCAACGCAGTTGCAGAATACGGTCATATTGATGCAACAAGCTATCAAACTTAATTTAAACTTAAATAAATTAAAAAAATAATAATAATAAAATAATATAATAATAATAATAATGATAATAGTGGTGGTGGTAGTAGTAGTAGTATAAGTATTAGCAGTAGTAGTAGTAGTAGAAGAAGTAGTAGTTGTTGTAGTAGTAGTAGTAGTAGATGTAGTAGTAGTAGTAGTAGTAGTAGTAGTAGTAGTAGTAGTAGTAGTAGTAGTAGTAGTAGTAGTAGTAGTAGTAGTAGTAGTAGTATCTCATCTTATGGATCAAAAGTAAAAGCTAGTAAAAACAAACATCGTTGTGTCGAAGTACAAAAAGTACATCTGCATCTTGAATGGTGACAGGTCTTGCGTGACTGTTAACAAGATATTTTAATTCTGTTGTAGAATTTCTTGTAACATTAAACTGTCCGGAATTGTTACGTAAAAGAAATTTAATGGCAGCAGATCCATTAAACTTGACAATTGGGAGGTTCATATTACCTATCTCCGATTTTTTTAGAGCGGTTCAATTGCACTGAATAATGTAGGTTATTAGTCTCGTTGTTTGATTGTTGTTTTTCACTGAAGTATACGTGCACTTAATGTTTTTATTATTCACTATACATGGAATCCATGCAATATTTAGATTGCACCACAAAAGAAGAAGTATTATGGCACAGAGAATTGCCATAACAACGGCGATTGACCCCTAGATATGCCCGACTATAATCCAAATGAATTGCCGATTAAAGCCAGTCAAGGAATAGAGTAGGCTGTTATCTATATTCAACATTTAAAATATCGCAATATATAATAAAACTGCTCAAAACCTGCTATACCGATAATAAGTGACACAGTCGCTAAATTATTGCCACACTAAAGTTCCAGACTTGTAGGCATACAAACAACATTTTGTTTGCTTCTGCGTTACAGGTGTGTCCCTTTTCATTTTACTTCTTTCTGTACTTGCTAAAATACTTAGAGTTTCTTCAGCTACATGTTTTGACAAATAAAATTTACCATGGAAGTCTAGTATTTCCACATAAAAGCATAGGAGCTGTTATCTAGAGGGAAAATGTTTCCCTACGAATGATTTTAAAGAAGGTATCCGACGGTTTGGAGCAAAACAGTTAATTCACTTAAATGACCAAGTTCATTTTTACCTGCAAAGACTCTGCAAAATGGCGTTTATTGATGCCCTAGATCTTTGTGAAACAGATAATCATTTATCTTCACCGTCACTGAAAACAGGTGTTTCCTATCCGAGGCACGCTGCAGAGTTAACTATTTTAGACTAAAGCAACTTATTTTTGTGATCACGTTATATCGTCATAGAGGTAATCCGCTCAGACGTCGTTAGCTATTTTACTATTTTAGCAGAAATCACTACTGTACTTATTTGTAGATTTAGAAAGAATGAATATTTAGTGATATTCATCGATCTGTAGAATCTACCAATACAGGTAGTGCTAAAATTCTCAACTTAGACCAAAGTACGGATGTATACCACCTTTAAGCCTGATAAATGAAGATATTTTCCTTTCATCTTTTTGAACGACAGTTTTTAAATTTTACACATCAAACCGGAAATCAAATTAAACTTTACAGATAGATATATGTTGATGTGTGTGTTTGTTGTTTTTGTCCAATAAAAGTGATCCTCAAGATAGCGAGAGGTAAATAAAGGCATAAATCACACGAGGAATGGAATACCGATAAACTTAATCAAGAAAACAATTACTTGTTATCAACAATTTCTAACCAATTCTATTCTATCGCTCCCTTCCTTGGCCGTAATCAATTGAAAAAGAGACATTGCTAACATGAGTCATGACAGGAAAGAGTATCTACATAACCGTTTACGTCATTCAGGGCAAAACCACACATTCTTCCTTAATTGTGCAACTTTACAAAGTCGATATATGGAAAAAAATCCCAGTTCGTGTACAGCCCTATTTACTTCTTATGTCACTTCACATACACACTGAATCTGTTCTCTTGTAAACTTACCAACAAAGGAGTACAACGACAACCATTGGTTGTCTGGCCCAAATGTATTTGAGTGGGAATAGAAAAATATATTTCAAAGAGTGTAGTAAATGTGGTCAATCACAGTGAAGAGCTTAAGTACATGAAATTAGCCGTTCTCGTACTAATTCACATGTAAATATAGAGAAAATGTGCATTCACCATAAAGCATGTAGAACCGTGACACACGTATATGCCGTTCCGGCACGAGATGACACGTGTCAATGCATATCTTGAAGACATATCTTGTATGCCGGCCTTTAGATGTGATGCTTGCATGCTAAGACAGTAAAGACCTTTTCTTTATCTCGTTTTTGGCGTTTCTGTGAAAATTCGATTGCGTGCGGAAAATGGGGGCACAACCGGCAAATTATACTGTTTTATTTTATCAAGGCTTCAACATAATAAGTTTACGCTGTGCAATGGGCAAAATGTTTGCTTTACACCCACTGTAGCAACAACTGATAACATTAAAGCCATTCAATTGTCCAACATTATTTCCACATTGAACTCGTTTATTACTTTAAGAAGTATGGCGGATATTGCAAATACAAGGTGCAATCAGTATTGATTATTTTCTACACGTAGATCATTAAACTTTATCTTGAAATTAAGGACGTGCTACAAAGAAACTTTCGCAAACCCGCACTCTTAAGATTGTATCCCCTTTCTCTTGACATATAAAAATGTGGATTTTAGAAATAGTGTGTGAATAAATGGGGAAATCAGGGGCAGTTAAGCGTTTAAGAGATAAAAAGGACTGAATCTATAGCAGTATAACTTTATGGTCTTTGCAAGCAATTATAAATTATCTGATTTTCCACGATGTTTATTCTGACGATGTTCAAGAAAATGTATCAGTTTTTAAATATTTAAAATTATAGTTTTTAAAAACATAGATTCATGATCTCGTCGACAGTTCATACAAGATATCACCCATTAAAACTAGGTTTTACACTAAAATTCTCTGATGGCGGTACATTATAGCTGGAAATAATATTTCGAATATCCAAGAAAAATCGCGTAGAAATATATAATTTTATCAATAACGTAACCGTTCAGATATTCGTTTTTTCTTGGCATCCTGGCATGCTTTATGGGAGATTTAATATGAACTTTTGAAAAATAATTTGTCAAAATGTTTGTTATTGGGACAAAGATGTATGAAACCATCGGGACACAAAAAAACGTGTATGGTTGGATAACATTTAATACGTCATGTTTTATATTTTTTAGAGAAGAGTTAGTTTTAAATTAGTTCTAAGAAATTAAGATATCTTAGCAAATAACGTAAAGATCAAATAAAGCTAAATATTGACTTACGCAAACAGCTTCATAGCCGATTCGACGATTTGTTAACAGAAGATATGACACGAGTTGTCATTTAATACAAACAGTGATTAGACGAGTTCAGGAAAAACGAAATTTACCGAGCCTCGTTCACTAGGCCGGTTCTTGACATGCTTCTTGTTACTTTTAATTGATTTCCATTCAAATTGTTTCTCTTAACTATTGCTTTCTTTTCTCGGCGATCGATTGTGACATGTGGCCCTATTAGCAAACAGCTGTCATTCATTTTGATTGGATACACGGCGGATCAATATCAAACGCTCACGCAAAAGGGCTAGCCAATCAGATTGCAAGAAAAGCCGTATTATATTAATGTAATGTACAAAATTTGTAAAGGGTGTTCTGAATGAAAATTGGGGTGAATCATGTGATAAAATATTCTCCTTTAATCTTAAAAGCAATGAATTGCGTGGCATTATATCAAAGATTACACCAACGGAGAGAAACTGTACTCGACAAAGGACTGATCTATATTTTGATGAAAAAACATTCGAGAAGGGACTTTTAAAATTGCTATATGATATCAAACACTACTATTAAACATCTCGTTATAATATAAGTTGTTGCAATATTCGATTTAAGACATTCAAACCCGTTGATATTGTTGATATTATTTCGACTAAAATAGTTAAATCCTGTGTCTTTTCTTTGCATATGATTGGCTCATCCCGATAATTATCTGCATTTTTATTTACGTAACATTTTAATTTTCGTAAACATTCCTGAATTTGACAACTGTAGACGATCAACGAACTGTCAATTATATTTTCAAACACTTGCTTGTTTCGCGATAAAGGATAAATATGGAAATCAGTTTCAGAAATAAATAAAATTGCCATGAAACATACAATTTAAATCCCGTTCACACATGATAAATCTGTTTTTTCAGCATACTGGAGGGTGGCAGCGTTTTGCTCAAGTAACAATTCGAATTCTTGCAGTAGATGTACATTTGCATAAGCCCCACCCCAAAATCATACATATTTAATGATGAAAGTATTATAAGAAAGTGAATAGGAAAGTGAATAGGAGAGATACACAAACGTGAATAACCATCACATAAACTATTTTCAACAGATATAAGCAATATCAACAATTACCAAATGTCTATGCTATTTTATTGATTCTTAACGTTTTCACCGACTACTGGTACATTTACATGTATATAATCTGAACCTATAACTACCCGATGAAACCAAAATGCACCAATGCGAAGTTTTCTACATATTCGTCAAAAGCTGCTGAAATAGTTTGCATATACGAAAGGGACTTTTTACCTGATGGCACCTTCATTTAACACCCCCCCCCACCCCCTCAGGTTCCAAGTGGTTGTTAAAGAGACTCTTTCGGGTTAAAACAATTGTATTCATACGCGGAATAATAATAAAAGTTTATGCACTTTAGTCAACAATTTCATTAGAATCACTTACACGACAGAGAAAAAATTCTCTAATTACAATGAGTGAATGTTATGCTGAGGCGTGTTATTATAGAATGAAACACAGCTGCCTAAAATCTAATTTGCAAATCAACATATATGATAAGACTAACTACGTTTCATACCACAATGAAATCATTTTTGTAAAATATATAAATAAAATAATAATATTACACTGGTGGTTGCCATTTAGTATATAAATAAACGTCACGTGATATATGCTCAGTTCAACAAAGGCAGGTTGCTGACAGCAACAGGACGCTGGGATAATGTATTTATCTTATAGTAAATGTTAGCTTTGTACATGATAGCATTGCATTAGTTTGAGAATAAATATTTCTTTAGTATATCCCTGTCGTGATAACTGACACTGCTATCTCTCCCACACTATTCTATAATGTTATGTCTGTATCTTCATATTACGCACACATTTAATGCAACCTTTCTACCGGAACTGGTAGTACAACTGATGAAGCGTCGGCTCCAAATACGGGAGGCCCCGGGTTCGATGCTGGGCCACGACATAATAAGTCGTTAAAATGAAAGTGGCATAGCTCCCTTGCTAATGCTCAAACAAATATATGGGTAGTTCCACGATTGTTTGGCCCAGTGTCAGGATAATGTGACTGGGTGTGGTATCATGCTAGGTGTTCACGGCAGGCTATACAAAGTGAAGGCAGCACTATATTTGCTTCAAGTGGGCACTGTCTCCAGATAACTGAAATACTGTTGGTGGGACGGTAAACACAATAAACAAACAAACAAACAATGCAACTCTTACACAATACTCGTATTAGCAGGAAGCGCGGTTAGTGCATCTGGTGCAAACCAACACGGGTGGACATTAAACATGATCAATTTACATAAATAAACCAACTGTAATACGACTAAAAGAATCCGAAATACTTGATCACTCCTTTTTAATTTTTTTTTTATAAAAAGACATATAAATTGCACAATTCAGTGTCTAAATGAATCAAATAAAGGCAGACGGGTGCCTATATATCATTGTCATTTTCTCCCTGCATGTCCGGATACTGTTAATGTAATGAGATATATCATTGTTAGATTGTATTCCTGTTTGTTATATACTGCATTTCTAAGCAATAAACAATACAGCTACAGTGCAGAAAGGCGCAATATATAAAACCAACCATTACTGTATTCCGTTATTAAATGTGAAAACCGGACCTGGTAGCGCAATCGGTAGAGCGTCGGCTCCAGGTACGGGAGGCCCCAGGTTCGATCCCGGGCCGCGACATACCAAAGTCGTTTAAAATGGTAGTGGTATAGCTCCTTTGCTAACGCTCAAGCAAATATTAGGGTAGTTCCACGACTGGTTGACCCGGTGTCAGGATAATGTGACTGGGTGTGGTATCATGCCAGGTGTTCACGACATGCTATACACAGTGAAGGCAGCACTATATCTGCTTCAAGTGGACACCGTCTCCAGATAACTGAAATACTGTTGGTGGGACGATAAACCCAATAAACATAAACATAAATGTGAAAACATGTGTTTTACCTGAAAACATCTGTGCTAAATACATTCGGTAAGCACTTAGTAATGTTAGTCAATTTATTGCGATTAGTGATGAGCCAAATGTATGAAAATTACATCAGAATATAAATGCATTTCTCCAGTAAACAGAGATCAATAACTCTAAACAAGGGTCTACCTGCAGGCTGGCCATTTAACAGTATTCAAGAGATATACCACTGATTTGTGAGCTTCGTGACAGATTAGATATTTTCTTATAATGCTCTTTAATTGTTATCTTAACAAAATTGCACGAACTAGCACAGTTAGAATTATTGACGGTCTCTGAAGCTTCATAAAAATGAACGTCATTTCTTGCTGACACATTTTGCGTGACAAAGATATATATATATATATATATATATATATATATATATATATATATATATATATATATATATATATATATATATATATATATATATATATATATATATATCGTGTATGTTGTTTATTCCGCAGCACCAGCCTGTCTTTAAATATAAGGAGATATTGAAGACATTTCTTTAGTATTAATGTAATAGATTTTCAAATTTATGACAGCGCGGCACTAGCTTGGCTTAGTTACGTTGTTGTTACTTTATATAGTTGTCCATATTTGGCTGAACAGTGGAACGACCTATCGGCTGATGTATCTTTTTATTAGTTGTGGGAACTACCTGTATTGATAGATGTAGTTTTATTTCAGGGAAGAATCGTCCATTGTTAATTGATAATGTAATCAATTAACCTGTCGTAATAGGAAATCGTGAGTAAATCAATTGTTATGCAACATTTACTACTGCTGCATAATCTTATGAGGTTCACTTTCTTTATCATGGACATATTATAGGAATGTGTGTAGTTTAAATGCCTTATCGAGTTGTCAATGGTACGAATTTTAAAATGAATTTCGTCTTTACCAGTTAAGTTTATAGGTAAAGCCTTAGTGAACGACATAACATATTTTAACAGTAAATAACCATTTGCCTAGTTTCTTTATTTTATGAAGGTAGCTTAATATTTAGCATGTAAAGAACCACTAAACAGAAGATTAGAACAAATGGATATTCGTCAAATTAATGGTAACGTTCGACGAATAGCACATTAGCATAATTACAGTATTTCAAATCATGCCAAGGGATCCGAATTCTGACAGACCCAACAAAACCATTATTTTAATCTTTTTTATGTTTTTACTCTGTTCAGCGTACATTCTTTGATGAGGTATTTATTGTTTCTTATCAATACTACTTTAGCGAATATAAACAATGGTCAACGGCGATTTTTTTTCACACGTTTTTAGTTTTTTAATCAATAAACAAATGATCTATCTGTGTTCGTAAACATGCTACCATGAAGTAATACAAATTATATGTTTTGTTGTGGTTATGAACCACATTTTCTTTAATAGTATGATTTTAAGCTGCAGTAAAACTATTGCGGCAAACTTAACGGGTTGTGTGATAGAAATATTATATAATTCCCAACAGGGAATTCAATGTTTACTCTTTCCTTTAAATGTGTTTTTCTCCTCCATGATTTGTTTATCTTTGAACGTTCGTTGTTGTAACAATGAAAGGAAAACAATAGGCATGTTTACCCTTTATCTATTTTGTGAACTAGGTATTCTAAAGTCATTATCTTTAATCAAACATGCTGCATGCGTGACTCAGTTTACTTAAAATCTCTCTACTGAAGGAAAAAAGAAGGGTGATTTCCAAGGCGTTCCAATTTTATTTGTCCCAGTTCTATTGCGTTGTTATTATACAATTTATTTGATTTATGTGTTCTTTTCCAATGTTAAATTTAAACAAACCCCGAATTCCCGTGTAAATAAATTGTTTAATGTCAGATTCACAAAAGTAGACAAGTGTCAGTATAAGGACAATATATATTACAAATGTCGTGAATGTTTTCGACTGGAATGAGTCATCTGCTGATGACATAAATAAGAAAATTTCTTTTTGAGATATTAAAATGAATTTTATAGCAATTATGCATAATTCGAATGGTTAAAGATATGACACCTTAAACATATACCTGGTTTTATTTTCTAAACATACTTTAATCAGGATTACATATTTGCTTTTTGCTCAGTGTCTGATTGTTTCAAACTATCTTGCAGCTACAGAATTTTAAGTATGTGGTTCCCTCATTTCTGTCAATGCATTGATCCCTAAGACTCAAGCCTTTTAATAGATGTTTTTATCGAAACAAAAAGATCATAAATAAAAGGTAATGAAAATATACTACAAAAAGACATAATCAAAGAAATTTAAAGGGACATTTATAGTGAACATACTTAAAACTCACCCATTAATTGCTCTTCATTACTTTTTAGAGTCCTCGTTCAATAATAAAATTTGAACATTTGCTTGCAATAAAACTTGAACTAAAGTACTTAATCCCAACATATGACGTATTTTGATGTAACCTTGCAATGTTAAGCCTTACACGCTTCATACAATATAGCATAAAACGCTAATACCTTATTTGATTTACAAAATACTGACAAAATGTAACAAACCAAACATTAAGCCAATAAAATGGGATGATAATAATAATTACGTAAAGCGCAATTAAACATTGCCACAAATTCATATAGAGTAAAATGCTACAGGCACATTGGCTCTTCTTCTTTGCGAAAATGTTTTCTATTGTGACTTTCAGTTTTAGCTTTGTTAATAAAATATAGCGCATTTTGTGATATTGTCCATAACCATATAACCATATAACTCATCACGACTAATTTACTTTCATTTGAATAAAAATACATTTTTGTCTCAAATCACATGCAAAAGGGCAACGGTGATGAAATTACAAAAAAGTACACTCGCACATCAGAAAAAACACACAAACATTTTAAGACAAATGGCAGAAACAAAAACTGGATTTGTTGTATGAGACAATATGCAACCTAAATGTATCGTGCAATACGCCGTCAACACATTACTGAAGTCCTTTTTGACAGGCGACGGACACATGATGTTAATCAAACATGTGTATTATAGTGTATTAATGTGTATTTGTACACTTTTTTAGGCTTAATTTGCATTTTATGCTCGTTTCCTTTGGAACACGAAAGTTGTCAAAGAAAATGATATAAATGAAGCTGCATCTTATCGTATTTTTGTGTACTAAATCGTAGTTGCTAGCTAAAACCTTTCGGGATGAAAACCTGAACACTCATCACCCATTTTTTCCCAAATCAAGGCTAAAAAGAGTTGAAACGTTTTTGTTTTATGAGATTTTTTCCCAAATGTTGGTAAATCTTCCGTGACCTGCATTTTCTTCAGCTTAACGTCCTACCCATGGTCACCCAGATTCCCTTAACCAACACTTACAACATCTGTCACATACACCATGCTTGGTTGAATCTGGTGATGTGTGTCTTGCTTGGTAAGTCATATCAAATTTACCTGTGTATTTAGCAAGATGTACACCAGATCTTATGCTTACACACGTTTCTGTGTATTTATTCGACAAAATCGCTATGGAATTTAGATTCTTCTTGGTGTAAATAATTTGTTTTGTATTATTTTTAAGTGACTAAACGACATTTAAAGTAACTCCAAAAGTCGATTACATTTTTTACATTAGATTTTAATAAAACATGTAAAAATCAAATCACTAAAACTTACAAAGGACTAGAGCTATTTATGACTTGGACCGGTATGCAATGCTTATAAAATTAGATTGCGCGTCTACTTGTTTATTCCTAAGCATGCACTCCTGAATAAAATTATTAACCACAGCGAGGCATTTGTACATTAAAACGTTTACATACATCTATGTAGATGTATATCGTTACAGAGGTGTACTATCAGATAATCATCGCGATTTCTTGAGCAGTTAACCTATCACATAGCAAAAACAGCAAAACTAAAGTTGTTGTAACTACAAATCATTGATTGTCTTCTTGTCTGTCTTATCTACTGTCCTAACCACAGAAGGCAACATGCAAATAACATTTCGATATGTATTCAGATGTGTTTTGTCTGAAAGTACGATCAGTTTTAAATTATTTTTTAAATAAGGCAACTTACAAATGCTATTGTTTTGACAAACCTAGGGTAGCTATCAGGACTATCGTTAATTTAATATGATTGAAACATAAATTTGCAAGTTACATAATCAATTACCTTTATTTAAAGCATGTTTTTGTACTTTACAAAGTATTAAAAATCATATTTAATTCCAAGCTAAATTTGGTAGAACATTTTTTATATTTAAAGCCACATGATCTTAGGAAACTTGCCATTGGTACAGAACAATAAAAAGCAAACATTATGTGGCACAAAAAAATAAAACAACAGTGATTGAACCCTTATTATTCACGCTTTAAACCAAAGTTTACTGATAGGCGTATGTAAATAGCAATTAGTCTAGTTGCATTGTATCACAGAATTATACATAATACTTCAGGTACAAGGACTCAGTACTGAAGTCTTGAGAGCAAAGGATTTTCGTTCAAGTGGTTCAGGGTTCTTATCCTACAAAGCCAGGGTTTTCTTCATGTTAAGTGTTGTAATAATTTTTGCGTCTTCCTTTGATTGTCATATTAACAGCTTATAGGATTTATTGGTGAATTGGGTTTTAAGTAATTATTCTAGACCCCACTTTTATTAACAGGTATGGATAATAGGTAAATAAGAAAATGTCATATCAAAATTTCCACAGATATTTAAATTTTATCTACTTGCAGACAAAGGCAAACAGGGTAAATGTAAATGTGACAAAAACAGAGACGAGACATAACACACAAAAGGAAAAACCATCAGTTACCGCCTTGTAACGGTCAGTCGGCAAAAGGGCCAACTGGGGTTCTTAAACCTGGTTTGTTGAGCGCTCCAACCGCGCACTTCCTGGCGGTTTTTATATCAAAATAACAGTGTAAATAAAAATATCCCGTCAAGGTGAAACAACTAACAGTAAGCATTTATATCGGGAGTTAAACAGATACAGTGAACTTATGTACATACATAATAACTAGTAACAAAATAAACTATCCACATATGTACAGTAGATAAAAGCCTCGTCAACATAAAAAATCCAAATGAGAGAGTAGCTTGAAACAAAACAAAGTGTCCGTGAGTGATGTGAAGGTTGTCTCTGGCGAATGTTTGACAAAAAGTTCGCTGGACAAACGACCAATGTATCATTTTACAAGAGACAAAACAAACGTGTCGTAGTATTGTCATATGTAAAGTGTTATTTTGTTTTGTAGATCATGTCGTTATAGGATTCTGTCATTGTTTACTGAGTGTTTTAAAACCCACACGGTCTTATACATAATACAGTCGAATAAACGCCGCAATATTAACCATAATTAGGTTGTATAATTACGACTGTTAAAAACGTACATTTTCTCATTAAATGGACCTCATTTAATTTGTCGTCTATTACACCATTATTTGCTAATACTCGTAGATACGTGTCCTTAAGAAGCGGTGATCGTAACAAAACAATATGTTGAATCATACCCTTTTACGGAGTATGCCTAAGTTGTATGACCCTCTTTTGATTCTTCGGCAACATGCATTAAGAACAAAATAAATAATTGCAATAAAAAAGACAAAGTAACAACACATGAATACTTTTATCAGTATAACTTGTTTTGACAAAACCTATATTAGGTTGTGCAAACCCATTTGACAATACATGTAGGTTCACAATGTTAACCATGTTACATAAAATTCTAGACGGTTCCTCGATACAACTTACACGGACAGTTAAAACGTACATGTATTCTCATCGAATTGGCTTAAATTGTCCTATATGACATCATTATTTGTTAATACTCGAAGTTGAGTGTCATTAAGAAGCGGCGATCGCCGTAATCAATACTTATTTTGCAAAGTTGGCCTTCGTGTCTCATTAGGGTTTGATAAAGTGAATATAACATCATGGAGTGATGGCAATGTGTCTCTATTAGTAGTGACGATAACCCATTTAACATGTTTTAATTAGAAATGGTTTGTAAAATATGGTCTTCATTTTGTTCAGCAAATACATGTATAAAAGTCAAGGCAAAAAAACCCAGGCTGTTGAGCACGAGAAGTTTCGATGACCCCTGAGCTTTTGTAAGAACAATAATACTATCGAACTACTTGAACATAGCCGTTTTGGCTTACAATTTTAATAATCGACAAGAAGGAAACAGTTAAAAATTGTAATTTACCAGAGTTTCTATATACATAGATATCCTGATATGACAGCGAAAACAGATGTCTTCTTTATTAACATACCGGTTGTTTTTACTAGATAAATATACATGTTTGTCGAATAAAACTTCCCATCACTACTATTTCATTCTATTGGAGAATATAACATTCTACTTTCACTGTAATAGCATACCATACCGTTGAGGCCACAACGAGATATATTTAAAGCAACATCAAAATCCTCAATAATAAACTCATGTCAACTCAACATTTTTGTTGTAAATATTAGCATCCAGACCAAAATGCAAAGTGAACAACAAACGATCATAAATACGAGTACATAGTTGTGTCATTTCGACATAAGTTTGATCATGATGTACAAGTGAAGTAACATATATTTTAGTATCAAGGCTACAAAGTCGCCTTTACATTGTAACTTATAACAATAATTATGTTTAAGTACTGTAAGAAATATATAATAATCAAAGTCATTTTTTCTTAAAAGTTTTGTTCCATATTTCATATACATTTGTTTCATATTTTAATTAGTATGTTTTGATTATGGAATTAACATAAAAATCTATAGATTTTATATCATCATCGTATGAACAATTCATCAGGGAATAAAGAACTTCAGCTGTCCCCTAACAAGTTAGTGAAGAGCTTGTCAGACAGTTCAATGAACTTACAATATTGTTTAGATATCTACTTGATAGAATATTTTAACAGTAAGGGATTGTATAAATTGATTCCAATAAGCGTCTTGGAACTTTAGATGAACACTTTATAAGTCTCAATTTTCCACCAACTTTATACTTTGAAATTAATTTTAGCTTTAGTAAGGAGTTGGATCAGTTTTATCTTTATTTTAGGCAATTTGTATTTAATTCTGTTTTAAACTATATAGTTTTTGCAAACCCCAATACATTTTTGTCTTAAACTTGTTTCTACCTATTTTCTTAGTTGCAACATATTAAGTCTTCGGTTAGAGATGGTTAGAGTAGAAAATGTCATCCAAATATCAAGGGAAGCTTTGAATAACAAAACCTTCTAAAACATGTGCATGGGTAGCTGTTTTTAATTCATAAGATTGCGTGATAAAGTTGCATTTATCTCGTTTATTTAATTCTTTTAAAATAGGCTCTCTTTAGTATTGTACCTATTTCTTATGTAATTGCCTTATTCACATTCTAAGATTGTGAAAATAAGTTGCTGTGCATATTGTATTAAAGTTGTTGTTGCTGAGAGTTTGAAAATAACTGACTCTGGTATATAAAATGCTATTTACCTATACATCTTCTGCAACTTAGAAAGTTTGATAAAACTAAGTTTGTCTTCCGGTTAAGACAAATGAATGTTGATACTTCATTTACATGTGGAACTACACAGTTTTCAACGTGCTGAAAATGTACTGTTTAAAATGAATTATTTTGATTTGATATTTAATTAGTTTTCTATCAAATTGTAAGATTTTAGTCGTAACAATATATTTACCGACTTTAACCTGATTATTACCTTAACATGTATGCTGTTTTGCATTTATAACCGTAAAAACTGGTATTTTGATTGAATATTTCAATATCGTTCTTTTCTGAACCCTCCAGGTAATGCTAAAATATTGAATTTGAACCCTTTTGGAAGTTACCCGGAGGATCTTTTCGGCTCGTTTCTGTTTTCTTTATGGTCAGTTTTACACTCAGAATGCGTGATTGGACCTGTTTTTCTTTCCAATTTATGGTCTGATATCTTTTGGAATTTTAATTGCACATTGACATATTTTAATATTCGGTAAAAAAGAAATGGCAAAATGTCAAAAGACGTAACCAATGGTAAATGTATTTTCCTTGGAAATAATCTGTGAGAAGGAAATTGAAAGAAGCTTTCTGTTAAGCTTAAGCTATTTTCCAATTAGTGTCTTTCTTTTGTGCTCCACTAGACGAGTTTAACTGGCATTAAAAAGCGATAACTTAAGCCCTTATGTTAAGTAAATCAAACTAATCTCGAGAAAACTAAAATATGTAAGACATTTTTTAAGTCATGCTTAGTTAAATGCATCGCAACATACTTATAGCTATATACTGAATACTGAAGAACAAAAATAAAAGTACACGTCTTCTTGTCCATTATTCATTCTACACAAGGACACGTTATGCGATTGTAAGAAACATAATGTGTCTGTATTGATATGACCACAACACTGTCTTGGGAATAGTGAGCTCGGCTGTAGTCTGTGTGCAAATAAGCAACTGCATAATGTCCCTGTTGAGGCTTTAGTGCAATATTACGTTCTGGTAGTTTAGACAGTGGTCAGGAATATTTCGGCAGGTGAATAGGCACACTCTCAACTGATAAGAGTGTTTAACAAAATGGATGTACCTGATTTTTACATAAATGCCTCCGACTAGACAAGTCAGCATATTTCTGGTTAGTTTTCGTAACCTTAAAGTTGGAAGAATGCCTCTTTAACAAATAAAATCAGAAATAACATATGCCGTTCTTATTAAAATATTTTGATGAAACATCAGAATGTACTAATTAAAGTTACTCAATTAATTTAAGTAACTATTCAACACATTGCAAACTAATAATGCGTTAATCAAAATGCTTTAACATCCATGAAAATTGTTGAACTTTAAAATTGGCCATGCTTATTCATAAAAAAATAATTTTAATGAATGCCTGAAATTAACTGAATAAAGCTGCATTTCTACATTATTGTTGATACTTTGCTTGAGCTGAGCATGACACTTTATGTTATATTTCCATATTATATTATCAAAAGACTACAAAGGCAAAGTATGTGTTTATCAGTTAAACTACATAGTACCACATACTTTTGCTTATAAATAAAAATACCGATTTCGCATTATCATGAAAATAATAAATAATAATAAATAAATCCATATATCATTATTTATTGCTCAAAATGCCTATTGATCATCGCTGATGAATCTCTCCCGTCACATCTTGAAAAGATCCCGATAATACCTTGTCTATCAATTTTGTCCGCTTCATGAATCCTAAGCCTTTCTCGCCAACTGCTTATTGCTTCGGCACTATATGATTCATACAGTAGTAGTTTAACTGATTACATTTTGTCAATACCTTCTAAAATGGCATGATGAAATAAAAATGCTTCAACAATTTTATTGGCGTAATCATATTGATTTGATAACGGCCTTTCATTGTATCGAAAAGCGGGAACATTAGTAATTGATTTGTAAGAAGTGCTTAATGAGAAGAAAAACTTGAAAGAAAAAAACAACAACATATATTTAGAGATTAAAAACTTTGGAAGGAAGGTAGTAGGACATGAAAGAAACTACGAATACGCAGCAAGTGTTATGCAATTAAATGCAATAAAAAACGACAACAGGACAAACATCTGCTACAACATAATTGTAATATAGATAATTTTTATATTTAAAACTTCAACTTCTATTTGTGTTCTTCGTGAACTCTCGCAGTACCCCATGACACTCTGATCTTGACCCCGTGTGGTTATTAATCATTGTAATGGAATGCAACGTTGTTTTTTTTTATTTTTCAAACCAACTTTTAAAATCTAGTTAAGTACAATTAACAGTATCTAGTTAAGTATTCCCTATCAGATTTAATTGTAAGAAAACGAGAATTTAGTACGAAAATAGACGCCATACATCTAAACTAAACGAATTAGGCGCAACAATCATCAAACCAAATGGTCCTTATGGAATGAATTATGACAAAGTTTGAAATGTGTAATATGCTGTAAACATCATTTAAAAATCATTTTTGTCTTTCGAAACTATATTTCTTTATAGATATCTGACATATTTGTGACAGCTGACATTGCAACATATTCCACATAAAAACAAAATTCGACAGAACACCTACTTTGTCACGTACGCCAAGCGTCTTTTCTAAATTACTGTGTATATAATCACATGTATATATATATATATATATATAATGATTTTTTTAAAGACATGCACAGTCTGACTAACATTATGTGTATAAAACATAAGAACATAATTATTACACAGAGATTCCAAGACACAAAATTAATCTTTATAGATATCTGACAGATTTGTGACAGCTGACACTGCAACATATTCCACAGAGATTGCAAGACACAAAATTAATCATAAATGCATGTGATTATATACAGAATAATTGAGAAAAGACTCCCGGCTTATATATATATATATATATATATATATATATATATATATATATATATATATATATATATATATATATATATATATATATATATATATATATATATATATATATATATATAAATTAAATCTTGGCGCCCTAGGCCTCGTCGCCGATTTCTTACTTCTTATACCGTCACCGCGTGAGTTCGAGTCCCGGTCGAGGAGAGATATTTTATGAAGGGAGGTTTCCAGTTAACCTGCGTTGCGCTGACTGATCTACGAAAACACCAGTCTACGGTTTTCCTCTACCAATATATATTCGTCGCCAATATGACCATAATTTTATCGATGCGAATTAACAAAACCAAACAAAACCAAAAAATATAAATAACACAGATCTGCCATGTATTTTTGTTTCTTTTTATTGATTTTACATTTATGAGCAAAAAATAATCATGAAAGAATGATGTCTGTGAGAAGAATATCTTGTTTGTGTATCTAACGTCCAGTTCTAGAGCAAAATCATAAATATTCACGAATAAACGAGCTGCCATTCCAACCGGTGATCTGTTGAGCTGCCGTATCAATCTAATGTGTTTGTTTATATTAAACTTGTGACCGAAATAAGCAAGTTTATTTCGAGCAAAGACACATCAGGTTACACCAGTGAAATAAATCAGATATTTTACTGTGTAATATTTGAATGTTAAACAGTTTCATGTCCATTTAATAAGTCATATCATTGAAGACCGACACGTTTACAACGTCAAACTTTTATCAAACTTTGGGTTAACCAATAAACACATATCAGCCATAAGTGTACTTAAAAAAAAACATGTTGTTTGTGTTCTGTAAAATTTGTACCTAGACAAATCAATGGATATTTATACGTGAAATGTTTTTATGTGGTCAGGTGTAATATCTAAACTGAATTTATACCTGTTTCTTTTCTGTAAGTATATTTCTGAAATAAATAAAATTTACTAATAATTTAGTTGAACAAAAAAAATGTTTTTCTTTTTATTAAATAAAATAAATTATTAACCAATTAACAAAATCAAAAGGAAAATCATATATATATAAGAATTTTCTTGTTATTACTAAATCGTTGGAATTTACTACACAAGTGATTATTTCAGTGAATATTTAAATTACATCATTATATTTCAAATAACTAATGATCACAATTAGCGCGATTCTGGCATGGTATAAAAGGAAATGATATCCAAATAAAAAAAAAAAAATTTCGGATCGCTCAAGCATTGCTAAACCAGCATTCAACATGTAACTGCTTATAAGTAAAAACTATATTATGCAGCCAGCTTTAAATATAACACCAAATGTGACAGTTGACCATCAGTAATTGTATCGTACATTGTAAGAATTTAAAGAAATTGTTTTCTTGCACGCTGTTTATATACGTTACTAGAAACCATGTCTTTGAGAGCAAATCTGTATATATATATATATATATATATATATATATATATATATATATATATATATATATATATATATATATATATATATATATATATATATATATATATATATATGACAATTAACCTTGACCTTAAACTTAAGGATGACGCTTTATTGTCTATCAATACGATTTAACTACCTCCGTATTATCAACATCATATTCGAAATACATGGTGTGTGTCGATTTAATGACATGTATCTTGTTTTAAAATGAAAATAAAATATTTCAGAAAGAATATTTTCTGTCATAGGATTCCGGAGTTTGAATTATAAGAACATCACCTTGTTTCTTATATGTCGTCGAGATAGTTTAAAAAACGAGTAGAATAACCAGACACTTGTCATCTTTATAGCTTGTTGAGGCAAACATTTAATAGAGTTTTAATCTATGACACCATTTAAAGTTGCACGGCATTATCATTTAAATAAAGTATGTCTTTTCTTTTTGTCTTTTTATTTTTATTCTAGTTAGTAGTAAAGGCACCTGACGTTTCATAAATAAAATTTATTAATCGAATATGCTTGTCATTTGTGTGTGTGTGTGTGTGTGCGTGTGTGTGTGTGTGTGTGTGTGTGTGTGTGTGTGTGTGTGTTTTTACGTACGTATGTATGTATATACGGAAGAACACTTGCAATTTAAAATGATGGCCAAACGTGCTAAAATGTTACCTATTTGTATTGATTTAATTGATGAATGTGTTTCTTGTAACATATTTATGTCCTAAATTGATGAATTTAGGAATGTAGCTGGGAGCAAATCCATTTAAAGTGACAACGATTACCAGAAAATGTTCGTGTTACGTTATGCTGTCTGCGTTATATTTCTGGTCTACTTAATATGGATAAAGTTGCATAAGGTTTTTTTTTTTGTATTAAAACACCACTTTTAAGAATAATAGATACTGAAGCACTTTTGTGAAACTATTTTAATGTTATTGGGAAATATACATGTTTGATGCATTCGTATAATTATTATGTTTGCTTTCAAATGAAGCATGGTTTGCGTTATGAAACGATATCAGTAATTAGAGTATCTATCTAAAAATATTAACAAGAACGTTATATCGTTTTATCTTGCAAAGTGACTCGTTTGTAAGACCTTAAAATTAAATCGATTTGAACAAAATAATCATATAATAAATAAAACTAAACAAAAACCTAGTTCAGTTTCACAGTTGATTATAACTCATCATCATGTTAAATTTTTTATGTGAAGCAGAACTAGAAAAAAAAGTAATTTGCCAGGCGTAAGATATGGTGATTATATTTATACACAGCAAATGCAATAAACTCTAAATTCTATTTTTTGATATTGAAGACAACGAATGTCCAACTATTTTTGTCCCTCTAATATATATCACGTGACAAATCTATGGAATTGAAAAACATTGATTTTCAGACTGACCCTCATTGTCACAGACGAAAAATGATCGCCCATAAAGAATTACAAACTATGTTATCTTTTATTCTGACATGTTTCTTGACATTGATCAATGGATATCCGTTCTAACAACAAACACCGTATCATCCGTTATTTGTTATCAGAAGCTGTGATGAAAACCTACGAAACAAATACATTGCTACTGTCGCAGTAAAAGCAATTTGCGGGCACTTAGCAAGGTACCATAACCATTCACATTTTTTCTGACTTCTGCATGCAATGGAAGATAATACAATTAATCGTCTGATGTCGTGGTCTTGGTTTTAACCAACGAACTAACAGAAAGCAAACAAGATTTGTTTGCGATTGTATGCTCGGTACTACATTGTTATGATTTAATCAATAATTAAATGGAAATACGTATCAAAAATTAATTTATTAATTAAATGAAAAAACGTATCAAAAAGTTAAACTCTCTTAATTCAGAAAATTAATAAAACGCGTATTAATGACTGACATGCATAAAAAATACCGCTTGCCCTTGCACAAAAGGTTGAGCTTCAATTTCAAAATGGCCTTGATACACCAGTTACAAAAACCAGTAAGAGCACAGCTGTCTTTTGACAGTTTGTAAGGTTAGTTCGAAGACGCTGTCAAGAAAACGTGTTAAAGCATGTTTTCAAAGTTAAGGCATGCATTTTCTGCTATAATTAAATCCGTCTGAAGATAACTCTAAAGTTATGTGTGGGATGATGTGTCCAACCAACAGAAAGAAATTTTTAAACATGTTAGAAAAGGGTTTAAAGGTCTTTGGTAATGTAAACATGTAGTTATTGTTACTGAAAAGTTTAACAGCTTTTTCAGTTCAATTCATAATTCAATCCAAAGAGCAAATATAGGTTGAGTTTATTGAAATATCATATTTTCTAATTTACAGTATAAGTGCATGTAAATAATATTTAAATACATAAATGATGATGAATGAATGAATAAATGAATGAATGAATGAATGAATGAATGCATGAATGAAATGAATGAATGAATGAATGAATGTGAATGAATGAAGAATGAAATGAATGAATGAATGAAATGAATGGAATGAATTGAATGAATTGAATGAAATGAATGAAAGCATGGAATGAATGAATGAATGACTGAAGAATGAATGAAATGATGAATGAATGAATGAATGAATGAATGAAGAATGAATGGAATGAGTGAATTGAAGAATGAATGAATGAATGAATGAATGAATGAATGAATGAATGAATGAATGATGAATGAATGAATGAATGAATGAATGAATGAATGAATGAATGAATGAATGAATGAATGAATGAATGAATGAATGAATGAATGAATGAATGAAGAATGAATGAATGAATGAATGAATGAATGAATGAATGATGAATGAATGAATGAATGAATGAATGAATGAATGAATGAATGAATGAATGAATGAATGAATGAATGAATGAATGAATGAATGATGAATGAATGAATGAATGATGAATGAATGAATGAATGAATGAATGAAGGAATGAATGAATGAATGAATGAATGAATGAATGAATGAATGAATGAATGAAGGAATGAATGATGAATGAATGAAGGAATGAATGAATGAATGAATGAATGAATGAATGAATGAAGATGAATGATGAATGAATGAATGAATGAATGAAGGATATGAATGAAGAAGAATGAATGAATGAATGAATGAAGGAATGAAATGAATGAATGAATGAATGAATGAATGAATGAATGAATAAATAAATAAATAAATAAATAAATAAATAAAAAAAAAAAAAAAAAAAAAAAAAAAAAATAAAAAAAAAAAATAAATAAAGAAAGAAATAAATAAAAAAGAAATAAATAATAAAGAAAGAAAGAAATAAATAAAAAATAAAGAAAAAAATAAATAAAAAAGAAATAAGATAAAGAAAGAAATAAATAAATAAATAATAAATAAAGAAATAAATAAATAAATGAAATAAAGAAAATAAATAAATAAAGAAAGAAATAAAGAAATAAAGAAATAAATAAAGAAATAATAAATAAAAATAAATAAGAAATAAAAAATAAATAAATAAATAAATAAAGAATAAATAAATAAATAAAGAAAGAAATAAATAAATAAATAAATAAATAATAAATAAATAAATAAATAATAAATAAATAAATAAATAATAAATAAATAAATAAATAAATAAAATAAAGAAAAAATAAATAAATTAAATAAATAAATAAATAAATAAATAAATAAATAAATAAATAAATAAATAAATAGACAAGTAAATAAATAAATAAAATAAAATATAAATAAATCCATAAATTATAACGAGAATACAATGCTCAATATACCACAATTGCACATGTATGTGTAAAACCAATCAGGAATAGTTCAATGCTCAATGCGTCACAATTGTACACGTATGCATGAAATCAATCAGCAATGTTCTGGGTATATTTATCCAATTAAAACAACAATAAATGAAAAAAAACACACACGTCGATAAATTAACTGCAAAACCATTTAATATAACGACCAACATAAACGAAATCCAAGCCACTGACGGCACATCACAAGATAATAAATTTGATTTTTATGACAAACGGCAATATACAATACCTATTGAGCCTAGTTTAAATTCTCACTCTTTTATCCTATTCATTTCAATCACCAAGTACGGGAGGCCCCGGGTGCGATCCCGGGCCGCGACATACCAAAGTCGTTAAAAATGGTAGTGGCATAGCTCCCTTGCTAACGCTCAAGCAAATATAAGGGTAGTTCCACGACTGGTTGGCCCGGTGTCAGGATAATGTGACTGGGTGTGGTATCATGCCAGGTGTTCACGGCATGCTATACACAGTGAAGGCAGCACTATATCTGCTTCAAGTGGACACCGTCTCCAGATAACTGAAATACTGTTGGTGGGACGATAAACCCAATAAACAAACAAACAAACATTTCAATCAACTAACGTATCGTTTATTAACACAAACAATCCGACTGTCATACATATTTTGTACTGACGTGTTGGCTTTAATGATACAAGCATAGCGACAGTTTCTACATGTGAAACAAGTACAGCCAAGCAGCGTGTAATCAGTATGAATAAATTTTGCAGGTTTGCTGCCCAATTTGCAAAAAGGTTTTAACATATTGATTTGAAAAAAATAGTTGCAATATTATATCTGGCAGTAAAGTTGTACAAAAAAAATACTTAACAACTTACTTAGAAACTAAACTTGTATCATGGTTCAATCCTATAATGCTATCACTAGTGGACTGGGACACAAGGTTAAAGTCCGAAAACATTCTTTGATTTTCCCTTTCATTATATTTATGTTACGTTTTAACTTTTATTTAATTTTAACAGCTCCATAACTTTATCGACGAATACGTTTTAACATTTTATTTATAAACCACAGACAAACTACAACTATCAAGGATAAGGTCCCACAACGTCGGAGTTATGATTGCTTATGAATTTAGTACATATTATCATAATTTTCTAACTAATCATCGTACTCTTTGATCTGTATTTAACCTGTTTTATTATAAATTCGATTAAGAAACAAAACCTTTCGACCTTTCTCATAATTACTCTAAGTTGTCCACATTCTGGACGGAACCAAGGCTCATCTTGTTGCAAAGATTTATTTGTAAGCCATTATCTACGAAGACATCAGCACAAATAGCATGATAAGGGATATAACGACTTAACCGTATTTTTTTTATTTCATAGGTGCTTTGCACCATCCAGGCGTCCACACATTTCCAAAATATTTGGGGTTCGATTTCGGGTCCGCAGGGGGTATTTTTGCAGGAATGAGGCCCTTGTGGTACTCTGCAATCTTTTCCACCAACTTATTCACTATATCCGGAAAATTCTCGGATATGTCGTTGTGTTCATATGGGTCCTCTGCAAAGGGAAATTACTCTTTGTATGCTATTGTGAACGTTGTAACTAGATTTATTCTATCTTTGTCATTTGTTTGGTTTGCTTCTGAGTTGTTTCAAGTAAAAGTAAATAGTGTTACACACCAGAAAAACATTAACAAGGTGTATATCTTAAATGTACTATATAGGGTCTTGTGTCAAAATCCTGTTTTTTTATTTATGTTGGGTCAATACCTCTGCTAGGTTATTTCTCTGAAGTTTAATTATACGTAAAACTTAAGTTTCAAGGTGAGTCGATACCTTTACTAAGATATTTGTCTGAAGTGTTATTACACGCAGTACTTAAGTTTCATGGTGAGTCGATACCTTTACTTAGATATTTGTCTGAAGTGTTATTACACGCAGTACTTAAGTTTCATGGTGAGTCGATACCTTTACTAAGATATCTGTCTGAAGTGTTATTACACGCAGTACTTAAGTTTCATGGTGAGTCGATACCTTTACTAAGATATTTGTCTGAAGTGTTATTACACGCAGTACTTGAGTTTCAAGGTGAGTCGATACCTTTACTAAGCTATTTGTCTGAAGTGTTATTACACGCAGTACTTAAGTTTTAAGGTGAGTCGATACCTTTACTAAGATATTTATTTGCAGTCTTATTGCACGCGATACTTAAGTTTCATGGTGAGTCGATACCTTTACTAAGCTATTTGTCTGAAGTTTTATTACACGCAGTACTTAAGTTTCAAGGTGAGTCGATACCTTTACTAAGCTATTTGTCTGAAGTGTTATTACACGCAGTACTTAAGTTTCATGGTGAGTCGATACCTTAACTAAGATATTTGTCTGATGTTTTATTACACGCAGTACTTAAGTTTCAAGGTGAGTCGATACCTTTACTAAGATATTTGTCTGAAGTGTTATTACACGCAGTACTTAAGTTTCATGGTGAGTCGATACCTTTACTTAGATATTTGTCTGAAGTTTTATTACACGCAGTACTTAAGTTTCATGATGAGTCGATACCTTTACTAAGATATTTGTCTGATGTTTTATTACACGCAGTACTTAAGTTTCAAGGTGAGTCGATACCTTTACTAAGATATTTGTCTGAAGTTTTATTACACGTAATACTTAAGTTTCATGGTGAGTCGATACCTTTACTAAGATATTTGTCTGAAGTTTTATTACACGCAGTACTTAAGTTTCATGGTGAGTCGATACCTTTACTAAGATATTTGTCTGAAGTTTTATTACACGCAGTACTTAAGTTTCATGGTGAGTCGATACCTTTACTAAGATATTTGTCTGATGTTTTATTACACGCAGTACTTAAGTTTCAAGGTGAGTCGATACCTTTACTAAGATATTTGTCTGAAATGTTATTACACGCAGTACTTAAGTTTCAAGGTGAGTCGATACCTTTACTAAGATATCTGTCTGAAGTGTTATTACACGCAGTACTTAAGTTTCATGGTGAGTCGATACCTTTACTAAGATATCTGTCTGAAGTGTTATTACACGCAGTACTTAAGTTTCATGGTGAGTCGATACCTTTACTAAGATATCTGTCTGAAGTTTTATTAGACGCAGTACTTAAGTTTCATGGTGAGTCGATACTTTTACTAAGATATCTGTCTGAAGTGTTATTACACGCAGTACTTAAGTTTCATGGTGAGTCGATACCTTTGCTAAGATATTTGTCTGAAGTTTTATTAGACGCAGTACTTAAGTTTCAAGGTGAGTCGATACCTTTACTAAGATATCTGTCTGAAGTTTTATTAGACGCAGTACTTAAGTTTCATGGTGAGTCGATACCTTTACTAAGATATTTGTCTGAAGTGTTATTACACGCAGTACTTAAGTTTCATGGTGAGTCGATACCTTTACTAAGATATCTGTCTGAAGTTTTATTAGACGCAGTACTTAAGTTTCATGGTGAGTCGATACTTTTACTAAGATATCTGTCTGAAGTGTTATTACACGCAGTACTTAAGTTTCATGGTGAGTCGATACCTTTACTAAGATATATGTCTGAAGTTTTATTACACGCAGTACTTAAGTTTCAAGGTGAGTCGATACCTTTGCTAAGATATTTGTCTGAAGTTTTATTAGACGCAGTACTTAAGTTTCATGGTGAGTCGATACCTTTACCAAGATATTTGTCTGAAGTGTTATTATACGCAGTACTTAAGTTTCATGGTGAGTCGATACCTTTGCTAAGATATTTGTCTGAAGTTTTATTAGACGCAGTACTTAAGTTTCAAGGTGAGTCGATACCTTTACTAAGATATCTGTCTGAAGTGTTATTACACGCAGTACTTAAGTTTCAAGGTGAGTCGATACCTTTGCTAAGATATTTGTCTGAAGTTTTATTAGACGCAGTACTTAAGTTTCATGGTGAGTCGATACCTTTACTAAGATATTTGTCTGAAGTGTTATTACACGCAGTACTTAAGTTTCATGGTGAGTCGATACATTTGCTAAGATATCTGTCTGAAGTTTTATTAGACGCAGTACTTAAGTTTCAAGGTGAGTCGATACCTTTACTAAGATATTTGTCTGAAGTTTTATTAGACGCAGTACTTAAGTTTCATGGTGAGTCGATACATTTGCTAAGATATCTGTCTGAAGTGTTATTACACGCAGTACTTAAGTTTTAAGGTGAGTCGATACCTTTGCTAAGATATTTGTCTGAAGTGTTATTACACGCAGTACTTAAGTTTCATGGTGAGTCGATACATTTGCTAAGATATTTGTCTGAAGTTTTATTACACGCAGTACTTAAGTTTCATGGTGAGTCGATACCTTTGCTAAGATATTTGTCTGAAGTTTTATTACACGTAATACTTGAGTTTCATGGTGAGTCGATACCTTTGCTAAGATATTTGTCTGATGTTTTATTACACGCAGTACTTAAGTTTCATGGTGAGTCGATACTTTTACTAAGATATCTGTCTGAAGTGTTATTACACGCAGTACTTAAGTTTCATGGTGAGTCGATACCTTTGCTAAGATATCTGATTGAAGTTTTATTAGACGCAGTACTTAAGTTTCATGGTGAGTCGATACCTTTGCTAAGATATTTGTCTGATGTTTTATTACACGCAGTACTTAAGTTTCATGGTGAGTCGGTACCTTTACTAAGATATCTGTCTGAAGTGTTATTACACGCAGTACTTAAGTTTCATGGTGAGTCGATACTTTTACTAAGATATCTGTCTGAAGTGTTATTACACGCAGTACTTAAGTTTCATGGTGAGTCGATACCTTTGCTAAGATATTTGTCTGAAGTTTTATTAGACGCAGTACTTAAGTTTCAAGGTGAGTCGATACCTTTACTAAGATATCTGTCTGAAGTTTTATTAGACGCAGTACTTAAGTTTCATGGTGAGTCGATACCTTTACTAAGATATTTGTCTGAAGTGTTATTACACGCAGTACTTAAGTTTCATGGTGAGTCGATACCTTTACTAAGATATCTGTCTGAAGTTTTATTAGACGCAGTACTTAAGTTTCATGGTGAGTCGATACTTTTACTAAGATATCTGTCTGAAGTGTTATTACACGCAGTACTTAAGTTTCATGGTGAGTCGATACCTTTACTAAGATATATGTCTGAAGTTTTATTACACGCAGTACTTAAGTTTCAAGGTGAGTCGATACCTTTGCTAAGATATTTGTCTGAAGTTTTATTAGACGCAGTACTTAAGTTTCATGGTGAGTCGATACCTTTACCAAGATATTTGTCTGAAGTGTTATTATACGCAGTACTTAAGTTTCATGGTGAGTCGATACCTTTGCTAAGATATTTGTCTGAAGTTTTATTAGACGCAGTACTTAAGTTTCAAGGTGAGTCGATACCTTTACTAAGATATTTGTCTGAAGTGTTATTACACGCAGTACTAAAGTTTCATGGTGAGTCGTTACATTTGCTAAGATATCTGTCTGAAGTTTTATTAGACGCAGTATTTAAGTTTCATGGTGAGTCGATACCTTTACTAAGATATCTGTCTGAAGTGTTATTACACGCAGTACTTAAGTTTTAAGGTGAGTCGATACCTTTGCTAAGATATTTGTCTGAAGTGTTATTACACGCAGTACTTAAGTTTCATGGTGAGTCGATACATTTGCTAAGATATTTGTCTGAAGTTTTATTACACGCAGTACTTAAGTTTCATGGTGAGTCGATACCTTTGCTAAGATATTTGTCTGAAGTTTTATTACACGTAATACTTGAGTTTCATGGTGAGTCGATACCTTTGCTAAGATATTTGTCTGATGTTTTATTACACGCAGTACTTAAGTTTCATGGTGAGTCGATACTTTTACTAAGATATCTGTCTGAAGTGTTATTACACGCAGTACTTAAGTTTCATGGTGAGTCGATACCTTTGCTAAGATATCTGATTGAAGTTTTATTAGACGCAGTACTTAAGTTTCATGGTGAGTCGATACCTTTGCTAAGATATTTGTCTGATGTTTTATTACACGCAGTACTTAAGTTTCATGGTGAGTCGGTACCTTTACTAAGATATCTGTCTGAAGTGTTATTACACGCAGTACTTAAGTTTCATGGTGAGTCGATACTTTTACTAAGATATCTGTCTGAAGTGTTATTACACGCAGTACTTAAGTTTCATGGTGAGTCGATACCTTTGCTAAGATATCTGTCTGAAGTGTTATTACACGCAGTACTTAAGTTTCATGGTGAGTCGATACCTTTGCTAAGATATCTGTCTGAAGTGTTATTACACGCAGTACTTAAGTTTCATGGTGAGTCGATACCTTTACTAAGATATCTGTCTGAAGTGTTATTACACGCAGTACTTAAGTTTCATGGTGAGTCGATACCTTTACTAAGATATCTGTCTGAAGTGTTATTACACGCAGTACTTAAGTTTCATGGTGAGTCGATACCTTTGCTAAGATATTTGTCTGAAGTGTTATTACACGCAGTACTTAAGTTTCATGGTGAGTCGATACCTTTACTAAGATATCTGTCTGAAGTGTTATTACACGCAGTACTTAAGTTTCAAGGTGAGTCGATACCTTTGCTAAGATATTTGTCTGAAGTGTTATTACACGCAGTACTAAAGTTTCATGGTGAGTCGATACCTTTACTAAGATATCTGTCTGAAGTGTTATTACACGCAGTACTTAAGTTTCATGGTGAGTCGATACCTTTACTAAGATATCTGTCTGAAGTGTTATTACACGCAGTACTTAAGTTTCAAGGTGAGTCGATACCTTTACTAAGATAGCTGTCTGAAGTGTTATTACACGCAGTACTTAAGTTTCATGGTGAGTCGATACCTTTACTAAGATATTTGTCTGAAGTGTTATTACAGGCAGTACTTAAGTTTCAAGGTGAGTCGATACCTTAACTAAGATATTTGTCTGAAGTTTTATTACACGTAATACTTGAGTTTCAAAAGGGTAATTGTCACGCTTCGAATGTTATATCAAAATAATATCAAAACTTACAATGTTTACTGTAATGATGTCACCATATAATACATATTCATAAGGTAGTGAAAGTAATAAACATGAACATTATTACGTCTAGCTTATGAATATGTATTGTTCGTCACTTGTGCTATCATAATAATAAGCTTTTGACAGTTATATAAAGAACACTGCGCGATTTTTATTTAACTGTCCTCCAAAAGCTTCTTTTATTGTAATTATTGGGCATATGCATTCACTTTTTTACTAATCTGGAACAATAATAGATTTTATTAGAAAATACTTATATAAAACGCTTGTTATCAATATAGCTATATGTATACTAATACACCTGTGTATTGGTAATACACCACTAATACACAGTGAACAGATCTGTACACAAAACTGTAGCAGTCATATGAACATTGCTTTTACACGTTGAAGCACATTCGAGTTAATCATGCCATGTAGAATTCTGAACTTTCTTTAAAATACACCTACTATAAACATCATAATTAAAGCAAATTAAAGGCGCGTTTATAAAGCTGTATACATTTATGTTTGGGAGGAATGGACGAGCTAGATCTGCGGTGTGTTTGCGGTTCTAAGCAGAGCCGTGTCGAATCGTCCTTTAGAAAAAGTAGTTTTATAAGTTTGTCAGACCGATGTATTTCAAATATCAAATAAAATACAATACCTTTTAGATTGAAGAGCTTATTGTAATTTTCTTCGCCGTTCAGCACTCTCTCAATGAATAATCTGTCGTCATGTTCTTCATTCTGCCGAGCCAGTAGCTCCTCCGCACTAATATTATTTTCGCCATAATACTGGTCAGGAGGATACCATCCGCTGTCGTGGCCTGGGTAGCCCGATATCAGCTTGTAGTCCCCGAATCTGTTTAAAGGTCATAAAACATCAGTATTCAATATACATGTACAAGAAATCTGTTAATGCGAAGCATCAAAGGCGATGCAAACGATTAAAACAAACTTAACAGAAATTGTAACATACATTTTTAAACTTAATTAGAGATGATATCCGACAGTTTTCTTAATTCAAATACATGTTAAAAATAAATAAATAAATAAATAAATAAATAAATAAATAAATAATAGAACATCATGAACCGAACTATGACTCGTATTTATTTATCAGGTTTATGAAAGTCCGCAAAACAGACTTTCCCTCTATGCGCAAATTTCAGTTAGGATTCTTATATAGAGGTGTCGCGCTCAAGGGCGTCGCCAATAAAAATTCTCGTTTGTGGTATACCGGTGTCGTATATTCTGTTTGGCTCTTTGCAGCTGACTTTTATTCGATTATAAAAGACAAATACTTATTACAAGAAATGATTACTAATTTTAAAATACAGTTTATTAGCCAGTGGGACTAATAATGATGTTTTCAAGTACACAAAACTTATTGGTTATTTTCAAAGAGGTGAAAAATGTCAATGACTACTTCTTATTTGCAGCTGCAATTCGAATTTATGGTTATAGCATTTATCTACATTCATATTTTAGTGCTCAGTTTGCATCTACTTATTTGCCTAATTAAATTTTGTTTTATTTAAGAAATCTTATTCTACTAATAATGATATTTACTGTGTTTAAAAATAAACATTTTATGCTCTTCTTTTTCTCCTAATTTAGAAACAATTAAGACCACAATGAAAATACAACACTTTTGATAACATTTAACCTTAATAAATTAGTTTTAAAATAAAGTAATGTTTTACATTATAAGAATTTTAACATGGCAAATATGACCTCTGCACAGCAACACCTCTCAGCATAAACAGTGTTCTGTGCGTCCGCCAAGTGCTACTGTGGAGATGTTTCACTGTACTCATTTGAAATGTTACCTAATGACACTCTAATGTCTTGTCTGTAAATGTCCTTTATCTTGTGTTTTGTTTTGTTTTTCAGTAGAAAGCTTTAAGTGAAAAATCTAAAGTGCCCTTAATAAGGTCATACCTATCTGTATCTATGTGTTATATATAAAATATATTTTTATCGTTTTAATGAACAGTAAAATTAAAAGTTTTAAAAGTTATGGACATCTAAAGACCAGAACTTTACAATAGAAATGTTGATCCCTGATCCCTTTTACTTGGTAGAAGCATTCCACACTCTTACACAGTCCACACATACAGAGCTACAATTGTTTTCACTTAAACAAAATGAAATTATATATTTTTTATAACATTTATTCTTGTGTCAATTACCTTGGCCCACAGCATTTACCTATCTACCTGACTACATATACATATATATCATATGATACATGTACATTTATATCGCATATATCGATTATCAGTCATATTGTATCGATACAAATATCGTATCGACCTTTTTGATCGATGCTGAGCCCTACTGCGAGGGTTTTAGTTTAATATATTACTGATTGTTATACACTTTTTGCAGTGTCCATTTGATAATATTTGTATCAGCAGAATATTGAAGAAATCAGAATATTAAGGAAGCATTTAAGTTATATACGATTTGGAATTTCATTATCAAAATTTGGTGCAAATATTGTACGACGCTATTTACAATATTTCAACTGAGACAATAAAAATCAAAATTCATAATAAAATCTTTGAGCACTGGAGAGTCATATAAATTATAAATGTTCCGATCAGTTAGTAAGCTTTCGCAATATAACGTGACCAGCATTTACTTTCGTCCGTGTCCCTCCTTAATTCTTAAAGAACCATGAGAGACGAAGGATACTCGAATCGAAATAAAGGAAGGTCAGATGTGTCTGTTTCGGAGAGGGAAAGACCATTAACTCGTAGGATAAAACAGCACAAATCTAGAATTTACCTCGGGTCGGAAAAACACAGCTTCAGCGAGTTTAACGGAAGAACCCGAGGAAATTATCGACTATGATCGGCTATGGCGTCGAAGGCGAAAAAAAGGTTTTAGTTATATAGATATATATAGATATATATAGATAAAGGTATGTAGATTTAGATATATAAATATAGATATTGGCTAGTAAGAAGAATTAAACGTTATATTTTTCTCGTTTTCAGCATTTAAGCATTCGCACTACAAGATCATATAGGCTAACACACCGCATTTGGCGACAGAAAAAGGTCCATTCCTATCCATATATGAAGGAATAATTGTTACAGTTTTGCGAAAACACTTGAGCAAAATACTGCGAGATAGCGGAAATAGAATTGTGTTTACGCACAAGTAGATTCAAGAGCTTATTGAGCTTATTTTCAATTTATTTATCATTTATTTATCGTTTGTTTATCGTTTGTTTATCTTTTGTATATCATTCTTCTTATTATTGATGTAAATACTAAGTATTTTAAGGTACATGTAAATGGCATAAGGCGGTACCTTATTGCGGCATGACCCTGCGTTGCGGGATTGACGTCATCTAGGTTGTATATAAATTCGGTGCGCTTCGGAGACGCTCTTCCGTTGATGGCTTCCCATTGGTTGATTCCGTCTATTCCGTCAGCTGCAAATGTGACAATATTTCAAAGACAACTTACTTTGGCTTGTTTGAAGTTGATGTGTTACTGCTGTTTCTTATTGATATGGTATGGTGTGGTGTCTCTTGATATTCCAGTGTTCATGACCTAAACCCGCCCCCCCCCCCCCCACACCAACCCCTTTTTTATTTTTCTTGGCAAAAAAAATAATTTCGTCACGTAAATTAAACTAAATCTATATCATGGAAATGTACATTTATTTTCCTGTCTATATTTTAAAAAATCGTTTGCTTTGATTTTGCCTCTCTGGAGCAAGATTTGCCTAGACTGTGGTGCATTTGTTAAAATAAAATAAGCCTTTGAAATTAAAGAAAAGCCAAGCACAACAACAAGGAAAATGTACGTGCAATTTTAAATATCCACGACAGACCTGCAGCACGCGGGTGATTCCACCCGGACAGCAAGGGTTCTTTCTCCATCGATAAGTATATGGACGTCACCAATATCACCAAGCTTGAAGCGGTACGGTGTTACAAAAATATACACGCATTTTCAAAAAAGATTAACTTAACGTCTGGTTCTCCTTTAATATGTATCATGCACATATCTACCATATATTCAAATTAAAATAAGGAATACATACCCGGATCAAGACCTGCTGCCGCTAGGATAGTAGGATGCCAATCAACGGCATGCATTAATCTAATGTACGAAATAGAAAAATTGTTGCTATGATCTAAATATATATGTGTACATGTATATGTATTTCATATATATATTTGGTCTGTAACAGTGGATGGTGCCTAAAAATCATTTTAGTTCTGTTAGAAAAATATACATTCTGTGCCCAATATAGGTGTAAAGCTGTAACTATTTTCAGTAAAGTTAAGTGAAACAACTGTAGTTAAGGGCGTGGAAGGATGCTAAATAACAATGCCCGTAACACAAAACCTTAAAACATTGACTACTGAATGTATAGAAAAAATTAGTCCTTTCTTTCAACTGATATGCTTTATAACTTTTATTTTATTTTTTTTTTTTAAATATAGTGTACTTAAAATCTAATTCAAATCATGTATTTATTACTGTTGTATTTAGATCTTTTATTATTTTGTTTACCCCTCAAAGCTCGTGCCCTGGTTCTTGATCCCGGCTCCAGACACAAAACCGGCAACTCTAGTGCCACCTTCCCAAATAGTGATCTTACCCCCACGGAGGGGATAGTTGTTGCCATGGTAAGGGATCCAGCCTCCATTCTGAAAAATGGAGAAATGACAAATATCCCAAAAATATGGTTTGTCATAATCTTCGTCGTTATCATTTTCATCATGGTTGTCGTTGTCGTTATTATCATTGTCACATTCATTGACATCATTATCATGAATAAAAACAACAACAGAAACAACAGAAATTTTCTCCTCTCTTTTGACAAGTTATCATCATCAGCTTGTAGTCATTATCATTGGCATCGTAATTGTCATCATCAACATCATTAATAAAAACAACAACATAAACAACAACAGTTCCTCCTCTCTTTTGGCAATATCAGAAGCACCAGCACCATCTCATTGCTTCTCTTTCTGTTCTCCATCCCTTTCATCATATTGTCATCAAAATACATCAACAGACATCTGGGCCAACGGGTCATCGCCTTGTTTAGGGATTGGGATTGGGATTAGCCGGCATTTTTGCCGATACTGCGCAGCGACATTTCTATCATTATAGCACAGGGGCACTTATGAGGTGCCCAGGGACTGAACCCGGCCGGTCCATTATACTAACACCGACGAGTCAGGCGTAATGCTGTCCTCTTAGCCCCGAGCGTTTGGAGGGAAGCCACTACTACCAACTTTAAAGTCTTTGGTTTGACCCGGCCGGGGTTTGAACCCGCGACCTCCCGATCCGCAAGCCGACGCTCTACCACCTGAGCTATTGCGGCCGGTCGCCTTGTTTAAAATTTTACATCAAAAGAATTCATATCAAAGTAAACCCATTATAATTAGGTAGGACAGACATGACACTTACGTCTGGTGTGAAGAAGAAGAGTGTGTTATTATACAATTGTCGTTGTTTCAGTGCCTCGACCACTCGCCCTATAGCGGCATCTAAGGCCGTTACCATACCTGACGGACATAGAAAAAATCAATGACTGGGACATACAATAAGTCAATGACGATGATAATATTTGTAAAAGTTCTCAAAGATCAGATGTATACATAAGAAAATGAGGACTAGATACCAGAGGTCAGGGTCAATGAAATCGAAACAGTAAAAACGGTGAAAAATGAAGTCAATGGTGAGGTGATAAAAGACGTTATCTGTTAATAATATCAAAGTCAATTCAAGTCAAGTTAAAACGTTTAATGACACAAGACACCAAAACGGGATATTGCCAAGTCTACAAAGATTGTAGATGGCGGTGTACAAAACATACATTATACAAAGATTACAAAAAAAATAAAAAGGTATGAATATTCACAAATAATCAGTGGGATAAGAAGTAATATGTGTTTAGGAGATTAAAATAAGTAACAGGAGATTAAAATAGTCAATTAATAGTTACTAGAAGTTACTTATGACAATGAGAAGGAGTACAATGAAATTAATGTAAATGACACCAAGTAGCCAATGCCAAGAACATAAATGACGACAAGGATATGAAGTAAAATTAGTGTGTCAATGATGTCAATGACAAGAAGATAAATGAAAAAAGGGACGGAGTAATAAAATTAGTTGTGTGTCAATGACATCAAAGTAGCTAATGCCAAGAAGATAAATGAAGAAAAGGAGGCGGGGTAAAATTAGTTGTGTGTCAATGACATCAAAGTAGCTAATGCCAAGAAGATAAATGAAGAAAAGGAGGCGGGGTAAAATTAGATGTGTGTCAATGATATCAAAGTAGCCAATGACAAGAAGATAAATGAAGAAAAGGAGGCGGGGTAAAATTAGTTGTGTGTCAATGACATCAAAGTAGCCAATGACAAGAAGATACATGAAGATAAGGAGGCGGGGTAAAATTAGATGTGTGTCAATGATATCAAAGTAGCCAATGACAAGAAGATAAATGAAGAAAAGGAGGCGGGGTAAAATTAGATGTGTGTCAATGACATCAAAGTAGCCAATGACAAGAAGATAAATGAAGAAAAGGAGGCGGGGTAAAATTAGATGTGTGTCAATGACATCAAAGTAGCCAATGACAAGAAGATAAACGAAGAAAAGGAGGCGGGGTAAAATTAGTTGTGTGTCAATGACATCAAAGTAGCCAATGACAAGAAGATACATGAAGATAAGGAGGCGGGGTAAAATTAGATGTGTGTCAATGATATCAAAGTAGCCAATGACAAAAAGATAAATGAAGAAAAGGAGGCGGGGTAAAATTAGATGTGTGTCAATGACATCAAAGAAGCCAATGAAAAGAAGATTAAAATGAATGAAGAGGTATTAAATATATTAAATGACAAAAAGATGCTAGCAGAAAATGTCAAGGAGCGTAGTCAAGACAATGAAATGAAGATAAAATTAAGGTAAAATTAATGCGCTTAAAATTGAGTATATTTTGAATATTTTAAGAAACAATAATTGCGTTAAAGTCTAACCTTTGTAAACATTTCATGTATTTTTAAACATTTAATATATATTTTTATTTTCTCTGGAGCATCTCAATCTCACCATTTTTTGCGTTGATTTATATATCAATCAACACAACAAATGGTGATATTAAAATGCGCCAGAGAAAATGAACACACACTATTCTCTATCCTTATACTTAAACACTATAAACACGTCAACTATTTCTATAAATAAACACTATACTACCACAAAATGTTTTCCTTCCTGGAGTTTTCACATTTGGATACAATGCCGAGTATTCAGCTGGTACCTGTAACATGCAAAACATGTACTTACAAAAAAGAAAACCTCTGTCCGAACGTGACACCTGCATGTCACTTGAGTAAGTTCAACCAAAGCATAATCAAACTATCGTCACGTTCACTTACTGCCACAGCGATTTAAAGGATATTTGTGCGTTTCGGTGAGCCTAGAAAAATATGACTTTACGACAGGCGCAGCAAAGAGTAAATTAATGTTTTCTATGGCAACGAGTGAAAAATAAAACGATCATACACCGACACGGAAAATTTTGCTTTTATAAATTGCTAATTTCGTCATTCAACTTTAATCAGTTGTGTTTGCTAAGCAATTACTAAGAACCATCCCATATGTAGAAGAGAAAGATCAGTTTTCCGCGATATTTTATAAGCGGGTGTTATAAGCGCGTTGAGTCATTATTTTTTGCTTGAACCCGTGTTCTAACAGTTTCGTTGTTTAACCATATCCACTATCTCTACGCTAAGGAATTTCAACACGCACATAACTTTAATAACGAATAGGTATCGCTAAATGTTTTTCATCGTACGTTTACTGCAACACCTTCATCCCTAATATAAGGTTTATTCCTTAACCAAAGTCAATCATTCATAATTGCTATTTCCTACTTCCGCGTTAAAATTATGTGAACTTTTAGCATAAGTTTCATGTATACATTATTTGTCTTTGCAGTAACAGCAACAATACCATCCTTTTTATTGAAAAGGTTATGAATAGAAAAAGAAAAATATGTATTGCAGCAACTACAGCAATTAATCCGCCTAGGAACTATTTTTTCATGTTGGTTGTTGTGGCGTTGTTTGGTGCAGAAAGTAACCACAGCATAATCCTTAAATGCCCTCGAGCTTTACTCGACGCCAAAATAATAACCCTATCATTTCACAGTGGGCAAAAGTGTAATGATAAGGGCATCTTTTACTGGTATTTCTCATTCTTTCTCATAAAAGCATGAAACAAATAGTCACAATCAATTTCCTAGATTGAACAAATCGATTGCCTTCAAAACATGGAGCTTGGAATGTGGCCTTATCTGGCTTCACACTGTGATCACAGTGGAAGTTAAATGGGTTAGGGCAAAGTAGTAAGTGTAAATGGGTCTAAACAGTTGGACACAGTCTCAAGCTGTCTTGGTATCAAAAGATGAGAGTGTTAATGACCAATAGCAGTGCAGTAAACAAATGTGCATCAAGCGTGACTTATTCATGATCACAACAATGTTACTTGTGCAGTGTGGCGGTCGTAAAATATCTCCCCGTGCATGTAATCTATGTTGTCATTTAATTCATCCTATAAGGATTGTTACGTTTATTTCTTTTGATGGACATTGGACTATGGCTCCATAATTCCATCTTAACATGAACAGGATGCTAAAACCATTTACTCTTCTCTTGTCATCTTTTTCTTGATTCAAAAAGTTCATTTCATTTACAATGTTTGTGTAGTTCTTCTAATCGAAATAATACCTCTCTCTCTATCTTCTAAACACAATGCGGACAGTTTTTTTCAATGACGTCACAACTAATCAAAGAAAACGTCAGCGCTTGGGCATTTTTATTCAAATAGGTGGTTTTTTTCATTTCTTCCATTTGAGAAACCCATCAAGAAGTGCGAGATTAGAGCTATTGTCGACTGACATTTCCAAGGCGGTAATTGTCGGGTATACTCTATTGTTGTTTTACATTTGGCTTGCCAAACTCCGCACAGGGTTTACGACATCGCTACGCTCGCTTAAAACCACTGCCATCATACAAAATCACATGACGATAGTCAGATCATTGTTTGTTTACATTGAACCGGTGTAACACTGAAATTTCGCCCTCGGCGAAAGGACGGAAATGGCCGAGTTGTTACAATTGTAGTGATAAATACATTCTTTTTTTTCTTCTTTATCGTTAGAATTTGTTTTTTCATCTATTATTAGTCGTTTTTCTAACATACACATTCATTCCGATTGTCATTTTACTGAACAAAAATTAAAAGTAAAAAAATCAAATCCTTCAAGATCTGGAAGGATTTCTGTGTGGTAGCAGAGATTCTCCTCACTGAAAGGGGGAGATCATCGCGTTGGAGATTGTTGGCTTGCATGTAAATACATTTGTCCTGTGCCTTTTAAAATTTTGGTATATGTAGCAATGCTCATAGGACTTTGTCGTATATTCTTATTATTTTTTTACAACCTCCTCCCCTGAGATATAATTCGCACATTAATTGTCCAGCAGTGATCTCAGAGCATGGTGTTCCATGTAACTCTGTGTGGGGTACTCTAAAGAAGGCCGTTTCTAATGCTTTTTTTAAAAAAATCGTAGCTATTTAAAGACGAAATAAGCATGAAATAAAAAGGCAATTGTCAATTTCAGTGTCTGATCGTATGATATTTTATTCGTGGTCCTAGAGAATACTATTTTACTATGTAGAAGTGTATTTTTCTTGTATATAGTGGTACATTTAATCTAAGGTGCCAGGTGGTCTGTTCCCGGAAACATATCAAGTACGCATGGATGAAGGTGCCCCCTATTACGTTTCCAGGCATTAAGTGATTAGAATAATGGCTTAAATCGACACAGACGCACATATATTTCGTATTACTCATAGCTTTTTACAGGAACTATAAATTATCGACAATTTTTGCATACTGAAGATAACCCTAAAAAATATATTGATTTTTAACTATTTCAAAAACATTAACGCTTATATAAACAATGTCACGTATCGATGTTGGTAAGCAAATGCAAACAAAAACACCACATGCATAAACAAATATAGCACGCCATTTCTTTGGATTGACCTTAAATATTTATCTGAATCTGAATGTTGCACCTGTAAGTGTTATACGATATACACCTGAAAGTGTATATGTATGTCCGTAAAATAGTAAGGTCTAATTATTGTAAATAATATTAAAATAATGGCGGAGACACGAAAATGGGACGAACAGACGTACGTACTGACGCACAAACTAATGGCCAAACAGTCCGATTGCAATATGCAAACTTAAAATAGTGACAGTAGCTTCCTAATAACTATGATTATGTGCATGATACAATTTAAACTGTGTAGTTATAGCACCTACTCGTAATGTTATAAAAGAAAACGGCTGAAATTGGCACATTACCCTTTGAAATGCGCAGACTGTAGACCAGACCCTTACAAAACAAATAGTAAAATATGGTTGTTAGTTTTTTGGTGGTTATTGTCCCACCAACAGTATTTCAGTTATCAGGAGACGGGGTCCACTTGAAGCAGATATGGTGCTGCCTTCACTGTGCATGCCTAGAACACCTGGCATGATACCAGACCCAGTCACATTATCCTGACACAGGGCCAACCAGTCTTGGAACGGATCGGGGTCAAAAAGGCCCCAAACCAAAAAGTCCTAATATCAAAATGGCCCAGGACCGACACGGCCTGAAACAGAAAGGCCCGTACTACGAAGGCCCTGAATCATGGTAGAGACATTCTGTTCACAACAGCTTTATCACATGTTAATTTCAATAGCCTTTAAATTAAGAAAATTTTCGGTATTTTATAAAGAACACCTTCAAACTCACAAAAACTGACTAAAAAATAGAAGTAACTACGTTTCGCGTAAAAAATGAATGAAAGTTAAATACCTACAATGCAAACACTTCCATACGGTAATTACAAGATGAAACGCGCAGCATTCCTATCAGTTTTATCGTCTCCAATTACTTGTTTCTATCGACAGTAATTAAGCGATAAGGGGATTTGCGTAACAATAATATATACATTTAACAATATACAGCAACGACCAATATGCTACTTGAACAAATCAATAACATACACCAGGCCAACAAGTCGTGGAACTACCCTTATATTTACTTAAGCGTTAGGAAGGGAGCTATACCACTACAATTCTTACCGATTTTGGTATGTTGCGGCCCGGTATCGAGGGACTGGGATTGGATTTGCAGGCATTTTTGCCGATACTGTGCAGCGACATTTCTATCATTATAGCACAGGGGCACTTATAAGGTGCCCAGGGACTGAAACCGACCGGTCCATTATACTGACACCGACGAGTCAGGCGTAATGCTGTCCCCTTAGCCCCGAGCGTTAGTAGGAAAGCCACTACAACCAACTTTAAAGTCTTTGGTTTGACCTGGCCGGGGTTTGAACCCGTGACCTCTCGATCAGCAAGCCGACGCTCTACCACATGAGCTGTTGCGGCTAATGGCCCGGGATCGAACCCGAGGCCTTCCGTACCTGGAGCCGACGCTCTATCGATTGCGCTACTATATACTGCATCGAAAACGAACAAAATGGCCGGTGTTTTAAGTGAAGTTCACATGGTATTTGATTTTTTGTCAAATTGCGTGTCAAGGTCACGTGTCCTCTATTTTGTATTATTCTCACTTATATTCCATTTACATAAACGTGGAGTTATTCGAGGCAAACGATCTATTTATAGTTAAAACTGACATTTATTGCACTTTGTGTTTCTAAATTAATATACTTCCGACATAACAACCTGTCATTTATAAGAAATATGCTCGAGGGGGCTTTGATGATTAGCTTTTGTCAACATTTGGTTTGAATGCAAATTTTCTTCGCTGATTTAATTTTATGTTACATATTAAGAGCGATTCTTCAATAATTCGCTATAAAACTATATTTTGCTACCCTTTCAAGCATTTAAAAATAAATTAAATGCCACGTTCGATTTGTTCTGTTGGTTTCTGAAATACATCGGATTAGAATAATGCTTTTAAAAATAAAGTAAATGTTAGCATTTGATTTGTTCTAATGGTTTATGAAATACATCGTATTGGGGCAATGATGTTTATCATAGCAACATCAAGTTATGAAAGTTCTATGGTGTAATACCGCCGACGCACTGCTAATTAAAAGGAAGACTTTCCCACATTGAGGATTTTCGCCCAAACCGTCTGGGACTCGAACCTTTGCGGCGAGAGTCCAAGGAGAGAGAGAGAGAGGAGAGTTGAGCTTTCGCGACCGTACCCACTCGGCACAGGACACCCTTTGTGGTACATGTATATGGGCACATCTGTCTAACTCTACGCTTGTCCTAGATTTCACTAAATACCTTAGACAATGCAAGGTAAAGGGGTGAAATATATTTTCTTCCCCAAACATTTACACAACCAAATTGTACAATAACCGGCTGATGTGATTTAAACATGCCATTCTAAGGGCGAATCGTGCAGATTTAAGCACAACAAATTAGGTTGTAATTAATGATTTTTCTTGGTTTTGCCTTTGCTTAAAATCTAATTCAATCACAATCATATATGGCCTTTTAAATTAAAATATATTTAAAATGCTTCTTACCAGTTTTTTTTCTTATTTACCTTAAATACCACTCTATAGTATGCCATTAAGGTACTGAAAGCTTTACTAGCCCCACGTTTGTCTATTTGCTTTTATTATTGTTACATAGTACCGACACAATTATGGCCATATTGGCGGCGTAAAGCTAAGTATTGGTGGAGGAAGACCCCATACCAATGCATTCCCTCGCCTTTTTGTTCACTAACGATTACCATTCCTTGTTTAGGGACACAGTCCTCTGTGGGAGCACTCTCACTACACAACAACTTAAGTATATATAAATGTATTTAATAACATGAAAACGATTTTGTGGTAGCGTTCTTTTGCCATTAGGCCCTCATTTTGATTCCCGGCAGCGAAGGTCACTTTCCGATGTTAATTTTTAAATAAATACTAATTAGTCTCCTGTTTGAAGTTATAGCAGAAGCCGAATTGCGATTATAAAAGTGACGTATTTGAGATATATCCACTATGACAGCACTTAACACTTTAATCATTACATATAGCATTGAAGTGTGGCAGTCGTAAAAATATCCCCGTGCATGTAATCTATGTTGTCATTTAACGCCTCCTATAAGGACTGCTGTGTGTATTTTCCTTAATTTCATTTACAATCAACAGTTTTGTGTAGTTGTTCTAATTGAAAAAGTAACTTCCCTCTCTTCTAGATAGCATGTCATTTTTATTCAAATATATCAGTTTCTTTTCTTTGCTGAATTTGAGAAACACCTTAGGAAGTACGAGGTTAGAGCTCTGCAAAGCCCGTTTGAGCACTCCAATCGGTCCCTTTTGCCGACTGACTGTAACAAGGCAGTAACTGGTGTCTTTGCACTTTTTGTTTAAAAACTCATCATATATTTGTTCTTACTTTTACATTTTGGCATGCATGTGAATACCTTTGTCGTATGTTTTTTAAAATTTTAGTATATGTTGCAATGCTCATTGAACTTTTCCTTGCATTAGACAAAGATCTACTTGACGTTATGGCGTCGTCCACAGAGAAGTGATTGGCTCGATAGTGGCGTAGTTATTCAGATAATGTGTTGTTTCAGTGAGAAATCGCAACGACCAATTAGGATTATTATAGCAACGTCAATCTGTTTTGGTGGAGGAAGACCTCAGACAAAGGTCTGGGTAGAACGACAGGTACGCCGCATGTCAGCTGTAAGACCTTCCCACATTAAGTTCTTTGCCACAAATGGGACTCGAACCCATGCCGTGGGAGGCTGAGCAGTAAGAGGAGTTACTCTTACGACTCTACCACTATGCTACGGGCGCCCTCTATTCTTATAAATACCTGTAGAGGTTCGTGCACACTCTGGTAGGGCAGGTACAGAAACAGTGGCGTCTTGACGTCATGATGCTGAATGATGGATTCGGCCCGCTCCGCGTACAGATCCTGTTAAACAGAGGGTAGTATGTTAAGGTGAATACGCGAACTGTAACGACTCAATTAAGGTCATTTACTTGACTGGATGTAAAATGTTGACAGAAGCAACATAAACATTTAACAGTCAGGCAATCACGGGCGCCGCAACAGTACTATTAATATGACCTAGAATACCATATTTCACATATAACCTTCATACTACTTTGATAGTAAACTTTTTTTTAATTTGCCCGATACGCTATGTCAAAAGCGACCGAAAAGACTTATGTAACAAAGAAACACTTTGATTGCTTATTAATTGAATTAATTAAAACATAAATAAGCATATTTCTTTTTAAGCAATGCTAGAACTATTGACAAAAATGAACTTTGCTTTATGAAATGACACGGTTTCGCGACAGCACAGGCACGCACGCTAACACACGCACGCGTGCAAGCGCGCGCTAACACACACGCATGCACGCACGCAGAGACGCACACACAACCCTTTTGAAAATAAAATGTCAGCATATAATCTGATGTAGAACAAAAATGAGGCATACGATGATCTTTTTATACCACAAGAGACGCCTGGTGCTATCATGGACTAGTTCTTAAGTGATTTCACGACTGTTTGGATTGGACTTGGTAAGTTTTTATTTCGAAAATACTCACCTACCTACTTGTATAGTCCAAGTGTATCACGCAGCAGGCAATAACACAATTATCAAAGTAGCAAACAACTACAAAAGTACGGTAGCAGACACCAATCTTAATGATACTATTCTTCAACAGCATTGTCGGTGCAACGCCTTGGATGTGCATGCATATTTTTATTTTACACGTGAACTCTTTGTGATATATTACACTAAGGGAGGAATGTATAAGAATGCAAATGCTTACGATGTGAAAAAATAATAAGTAGAATAAATGTCAAAAATTTTGTTTTAGTGATTTAGGGCTCTACTTAAAATACGTTTTATGTCATTTTTGTACTTTATAGGCGCCAGATATTCTACGCTGAAAACGTTAGCAAGGAATCCAGTCTGTTTTATCAACCTATCATTAGCACATGTCTAGCTTCTAATTATTTATTCCGTAGTGTCACGTTAGTCATTTTTATACCAGTACATTATTTTATGTGTATTTGATGAATTAATCCTTCCACGTTTACTGGATATTCATACGGCGACTCAGTTTAAAGTTGATGTTCTTGATTATGTATAAGAATGGTAACAATAGAACATGAAAAGCGATTGTACGATATCTAATCGTTAAGCATGGGAAAGAGTCTATTGAGACCTTTCTATAGAAAACAGAAGCCGACACTGTTCTATCCGACATATAATTCCCCGCCTCACTTCTACCTGTTCTACCAAAATGACATGTAATCCCGCAGCATAAAACTGTCAATCAAAGAGTTAATCGTCTTGACGTGTTTATACTTGTCGTCATAAGGGGAGGAGTCAAGCCAGATGGAATGTTGCGCATGCGCAGTTGAGAAAAAAAAATAGTAAAATAGATATATCTATTTTGTTCATTGTAAAATAGCAAAAAGAAAAGCGTTATATTGAAAAAAATCTGAATGTCCGAAGCTTCTGATTGGAAACAAATGTAAGGCGACTTCTAAAGGCCGATTATCGAATTTGAAGTCCGGGGATAATTCAATACATGAAAACAATATTAGAGGCATGCATTGGTTGCTACTAATATAACTCATGACTTTTAAGCACAAGTTTACATCCTTCACTGGTTAAAATCGTGCTTTTATTGTTTACAAAATACTCAAGGGAATCACGGAGGCTATTCTTACAGCAGCTCAATAACAAGTCAATATGTCACGTGACATTCACTTAACCGATAAATAACAAAATGGCTGACTCTAGGGACAGTCCAAGTCAGGTTTGTCGTGACAATTCAGTTACAATCGTCCAGTGACGTTTCCAATACGCATTGCCAAATCGCGCGAAATCTAAAAATAACATTTAACGCTCCGAAGCCTTGAAACGAAAACACCCTTTGTAAAATAGTAATTTTTAATATTTATTTTTTTTAAATATGGTGAACATTTGGATGGATTCGGCCTTTAATTGGCATTCAAGTGTGTATTTACGAACGTTATTGTTTCCAATATGAATTAACATAAATTATAAGAACATTTTGATATGTTATACTTCTCAAAAGTTTGCTAAGGAATCTCTTTTTGACATAAGATATTTTGTCCATATTACCACTATATAAAATTTGCTTACAAAAAAAAACAAGCAGGTATTTGGGCCTCATATACGGGAATTGCAGTTATTGCCTTATATTATACGTTATAAAATGTGATTCTTAGCAAAATTTAAGTAGTATTATGTCATGATTTGTTTTATAACGATGCATTATTACTTTTTTTTTCTCCTTCATTACATGTAAGTTCTTCAAAATATTAACTGGCTTACCGTTGAGTAGGTACCGTTTTTGTCCCATACTACATCATAATTTTCATGGAAATCAAGGAAATTTCCTGAAATACCAAGAAAATTATTATTATCCTCCTGGAAATTCATCATCATTCTCCTCCTCATTATCATCACCATCCTCCTCCTCCTCATTATCATCACCATCCTCCTCTTCCTCATTATCATCACCATCCTCCTCTTCCTCATTATCATCATCGTCGTCGTCTTCCCATACCTTAATCATCATAATCGTATTCATCATAATCATCGTCATATCAACATCATCGTCATCGTATTCATTAACATTCCTCATTTCATCATCATTATCGTTGTAGTTATCATCATCATCATCATCATCATCATCATCATCATCATCATCATCATTATCATTATCATCGTCGTCCTCATCATCTTATTCATCACCATCGTATTTATCATTATTATCATCATCGTATTCATCATCATTATCATCATTAATCTCCTTGTCCTCCTGCTCCTCCGCCTCCTCCTCATCATCATTAACATCATTAACAGCAGCATTTGAATTGCACTTGCCATTGTCATATCCATGTACGTCTAGTAAACGTGTGTCTTTTCTGACAATTTTTGTTTCGTTTCGTCTGAAAGGTGTTCATGTTGGAGCTGGATACATTAATTATCGTGAACACGTATCGGTAAAACCAAGTAATAAGCAATCCACAAATAATATGAACGTAGAGACGCTGAACAGAAAGTTAAAAACCCACCTTGAACATGTGTGTAATAATCGCTCCTGCTGTTATAATATCCGTAAAACGTGTCGAACCCACGGTACTGTGCCGTGCAATTCCAACTGCAGAAGCCAAGATGCCATCTTTGGTCAAAAATGAAACGAGAATGTGCAGACTTGTAGACATGTTTGATATTTAGACATGTTAGAAATTTAGACATGGTTGAAATTAAGACATGTTTGACATAAAGATGTGTTTTACATTTTTCCTAGAATTAAATACCTATTCCCAGAATAAGAATATATGACAAAGTCCTATGAGCATTGCAAAATTTGAAAAGGCAAAGGATAAAGGTATTCACATGCAAGCCAAATGTAAAAGAACAAATCTGTGATGAGTCATTCCACAAAAGAGCAAACCCGACAGTTACCGCCTTAGAACGGTCAGTCGGCAATATGGACCGGCTGAGCATTGTGGAATTTATTAATTTATAGTAAGCGTTGAATAATGTAATGTGTGTAAACGTTAAAATAATGAACGTGTAGATGCTTAAACAGTTTAACTAAAAGACTGGTTGTTATCGTTTAAGAAAACCATGCCTTTGTTTTAGTTGCACAAAATGTTGTTAGTACCATAAAATGTAACTCGGTGTTTTTCTAGCAGGCATGAGACTGGCACCAGAAGCAAAAAATCTAAAAAAAAAATAAATGTGTTTGGGGGTGGGTTGGGGTGGGTAGGGGTTCTGGAGGTTGAAGCCCCAGAGCCCCAAAACAGCCATTCCCATGGTAACTAAATCCAACCCCCAGAGAGATTTTTCTTACTTTGCCTTAGCCCTTTTTATTCATACTGAACGAAAACTACGAGCTTAAGAATGTTTATGTTTCATGACTTTTTTCCATTAAAATCACACTCACTGTTTCGATCAATGATTTCACAATGTTCTCTTGAAATATCAATTCAAAATGCACTGAAAAGTGTTTTCAAGCAAAAGCGACTAAAGGTTTAGTTCGTTATTTTTATTAATTATGTATGTGTGTGCGTGTGCGTGCGTGCGTGCGTGTGTGCCCGTGTGTGTGTGCGTGCGTACGCGTACACGTATGTATGTTCGTATATGTCTACTTAATTTGGCCAATCCTACCAATAAAAAAAAACACAATATGACTCCACACTGAAGCTAGGACAATTATGAAAATGCTTACAACTTGCTATCATCTAGAACACTTACTTGCCAATGGCGTGGGTAGCGTATCCTGCCGCCTTTAATTTCTCGGGGAAGAACGTCATATTCAACGGCGAACAAACGCTCTCTCCTGCGCCGATAACCAGATGCTGGCGAAGTTAACAGATTTTCAAATAATGCAATATTATAATATATAAATCACTTATGCTTTGACTTTGTAATAAACAGATGCGAAAGGATTGAAAAGATAATAATAATATGGGAATGCACTGAGGAGACATTTTTAGCGCCAACGATATTTAAAATGACTTACATTGATGAAATGTTCTTACAGTTTATGAGGAGGGTCGTTATTCTTTGCATTAATATGGTCGTCCTGACTTGTCATGAACACGCAGAACAAACGTTTGACAATTTTAATTGCAACAGTTGATATTCTTTTGCTTATCGACATATTACGGCACAAAGTAACGTTTCGGAAAGGTAAGTGTAAATAGAAGCTGACTGAATAGTGACAGCCTATCTGAACATCCATTTTGAGCACTAAATCAAAATATGGATAGGCTGGTGAATTGCTTTTTCAACAAAATCCCTTACAAAACATCAACATATATTCGTGAACTATACACGTGTATAGGAATACTCGTTGGAAGATGAATATAACAATGTTAAGACATTAATGTTTTTGTTTAATGGGTTTATCGTCCCACCAACATTATTTTAGTTATCTGGCGACGGGTTCCACTTGAAACAGATATAGTGCTGCCTTCACTGTGTATAACATGCCTTGAACACCTGGCATGATACCCCACCCAGTTACATTATCCTGACACTTGGCTAACAAGTCGTGCATCTAGCCTTATATTTGCTTGAGCGTTAGCAAGGGAGCTATACCACCACCATTTTTAATTACATTTTTAATGGTTATTTCACGGTCCGGGATCGAACCTTGGGCCTCCCGTTCCTGGAGCCGACGCTCTTCCAGGTCCGGTCAAACTATTTGCTTAGCACTATAAGTACATGTACAAGATAGTTGTTTGTTGTTTTAAGAATTAAATAAGATTGTGTTACAGGTCCGGTGATATGAATAATCATCTAATCACCAAACTCTGTATGTGTCTACTGCATGTTGAAAAGGGAACTACATTTCGTGTAAATTTTAGTGTTCCCGCTTCGGGAAATGGTAGCGAAATTGTCCATTATAACCAATCGGAACCCCTTGGATATTTTCTCTTTATCAATGTCAAAGCGATCAGCGCCATGATGTTTCGAATAGCACTTACCTGCAATCCAGCCTTCCATGGATAGTAACCCGTCATGAAGGAGTGACGCGACCTAGAAAAACAACATACATCTGCGATATAATACTGAATGATATGCAATCTCTACTCCACTGCACGCTCTTATTCCTTATTCAAAGTTAAATTATACATATGTACATATGGGGTGGAGCTGATTTGATACATGTATTGTTCTACCTTTTATGGCCATGATAGTTGAGTAATTAGCTCGGCTTCGCTTAACTTTCTGGTGCAAGTATATTGTTTCTTTTCATTAAGCGTGTGAAGCTAAAGTCGTGATAACAGCTACACGACTAAGATAGACAAACCCTGTTGTACGAATGCTAAATCATCCTCTTCAAAAAAAGTAGATGTAAACAATACACTGAACTAAAGTATACCGTCAGACACCCTCAGATATAGTTCTGCCTTCACTGTGTATAGCATAAACACCTGGCATGATACTATTTGCTTGAGCGTTAGCAAGGGAGCTATACCACTACTATTTTTACGACTTTGGTATGTCACGGACCGGGATCAAACACGGTGCCTGCCGTACATTGAGCCGACGCTTTACCGATTGCGCTACCAGGTTCGGTAGACACCCTCTGGGTCCTCGACACGAGAGTCGCTCTTATCGGATATACATGTACAGTTACAGAGGGTACCAAGGGTGTAAGAACCCATACTTCATCGCTACAAATAGTGAAACGTTTATATCACACCGACAATTTTACTGTAATTCTTGCGTGTTTTCAATGACGTCACTCCTTTCATTTAAGGATGTCATAACTTTTCTAAGAAAACGTCAGCGCTTGGACATTTTTTGTTCAAATAGATCGGTTTTCTTTTCATTGCTTGCATTTGAGTAATCCCCAGGATATGCGAGGTTAGAGCTTTGTTTAACCGGTTTATGCAGCCCAGTCGATCCCTTTTGCCGACTGACCGTTCCAAGTCGGCAACTGTTGGGTTTGCTCCTTTTGTTAAAAGACTCATTACAGATTTGTTCTTACTTTTACATCTGCCTTGCACGTGAATATCTTTGTCATGTGCTATTTCATATTTTGGTATTTGTTTCAATGCTCATATTTTCTTATTATGAAATCCTCAAATTAAACAACATACCTCTAAGATACAAACAGTGAAACTTATAATACTCTCACCTACATTTCTTCGTTTCTCGAACACCCCCGCCTGATAAACAGCGTCATGACTATAGCTTAACTAATATAATCGGCTAAAATATGTAATTGTATAATAAATTTGTTCGAAGGACAAACCGTCCCCCAGTCATATTTCTATTGTCAGTGTCCATTATAAGCCGATATAATGCTGCCTTCGCTGATTATAACATACCGTGAACATCTGGCTTGGTACCACTGGCAATGACATTACTTGTGGTGGAGTTTCTCCTTTTATTTGCTTGAGCGTTGGCAAGGCAAAACCATTTTCATTTGTAAAGACTTTAGTCTATTTCGGCCAGGGATTGTACCCGGGTCTCTTGAACCATGAGCCGATGCTATTCAAATTACTATTCCAGGTCCAGTCTTTCCTACTTTGTCTTTTCAACGCTATATCATTACAATACAAAGACGACTTACGAGACAACACATAAAAGAAAACACCAAATATCTGTCGTTTGTTACTGAAAACCTAACCATAAGATTTCTATTTTATTTTAAACCGATAATAATATTTCTTATCCATCCTTTTTTAAAAAGTTATTTTATGTCCTGATCTTCTGACATAAAATCAACAGGCGCCTAGCCCGAATGGTAACGCCCTTCTTGTAATGAATATATTTCACAGCTATTGCTTTTATGACAATAGTAATTATATACACGAGTACAGGACAGACAGCCAATTAATTACAATAATAGCGGTCATCGCTAATAAAAGTCATTTTACAGAAAACCACAATCATCATCATCATCATTATCATCATCATCATCATTATCATTATCATAATCAACAACAACATCATCATCATCATCATCGTCGTCGTCATCGTCGTCATCCCAGCAGTATTTATCATCTATATCATCACGAGCGACATATATCACAGCATTAATATTTATCATTAACATTCACCATCATCAAAAGCAGTGACCGGACCTAGTATCGCAATCGGTAGAGCGTCGGCTCCAGGTACGGGAGGTTCGATCCCGGGCCGCGACATACCAAGTCGATAAAAGTCGTTCAAGCAAGTATAGGGGTAGTTCCACGACTGGTTGGCCCGGTGTCAGGATAATGTGACTAGGTGTGGTATCATGCCAGGGGTTCATGGCATGCTATACACAGTGAAGGCAGCATTATATCAGCTTCAAGTGGACACCGTCTCCAGATAAGTGGAATACTGTTTGTAAAACGATAAACCCAACAAACAAACAAAAGCAGTGACGTCATATGAATATGTATACAAGCAAAAACATGTCTGCATTAATAAATGGTAATAACTTCAGTAGCAGCAGCAGCTGCGACAACAACAGTATTGGCATAATAATCGTCAATATAACCTGCTGTTTGACATGGCAGTTAAATTATGATATATGGCATACATGCACCTTGCATGCGTATTGTATGTAGATGTCATTTATTCTACGAGCATAACTAGTGTGTTTGTGTTTGACAGGTTGTACTTGTATTGTAGTCGTAGGTTGAATTGTCAATTCTCCAAACATTACACGGTCAATGAGCACAGTTTATAAATTCTTAGATGTATTATTTAAATACTATACTATATTACACTGTCAACGATGTTTGAAATTCGTGAAATCCACGAGTTTTACCGAAGATTAAACATACCACGTTCAATGACCGTGTTATGTTTGGTAAAGTGAAAGTCAACCTAAGACTACCACGTAGACAGCCGTATGCACATGACAGAGCATAGCCTATACGTGACGTGTTCTGAAATGTAGGTGTTACATTTTGTACGTTTATGTATTTCTTCTGTTAGTCTATATGGCCTCTGAAAATTGATGTTATTCGCCTTTGTATTTTTTATCTGCTGTTGAATCGGTGTGGTCATTCCAAATTTTTATGTATAATTTTTTTTCCATTTTCTCTTAAATCAATACGGTTTATATATGTTTGCATGTATTTGTATTTTATTGGCTCTGATAGGGGCAGTGTAATTCGGATGTATATGTATTTTGCTTATATAATATATATGGAATATGTATAAGCTTAGGTATATGTGTTTGTTCTATGCGGCTTTTGTATTTATACATGTACATTTATTTCGTTTATATAAATATGCAAGCACTTGCTGTTGAATATATATGGCTGTTGCATTTGTATTTATAAGTGCAACTTTTTATGTTAAATATTCATTAAAACTTTCCGTATTTAAAGGTCAGCAATACATTGATGCCTATCAGCAACCACCGGCAAACTGTCTTCATAACCTTTTATAACCCAAATTTATATGTTCATTAACGGTCATACGTCTGTGACAAGATAGTTATTACATACATTACATACATACATTACATACATACATTACATACATACATTACATACATTACATTACATTACATTACATACATATAAATACATATGTTTACTATCTTGTCATAGATATATAAGAGTCGCTTTCGTCTCTCTCTATATATATCAATTGAGAAAAATGATGTTCAATATTTCGTCTTCATCTATATGAACAGGCAAGAGATAAAAGCGATTAATTAGAATATGAACCTTTGTTAGACGTGTGTTAATTGCCACTAATTACCGGTTTACTAGACATTACTGTTAACACCAGTCACGAATATGACTGATGGACCCCCTACCCCCACCCCGGCTTTTGGGTCAGTCCATTCAGTAAAACCCCTTAATGCGTTGCTGAAGTTTGTGGCTAATTTTATAAATGGCTCTTTTTCTGATAACCGGAAAAATATCGGCCATTACATTTTTGTGCTTAGTTTCAAATTTGTTTGCATTAATTGTATTATTAAGGTATTATTATTTCATATTAACTGCAAAGGAATCATTTTAAAAAGTACAATGCTTTGTGTTGCTTTCCATGACTTGGTCATAGTACGTTTTGTCTGAATGTCAAAACTTCAAAGTTTGGCATTTTTGATAAAAGATAAATATTTAGTCAAAAACACATGGAAATATAAAATACATTTTAATTATTATTTATATTTTTTTATTTAATATGAAAAATAAATACAACCGAATCATTGAGTTTATGGACCAGATTTGAAACTACACAAAGAAGTGATGGCCGTTATTTTTCCATTTATGTGAAAAAGAGCCAAATAGATAATTCGCAAATAATTGACAATTTTAATTTGCGGCATACTGTTATCTTTGCTTATAGGAATACCGTACGAATACATGTACATGTATTACATACAACCCACAAGCATCTCTGGAAATAGTGTAGTCGCACGAATTTCGCAGAACTTTCCTTCGTATTTCACAAGAAATATTTTTTATATATATTTGCAACAATAATGCGAATGATTTGCGGCCTTCGAGATATTGCGAATTGTTGTACCAGGTAAATACTGTTTTCTTTGCTCAAGCCCTCAGTTTTGTATACAGAACGGTAGGGACCAATCCACTCTGGTCATAGATCTAGATGGCATGCATGCAGCCCAACATATCTGCTTGTAGATACACGTAGTTCAGTAAAGGGCCAGTAAAGCAGTTGCGAAGAGAGGCGGAAAAGTAGCATTTTGGTCAGAGAATACACCCGCAACATCGATGGCCTTGCATCTTTATTCTAAAGGATGACAGTGGCACCTTTATTCTTAATGCATAGGAAATAAGTAAATTTATCTAGCTGCACACACTTTATTTCAGAGTGATGGTAGTGGAAGTGGGTAGGTCTACCCGGCTGGACACAGCCTCGGGTTGCATTTGTATTAGGAAAGGGGTGAAGATAAGTGTGTTGCTGACCAATGGCATTGCAGTTAGCACATGTGCGTCAAGTGTGGCTTACTGTTTTACGACTTGTCAGCAAGTTGGCCTCTCTCTATGTTATATACTAAGTATGTGCTCTAGCTGTTATATCTTTTTTGTGGAGCGAAGACGGAGGGATGTGTTAGGAGGCTCAAAGAGACCATTTCCATATAACCACGTTAAACATATAGCCAAGTTAAACATATAATAGAATATTTAAGTTATTTAATTGTATTCATGCACGTCTTTTCTGAACACTATGTGGACATTATTTTTCGATGACGTCACTACTTTCGTCATGACGTATAGAAAATATTAGCGCATGGACATTTTGTTTTCAAATAGATCGTTTTTCTTTTCGTTGCTTGCATTTGAGAAACTCGTCAGGAAGTGCGAGGTTAGAGCTCTGTAAAACCGGTTTAAGCACCCCAGTCGGTCCATATTGCCGACTGACCGTTCCAAGGCGGTAACTGTCGTGTTTGCTCTTTTCCTTAAATGACTCATCACAAATTTGTTCTTACTTTTCGCTTGGCTTGCATGTGAAATACCTTTGTTCTGTGCCTTTTCGGAGTTTGGTATATGTTGCAATACTCATAGGACTTTGTCATATATTCTTTTTCATGATCACAACAATGTTACTTGTGCAGTGTGGCGGTCGTAAAAAATCTCCCCGTGCATGTAATCTATGTTGTCATTTAATTCATCCTATAAGGATTGTTACGTGTATTTCCTTTGATGGACATTGAACTTTGGTTCTTCAATTCCATCTTCACATGAACAGGATGCTACAACCATTTATTCGTCCCTGGTCATGTTTGTTCATGATTCAGAAAGTTAATTTTATTTGTGGTCAACCATTTTTGTGTTGTTTTTCAAATCGAAATACTACCATATTCCTTTTCTGAACACTATGTGGACATTATTTTTCGATGACGTCACTACTTTCGTCATGACGTATAGAAAATATCAACGCATGGACATTTTGTTTTCAAATAGATCGTTTTTCTTTTCGTTGCTTGCATTTGAGAAACTCGTCAGGAAGTGCGAGGTTAGAGCTCTGTAAAACCGGTTTAAGCACCCCAGTCGGTCCATATTGCCGACTGACCGTTCCAAGGCGGTAACTGTCGTGTTTGCTCTTTTCCTTAAATGACTCATCACAAATTTGTTCTTACTTTTCGCTTGGCTTGCATGTGAAATACCTTTGTTCTGTGCCTTTTCGGAGTTTGGTATATGTTGCAATACTCATAGGACTTTGTCATATATTCTTTTTCATGATCACAACAATGTTACTTGTGCAGTGTGGCGGTCGTAAAAAATCTCCCCGTGCATGTAATCTATGTTGTCATTTAATTCATCCTATAAGGATTGTTACGTGTATTTCCTTTGATGGACATTGAACTTTGGTTCTTCAATTCCATCTTCACATGAACAGGATGCTACAACCATTTATTCGTCCCTGGTCATGTTTGTTCATGATTCAGAAAGTTAATTTTATTTGTGGTCAACCATTTTTGTGTTGTTTTTCAAATCGAAATACTACCATATTCCTTTTCTGAACACTATGTGTATGTGGACATTATTTTTCGATGACGTCACTACTTTCGTCATGACGTATAGAAAATATCAGCGCATGGACATTTTGTTTTCAAATAGATCGTTTTTCTTTTCGTTGCTTGCATTTGAGAAACTCGTCAGGAAGTGCGAGGTTAGAGCTCTGTAAAACCGGTTTAAGCACCCCAGTCGGTCCATATTGCCGACTGACCGTTCCAAGGCGGTAACTGTCGTGTTTGCTCTTTTCCTTAAATGACTCATCACAAATTTGTTCTTACTTTTCGCTTGGCTTGCATGTGAAATACCTTTGTTCTGTGCCTTTTCGGAGTTTGGTATATGTTGCAATACTCATAGGACTTTGTCATATATTCTTTTTAAAGTCCTCGCAAACTGTCTTCCACGAATACAAACATGTTAAGGAAAATAAAAAAACTAAATATATCAGCGCTTTATTCGATATAATTGACATGCACCTTTGTGAACTTGATTTAAAAGCTTGTTTTACATTTCGAATCAACATGGTTTGTTCGATTAACCTGCCACAAACAATAGTTGCGCTTTTCGAAGTCAGTGTCTACTTAAAGCAGGTATGGTACTGCTTTCACTAAGAAACGATGCCATGGCCATGTGAAATGGTACGACATACATTGTAAATATACATTTGCTTTCATACTTATACTTATGTGCGTTTAAAATGGGTCTTATTTCTTATTTCCCTATGATATGGGTTCTCGTTGCGGTTAAAATTTGCGGATTGTAATACCAATGTATTGGTTGAAACCTTTAAATGTGGTATTTGACATTCTGTCTTCATCAAATACACGTAAACCTGGATTGAGGGAATTGGGGCGTCACTTCTGCAAAAAATCAAACCTAAGATTAACAAAAGACGATTTTGTTGAACACTTATAAATTGTAAGAGAGTAGAAGTCGTTAAATAAATCATTCTATATGTCCATTCTTTTTAAAACTATAAATAACCATGACTGTGACTTTAGCTAAAAATAGACATCGACGTCAAAGCGGATTACCCGAATAAATATATAACGTTACGGGTCACGTGATTTTCTTAGTTAAAAATAGCTAACCGTGCAGCGTGGCTTAGATAGAAAATACCTATTTGTAATGACGAGTAATGTGTTATGATTCAATTTTCACATAGATGTAGGGCACCAATAATCAGCATTTTGCGAGATCTTTTCAGGCAACAACATTTTTTTTTGGCTCTGTGAGAAAAGAATCTAGTCCAAACTGTCGAATATCACCTTTAATAGTGCTTATGTTAATCTTAAAACATTTGACAATCAAGATATGACTTTCATCACGTATATGCATATATACAAGATACACCATTTGTTTACTTGATTTTGTTTTGTTCTGTCACAGTGCACCGACACAATTATGGTCAAATTGCAACCGTCCAGCAAATTATTGGTTGAAGAAGATCTAGACGTCTGTCTAGGTAGAACCACCGGGTCAGTGAAATAATGAATTATCCAATTACGAAAATACTTACGGCGAACAGACAGGCTGCACGTAGGATTGATTGAGCAGCACGCCCTCTCTCGCCAGCTTGTCAATATTAGGTGTAAACATGTCAGGATTGTGGAATCCAACATCGTTCCAACCTGCACAGGATAAAAAACATGTAGTTTTGGAATATATCAACTTCAAGTTTTATTATGCAAATTCATACAATAGATTGACGGCATGTGGTACAAATAATGATAAAATGTGAAAGAAATGCCCTTTTACATCTGGATCAAACGTGTTAATACTGTCTAAAACACATAGTTTCCGTCCACAACACGATATAAGTGTCACGTGATAACAAGATATAAATGAGTGTCATGTGATAACACGATATAAATGAGTGTCACGTGATAACAAGATATAAATAAGTGTCACGTGATAACATGATATAAATGAGTGTCACGTGATAACACGATATAAATGAGTGTCACGTGATAGCACGATATAAGTGAGTGTCACGTGATAACACGATATAAATGAGTGTCACGTGATAACACGATAAAAATGAGTGTCACGTGATAACACGATATAAATAAGTGTCACGTGATAACACGATATAAATAAAGGTCACGTGATAACACGATATAAATGAGTGTCAAGAGAAAAACATTTGCTAGCGACGACATGAACATTCACACTACATGTCACACCTATGAATGGTTATTATATTTTGGTCATAGGGCACATTTTCTTAACTTATCGTCATACGAGCATGTGATTAGGTGCATGTTTTAACAAAATCACATGTAAAACATTGAATCCTTTGCACATACATGGGAAGTGACAATTCCTACAAAAAGGTGTGACTCGCGTCATGAAGCTCTCATAAATATGACCTCTGACTGCTTAGTCTCTCACCGCGTGCGTTCGAAACCCGTTCGGGACGAAGGACTTAATTGTGTAGGTCTTCCAGCTGACTTGCGGTGCGCCGGTGGTTCTACTCAGACATTTGTCTGTAGTCTTCCTTCACCAAAAAGCTGGACGTTGCTATAATGAAAGGGATTCGCACCAACGCGCTAAGAGGCTAAGCAGGCAGTGGAGTTAAAAAGCGGCGACTCTATCACTACGCCATGGGCGCCCCACGTCAACAAGTGATATCGGAATATAGAAATGGATCAAATATAAGGGGACAACTGAAAGCGGCAGAAGTGAAAACGTTTTAAATAAGTTTATTTAGTTGTGTGTTTGTGTTTTTTTTATTGTCTATGTTCACAAACATTTCTTTCACGTTATAGAATGAGACCTATTATTTTTTCTCTACTACTTCTGCTACTACTATTACTATTGCTGTTGCTTCTGATACAACTACTGCTTCTGCAGCTACTACTACTACTACTATACTACATACTGCGTCTGCCACTATTACTGAATTTTTACCCAAATTTTCAAAAAAAAAATATTTGCAAGTTATTGAAATATTCCACATGTCGAGGTTAACTAAATAAGACGGTGAATTTAAAATGATTAAGAAGTTGTTATGACTTTTTTAAAACTACATCTATTAACAAAATAATACAATTATTGTATTTTACAGACATTGCATATTACGTATTACCTGTTGAATAGTTTCTAGACATATCTCTACACGGGTAATTAATATACTCGGCATTAAACAATAAATTGACAGAGTTTATTTCAACAAAGACATACCCGTACGTTTAAATATACAACATTGCTAATTAGACCACATGCCACTGTTCTGTAGGTAGTCAACTGACACGTTAGGTTTGTGAACATGTACATGTACGTTGTGCTAACGTCCAAGTCCTTATATGTACATAAATATATTTAAAGTGTTGTTAAAAAGTAAATAGGTCGCAAAGTTTGCCTTTGAAAAAAATACGGTTTTCCGTAATATCCGACGTCTATATTTAGCGGAAACGCACATTGCGTTTAAAAATACACACGAACATGGCAATTATTCATTCCTTAATTAACATCCAGAGACAGTGTTTGCTTCATTTTAATGCGAACTTGTGTATTAATAATTTAATAAAGGGAATCGCAAGCTGCAATTCTGGTAACATGCCATACACACCTGACATGACGTTGCTCCAATCAAATCATGGAACGTTTCGAATATATGGAAACGTGCATGGAAAGTTAATTAAACACCATGTTAAAAAGTACTAGTATGTCAAGTTAAGGAATTGAACCCGTGACTCGACGAACTTCATAGTTAACCAGAGAATTTGCTGCTACGTGCATCCTGATAGTTTGTTTGATTATTGGGTTTATCGTTCCATCAAAAAGTATTTTAGTTATTTGGAGACGGTGTCCACTTGAAGCAGATATACTGCTGCGTTCACTGTGTATAGTACCTGACATTATATCACCCCCAGTCACGTTATTCTGACCCCGGGCCAACCAGTCGTGGAACTACCCTTATATTTGCCTGAGCGTTAGCAAGGGAGATATAACGACTACCATTTTCAACGACTTTGCTATGTCGCGGCCCGGGATCGAACCCGGGGCCTCCCGTACGTAAAAGCGACGCTTTACCGATTGCGCTACCAGGTCCGGTCGTTCATCCTTACTTTATGATGTTAATTTGTAGGTAGAAACCTCAATCAATGAATACAATTTTCTTGTAAAGTTTGTTGGGTTTTACCTGGATAAGATTTTCTCACCTAACGAAATAAAGGAATATGCTGGGGAGATTGTTTACAAATGCGACTCAACCTATAAGGCAAGATTTATAAGACAACGTCCTATAAGCATTGCAACATATACAAAAATTGAAAAGATACAGGACCAAGGTATTCACAGGCACGCCAAATGTAAAAAATGAGAACAAATCTTTGATGAGTCAATTAACAATAAGAGCAAACCCGACAGTTACCGCCTTGGAACGGTCAGTCGGCAATATGGACTGACTGGGGTGCTTTAACCGGTTTTACAGAGCTCTAACATCGCACTTCCTGATGGGTTTCTCAACTGCAAGCAATGAAAAGAAAACAGATCCATTTGAATAAATGTCTAAGCGCTGACGAAAGAAGTGACGTCATTAAAAAGTAATGTCCACATAGTTTTTAGAAAAGAAATAGGTATTATTTCGATTAGAAGACAAAACGTTAATAGTTTAAAAAATAACTTTTTGAATCAAGAAAAAAAATAACTTTTTGAATCCAGAAAAAAAATAACTTTTTGAATCAAGAAAAAAAATGACCAGAGAAGATTAAATGGTTGTAGCATCCTGTTCATGCGGAGATGGAATTGAGAAACGAAAGTCCAATGTCCATCAAAGGAAATACACGTAACAATCCTTAAAGGATGAATTACATGACAACATAGATTAAAACGCTTAATCTATCAATTATATGTTCTTAAAACAAGTAGCAAAACTAAGAACCGGACCTGATAACGCAATTGCTTGAGCGTCGCTTCCAATAATTAGAGGTACCGGGTTCAAACACGGGTAGTGACGTAGCAAGGCCGTTGTAAATGGTAATCGTTTAGACTCCTTTCCAACGCGCAAACAAAAATAGGGGCAGGTCCATAACCGGTCGGCCCGGTGTCAGGTTAACGTGGCATGGCTGTATTATTATTATACGCTAATGGTATGACATACCCAATAATTGCGTTAACGGTCGTATTCGACAGTTTGGGCCATTTTTTTTACTCAAATAACTAAATAAGGCATTAGTACCTGAAAAGGTCTTGCAAAATGCTGTTCATTGATGCCAAAAAATCAGTGTGAACAGTCAAGGATAAATCCCCAATCGACATTGCAAACAGGTGTTTCCTATTCGAGCCACGCAGCAGAGGTAGCTATTTGATACATAGACAACCACGTGACCACTTACTCTGACATCTTGATCTATTTTTAGCAGAGACTACTATCGCGCTTTTTATAGATTTGGAAAGACTGGACATTTAGAAAAAAATTTTTGTGATTGGTACAGTCTGACAAAAAAGTTAGTGTTTAAAATCGTTTTATAAGGACTAAAGTATGGCTTTCTAACATGGTAAATTATAATCGGACACCTCGGATAATTCACGAATCATCTCTCGGATGTATGTAAGTAGTCGGATCACCTCGGTCATTTCATAAAATAATTGGACTTTTTTGTGACACACATCAAAACAAAGATGGCAGTTCGGATAATAGCTCACTACAGTATGATGCCCGTAAAACTTCAATACGCGGCAGCTTCAAATTTTAATAATTTAATTTGAATTTACCCAGTGAAGCAGACACACAGCTTTCAAACGATGCCATTGTTTATATGTTTTGTGCGAACTACATTTTAGGCATATTCTTCTTATGACTTCCGGCGAACAAAACGACCGTGATTTCTGTAAGTATCACTGCACCAGATACATCCCTGGGATGATTGTCCTGTGGACGGAATTACCCGAGGAGTTCCGATTATATAACTTAAAATGCTGTGTTTCAAACCAACCGCAGCGTTTTTACCATTGTAGATACGTCCGGTCTGTTCCTTTTTGTCACAGTATTAAATATGTTTTGCACAAAAACATACCTTAATTTGTAATGCATGCTTTATGCTGTTTGTGCCATAAAATAGGTAAAATGGTAAACTGGTGTATCTGTGAAAATCCAGTATTTTATATAATGCATTATGAAACCGCGTCTAGTTATAAATATTGGAGAACAGGCTCGTTACATTGTAACACATCGTCATTAAGTGAGCCAACGCTAAGCAAACAGACTTTCAAAATCTGACATAATGACAACTATACATATTTTTACTTAACCTGAATATCGTTTAATGTCAGCGTGACGAATAGATTATCAACTTAAGCTGTATTTGCATTCCTGGTAGCACGTTAGAATGAAAAGTGTCAACATTGTCAACACACTGGAGGAAGGCGTGACATGAACGAAGCCCACGGTTAACATCCTCGAAATTTGCTGAAGTTTTAAGGTCATATTACAGGGGCGGATCCAGGATTTCAGATTAGGGGGGGGGGCCGAGGGAGTAACATTCGGATCCGCCCCTGTATTAGCTCCGTCGTGAAATTTCTGCTGAAGTTTCAAGAGCATAATAGGTCAGTCGTCCCGACAATGTTTTAGTGAAGCTTTAAGCGCATAATTGCTAAATGGTCGAAGTTGTGCTGAAGTTTCAAGCGCATAAGTGCTCAATCTTCGAAATTTTGCTGAAATAATAAGCGCATAAATGCTCAATCGTCCAAGTTTTTCTGAAGTTTCAAGCTCATTATAGCTCAATCGTCAAGGTTTTGCTAAAGTTTTAAGCGCGCAAGTGTTCAATCGTCAACATTTTGCCGAGGTTTTAAGCGCATAATTGTTCAGTCGTCAAAGTTTTTCTGAGGTTTCAAGTGTATAATAGCTTCGTAGTCAAAGTTTTGCCAAAGTTTTAAGCTGGTATTAAGCTATGGCGTCAACGATTTGTTGTAGTTTAAAGCGTCGACTGATTACTAAAGATCTACATCGAAACAATAAAAGGTAGAATTTATATGTTAACGGATTTTCATGCCGTAATAGCGATGGTTTCGTTTCAACTCTTTTGTTATATGAGCGCGCATTTGCGTTTGCAGGCGTGCGTGCTTGCTTACGTGCGTGCATGCGTGTTCTACTGCTCATCGCTTCCATATCTAATAAATTCACAAAATGGTGGGAAAAATCAAACAAATCCGATTTTCTACACCTGCTGGAATGTTTACGTTTGTCGACACTGACATTCTCCCTAACTTTGCACATGATATGCGTCTTGGTTTATAGATGGCAAAAAAACCCTCGCGACATGCCTGTTTATGCACGTAATGCCAACGGCCGAACATTACAAGTTTACGGAGACATCCGATGTTCTACGTAAAATGACGAACCAACGGAGGAACATAACAAGAGGTTCAACGTAATCATATCATCTACGAAGCTAGGACGCAAGGGGTGAACTCGGTCAAATCAGTGGTTAACGTTGGAACGTAACGTCAACGCTGAGCGGAAGGGTGTCAGCTGGAATACCAAGACGTTGACTGGTTTTTGGATTACAAAAATAACTGTACATTTTCAGTAGCTGGATTTTTGTTTTTTAACCGGTAAGATAACAATAATTAAAAATACATATCAAAATTAACTTCTGTTTACTATGTTTGCACTATATACATTTAATGTACAAATAAACAAATCCTAAAAATATAAAGTCAATTTCGACTTTACATCTCTTTTTAATTGATTTTTTTATATAGTTTATATACATGAAAATGGCAATATTTATTTTAGAAACATAATTATGTTGAAAACAGTTTTATTAATGTTAGTTTTGACTTTTGTGTTGTTGTTTTTTGTTGTTGTTTTTTTTGTTTGTTTGTTTTTTGTTGTTGTTTTTTTTTGTTTTGTTTTTTTGTTTTTTTTGTGTGTGTGTGTGTGTGTTTGTGTGTGTGTGTGTGTGTTTGTTGCATAGGGCATTTTTCATGCCCCAGTCACATCAAGAATTACATCAAAATTACACATAGCAATAGTTCGGTTAGGCAAGTTATTTTTATAACAAAAGTCTCGTGGCTGCATATAAACATCTACAACAAGCAATTGCAATAGGCAAGATAAAAAAGTAACGCTCTTTGAAAAGAGTGTAACACGCAGTAGAAAAAATATCAGATACATTGTTGAAAAGATCCTCATTTTCTGATTTGAAAATTTGGTTATGATATAAGTGGCGAGAACAAGTGTGAACTAAGTTCAACTGTTGCTTCAATAATATGTACAGTCTTAGGGATTGGGCTTGGGATTAGCCGGCATTTTTGCCGATACTGTGCAGCGTTATTTCTATCATTATAGCACAGGGGCACTTGTGAGGTGCCCAGGGACTGAACCCGGCCAGTCCATTATACTGACACCGACGAGTCAAGCGTAATGCTGTCCCCTTAGCCCCGAGCGTTAGGAGGCAAGCCACTACTTATAGTCTTTGGTTTAACCCGACCGGGGTTTGAACCCACGACCTCCCGGTTTGCAAGCCGACGCTCTACCACCTGAGCTATTTGTGGTAATGATCGTAGCTGGGCCTACTATTTTGAGCCATTATAGGCATGGTGTCCGCGCGCCTGCTTCCCCAGAACATTTCTTTATCTGCGTAGGTGCGTATTTAAGCATATCAGGGGTCAAACAATAAATTAAGAATATACTTTCTGTAGCATTATTATATAGCAGAACAATAACGTTGACGACATGTCTTTATAACTTGGAATGTTTTAACGCAAAAAGGCTTTCCGCACCAAACCCATGCACTCGAACATCTTTTGGACCAGGGCTTTATGAAACACGAAATAGTGTTCCAATTTAAAAATCAACACTTAGTCCAGCTTAAATTTAACCAGACCATTTCATTGTAAAAAATTAAATAAAAAAATATAATTCGACAGAAATGCATTCTTCACAACAAAACTTCTGCACAACAATCTCTTATTTATTTTCATTCATTTTTTTATTTTTCATTTTTTGTTGTTGAAAATATGGTCCGTATTCACCAACCATTTTTAAGTGAGAATTGCTCAAGTCATGGATTTTAATCCACAATATCTTCATTTATTATTTAGCTACTTGTCTGTATTTTTTCACGACAATTTAACTTTGCTACTTCGAGCTTAAAATCACATGAAAACTTCATAAAAAAGCTTATATTTGTTGGTATGAAAATTGTGAATTGGGCTTTAGTCATGACTGGAATAATGTACAGGCCTGTACCTTATGTGTCTACAGCAAAAGCAACACCTCAGGCCGCTACCTAGTTGAAGCATATATTCACATTAAACATTAAATGCTGCGAATTAAAAAGAAAAACAGTATTAAACAACACTGCAGAAAAATACGTTGTCGGAGGAATTATTTTAGGGAAATTGGTTACAAATTTCAGAGCAGTCGCTTTTTGTATTTATTTTTTTAGACATGATACATGCATATGAACATTACGTTTAGTATAAAAAGATTAAAAAAATCAAAATAAGTAATATTGAACTAGTGTTTAAAGTGGAAGCAATAAATATAAACCTGTACGTATATATAAGTTATAATAAACTTGAAAAGTATTTCAGTTAGTTGGTACAAACGTATGAACATTTCGCTGCGTGATTTTATAGCTGACACGGTAACCCATTTAACGGTCCAACAAAACCTTTGAAGACAAATTATCTTACACAATTAACTGTCAAGGAACAATGCGCATTATGTCATATTTGGCGGTTTTACTATTATTATTGCTATTCTCGGTAATGTGCCAAAACGTGCGCATCCTGCATGACAAATGTACGCGTGCCTGCTCCTGAACATACAACACAATTTAACGTTAACAAGAAATACCTCAGCACAAGTAAGGACAGTATAATGTGCACTTACAAACTAACCAATACGTACTGGTCAAACAGAGTTTGTACATGTAACCGCTATTAAAACGTGCTTACCTGCAAAAAATCTAGGAGGTTCGTAAATCGAAGTATGGACTGTAGATTGTGCACTAACAAAGTAATCGATTCGCACAGGTCAAACACAGTTTATGATAGATAACAAAACATGTTAACGTGCATGTAATGTAGAATAGTTCGCAAATCAATGTAAAGTAGATATAGGTCAAATACTCAAACTGTCTCATTTTACATGAATTTTCTTAATAGGGAGAAATGTTCGAGTGGAAGTGGTCGTAAAGGAGACATGTTCGAAAAGAAGTGACCTTAAGGGAGACATGTAAGAGTTTGAAGTGGTCTAAAAAGAGAAATGTTCAAGTAGAAGTGGTCTTAAAAGAGACATGTTCGAATAGAAGTGGTCCTAACTGAGACCTATTCGGGTAGGAATGGTCTTAAAAGAGACATGTTAGAACAGAAGTGGCCTTAACTGAGACATATTCGGGTAGGAATGGTCTTAAAAGAGAAATGTTCGAGTAGAAGTGGTCTTAAAGGAGACATGTTCGAACAGAAGTAGTCTTTAAAGCGATACGACACAACTGGTTCCCCACAAATGTAACGCAGTGTTAAATGTGCTTTGTACGTGAATTTACCTTTTAAAGTAGTGTCCGCTACTTGGTCTTTATTGTTTACAGTTTACACAAAGTCACACGCTGACAAGATTATTTAGATTAATGAAATAAATAAACAAGCGTTAATTAAAATCGTTATTTCAAATTAAACAACTTTGCTGCATCAATAAGGGATCGAACTGGGAGACTTACATACGAGTGTCTAATAAAATTATCACTCAACGAACCAGGCATATGTTGTACAGTCGCAAGTGATAAATACCATTCTTATTACTTTTTTAGAATATATCGACCATCTTTGTCAAGAACTATGCAAAACGTTACGTTTGGACGTTTTAGTTTTGGGGTAACTAACGAAGGAGGTCCTAATAGAGAAAAATATCCAATTTACGAAATTTACGAAGACCAGATTTGGTAATGTTAATACGCCATTCGATGTATATAACTAAGCTTCATACACTTTTTACTTTCTTGGGATTCTTAACATTTTTTCGCCTTTAAATGTTACATATTTAGCAAAAAGACGTTTTAAAGCTATATTTTAATACGAGTTATTTCAGAAACCCGAAATAATAATAATAACAATAATAATAATAATAATAATGAAATCATGCTCGTCATCCTCCTCCTCCTCATCATCATCCTCATCCTCACAATAACATTATCTCATCATCATCTTCATCATCATCATCATCATCACCACCACCACCATCAACATCATCATTACCACCACAACCACAACAAAAATCACGAGTAGTAAGATCTTAAACATTTCGGATCACCGTGCTTCTACAGCGTGTTAACAATGGCCGTCTTTTAAAAATATACATGTATTCTCTTATATTCACCATAAATTCGTCATATAGCTTATCATCATAAAGAGATAATATGCCGGACTTTGTTGGTGTTCTGATCGCAGTGATATCTATAAACCTATGTTCTGCATAACTGCATGCCAATGTTCAAATGTTCTTCTGCATAAAGCAACACTTGCATGTCACCTATTGCCACATTTTTCTTTCTGAACCCACTAGCACCATAACTAACAAAAAAAAACACATCATGTCAAGATGACATGTTTATGGCCGCCATGACGTGTTGACGGGCTTGACTATTATACGCACGTCAACGACAATGGCGGCTTCATCACGACCTGCTCTGGATACGGTGTTAACGGCATTGTGAATATTGTGATGTGACTATACTCAATTAGTGTTCATGTACTGAATGAAGTTATATTCAACGTGGTTATGGCGATGACTTGTCGATTGGTTTATATGATGTCGATTGTCTAGTAAGGGTACGATCGATGTCGGAATTAATTGCTACACCTGTGTGCTTAACTGTTTATTAGTGGTACACGGAAAAGAGATATATGTAAAATACTTAAGTAGCGTTAACAATGTATACCAAAATTGATAAAATACTACCTTTATTATTACATGTAAGCACAAAATAGAACATTTAGTTTTATTTAGGTTATTATTAATTTTCATATTAATATTTATCATTAATTTCACATTGTAGATTAATAATTCGCATGATATTTAGTTTCATGTTCATTTACATTAATGATATTTATCCCTAATTTAATATAATGTATATAATATATAAAGTTAATATATATATATACATATCGATATACAATGATGTCAATTGTTCCAGAGGAAAGTGAATTAATTTTTTTTTTCTAAAAACGCTCTCACTCAAATCGTCTTTTCCAGAGTTTAACATAAACAAATTTTGTCTCTACATATTTGCAAACGTTTTCAAATATGTAGAAAAAATAATTTTTTTATGTTTAACTCTTCAAAAAGGCATATCGATATAGTTTGGCATGTACCCATCGCATTTTAAAATTATAGATAAAAGCCGTCCTTAAAACATCAGTGAAATATATATCCTTAAAACAGATGACAGATACTCATACAAATCATGTTAAAAATACAAATGCTTTTCAAATTTACTATACTAAAACTTTTTTTCTAAACACAACATGCGATACAACATATATATTTAACAACTGTGTAGTAACAAATACACAAGACCGGTCCGACATACAATGGATCTGATACGAGTGAAAAAAAAACACAACAACATTAATTAAACGAAATCAGGATACGTGATATTAAGTGAGCCTATGGCAAGCATACTATCTTCTTTTCTCTGGACGATTTTTATTTATGTTTGTATTAAATGACAACGAGTGTAAGATTTTTTTATCACATTAGTTTCATCACCAATATACGATTTTTCGAAATTTTAACAACGATACTTGATGAAATAGTGGTATGCGACGATTTCCATGATGATAACTTCGACGACGTCATCAATCAGTTCTTATAATGTCTGTATTTCACTAGTGTAATATAATGTATTTTTATTGTAACAACAGGTCATTCGCGCTTACCACTTCAACTTTCAAAGACGTCGATCCAATTCGCCAGCGTCCATTTCCTCAGTCTGCTCTCACACTTACCCTCGACAGATACTCACGAAAAGCATTCCCAATTACCGATGTTACACTTTTTGTTCTTTTCTATGTACATTTTCGCTTAATGTTACCAAAATCTTCATCAGACACACTGATACACTGTCTATTACTTTTACTAGACGTAATGTTGTTAGCAATACTGCGCGTAAAAAGAACACGGCCATCAGTATTATGTGTTTGGTGCTTTCGTGAAAACATTCTGCAGTCAATATCACGTTTTATTGACTTACACGTGACCAGCGCTTGACCAATCAAAACGCTTTTAATTCATAGGGTATGTGATATCAATAGTGTGATGGGTGTTTTGAATGGAAAACAAGGGGAATCATGATATTTATCTTCAGTTAGTGTTCTTAAAAAATCTAAATGAGAAAGCTAATTTGTATATATTATTAAAGTGATCTTTCTTACTTTTAAAACAAATAATAAGCTTATTGAAGTTCACCCTCTTTAAATAGCTTACAATGATGTTTGCAAATGAGTATGCATGCGTTGCAATGTACATATTATATATAATATGGTTTTGTACAGTGTGCTTGCCATTGAGACACAGTGAATTAATGTATCTTTATTTGCTGATACACTTATGCTGATCTATTGTATTCAATAAAGTATCTATGTACAACAACCAATTACAATGTAAAAGATTTTTCAATTACCAATTATATAACAACTCCTCTTAATACTTATTCGTTCTAGTTTGTTCTTGTCTCACCTGTTTGGAGAATGTAATTACTAAATATTTTACATAGCACCTACACAGTTATGGCCATATTGGCGATGTACAGCTAGCTATTTCTGGATAAAGACCCCCGGACTTACGTCTGGATAGAACTAAACGCGCACCGCAAGTTATCCCCGGAAAACCTCTCCGCACGAAAGTTCTCGCCCCGAACTCGGACCCACGAGTTGAGGGATTGATGAGAAAGAAGTCGGCGACTCTTACCGGTCGTCCACGGGCGCCGCTCCATGTATTCATATGCCAATTAATACTGTGTTTGTAATACGTAGAAGATACCAGAACAATATTTATGTCATTGCTTGGAAATCTAATAACTTCACATCGGAACCACAAAAGCTAAGAAGCAACAAAAGGTTTCATTTTACTAACTTTTACAGCGCAAATGATTATGTAGTCCAGAAGCTTGAATGAAGCAAATTTGTAATTAATCGACAATATTTATACATTTCAGGTTTCGGTGTTCCTATAAACCATGCCACGGTGGCTCACCTTCCCTCTTACGACGTTACTCCTGATTATATTCGGGACAGTCCATGGACAAATCGATCCCAACGTCTTACGACGCCTGATCGCAGTTCCTTCATCACCATTGGCAAACCTAGCGCAAGCCCAGCAGCTTCCATCTCATTTCAATTTTAGTGACATGTTTTCGAGAATAACACAGGCCCCAGCATTTACGAAACCTCCTACCCAAACTCCAGGTGTTTCCCCTGCCCTGATGGCACAAGCGGCACAACTACTACGAAATTCGAACTCTACACCGAACGGTGCTAGTTCAATGTTGTCGCAGTTTATGACGCGCAGTGCAAGCCATTTGGCCGAGTCAACAACACCTGACACTAATGTCGATGTTACACTATACGTTTCGCAACAAGATACGCAACAACAACAGCAGCAAAGGCAACAACAACAGGAACTACAACAAACACAACAACAAGCAGAACAGCAGCAACAACAAAGTCACCTTGAGCTGCTTCAACGACAACTTCAACAAGAACAACAAGCAAAACAAGAGCAGATGCAGCAATTCCAACAACAACAACAGATTCAACAGGATATCTTAAAGCAACACTTTTTGCAACAACAACAACAACAACTTATTCAGCAGCAACAGCAGCAGCAACACAAACAAGAACAACAGCAACAAGCACCCGGAAAGGTTGACCCGTTAACAATGCGAGCACAAGTTCCGTTTATTATCATACCCAACCCATACTTTTCACAGCAACAGCAACAACAAAATGAACAACAAAGTCAATTGCAATCTTTTCTATCGACCAATGGGTTAGCTGCACTTCAGCAAAGGTTAGCAGGTGTTGTTGGAACAATACAACCGTCGACACCTGCCTCCGAGAAACCACTGGTCACAATACCTACAACCACACCTGTATCAGCAGCACCGAAACAACAAGTTGCCAATGTTCAAGCCAATCCTGCGTTTAACCAATTCCTCCAAATGCAAATGAAATTCCAGGCACAAAATTCAGCAAATGTAGCTCCAACAGAAGTACCTTCAACTACTCAAGCCATCAAAACGACGCCCGCAACCCGGGCGGTCCCTGCTCAAACAAGTAACACCGAAGGAATGAGGGGTTATCATATTGTCTCGGAAACTGCCCAAGATTCAGCAGATCAGGGTTTGAATCTGACACAGATATATCATATGATTGCTCAAAGTGTCCGAAAACAAATGAATGGTGAATCATCACAGCCCCAGCAACAACAACCCCCAAAACAAGACCCGACACCTGTTGTGTCACCAAAGGCAAATGATATAAATAACCAAACCGGATTAGGCTCTAACTCGGCCTATTTGCAAATGCAACAATATTTGATAATGCAGCAGCAGCAGCAGCAGCAGCAAAAGCAGCAACAACAAAAGCAGCAACAACAGGAGCAGCAACAACAACTTGCACAATACCATCAGTTGTTACAAAGTCAAGGATTCGGAAATAACCAGCAAAATGTTGATATGACAAATACTGATCCATTTAATCTAAATACTGGGTTTGGAAATCAACAAGGGTTTGATTTAGGACTAGGTGGTGGATTAGGCGGACTAGGAAATGACCTTGGTGGTGGGTTATCCGGTGGATTAGGCCCTGACCTAGGGGGCGGAATGAGCGGTTTAGGCACCGATCACAGCGGTGGATTGATGTCAGACTTTGGCGGCAGTACCGGGCTGGGAATAACCTCTTTAGACTTTACAGGTGGTCAGTCGCTCGATCCAATTTTCGGTGGTGGATCCAACATGGACCCGTTTAGCGGACTTGGTGGCGGTGGTTTCGACGTTCTGAGTGGGGGCGGAATGGGCGGTGGATTAGGGGGTGGGTTAGGCGGAAGTATGGGAGGACAAGAGCTGTCGCCAGCACTTCGACAAATGCTTGACCTACCTTCTGGAATGAGCGGTATGTCGGGAACAGGATCTTTTGGCGGTTCTTTTGGCAGTTCTTTTGGTGGTTCTTTCGGCGGTCGCTCGTCAAGAGCAAAGCAAACCAATCCGCTTCTTGATGAGATATTAGACATGGTTGTGTGAAGTGCTCATCGTGTAAAAGTACGAATAAGTTATACAAACAATTATCTGTCAGATACTTACCATGCAGGAAGAGTGTCCGTGAATTTAGTTATCTTATTTCAATTACCCAAATACATCGTCAATGGCATACCACAAGTCTCGATATCCAAGGAAAAACTGGTCCTACTTAAGACATCGTGCAATTGCAAGGTTAGGTGCTGCTTTTGAAATATTTTCGACACTGAATACGCGGAGAGCTGTTGTAAATGTTTCCAAAGATCAGTGTCATACGGGACAGAAAGGGTGGCCAAACAGTCACGGTCTTATCAGTTAGAATATTATCAATTTCAAAGGCATGACCGGAATTGATTCAATCCTTTTTTGTGTAGCTCTTTGATGTTATATATCAACAGTAAATATTTCATTTATCTAAACATAATTCAATTCTAATTTCCCATAACACCCTTTCTTGTAGCATGATGTTATCGAACACAAAACAGTTACTAACAAAAACATCATAACTGGCATATTGGTCTACTAACTTGCTTTATATTCAAGTTTACTATGTTCAAGCAGTGATGGCCATTTTAATGAAATAATAGAAAACTAATGCGATTTCAGCTGAGTAAAGCCAGAATGTTATATTGGTTTAATTGTGTGTCAGTGCACAAAGAAATTGGAATATACTCGTACATATGCCGTACTAGAGTCCGATATGGCAACTACTCCAATTATAATGTTGCGCTTGTGTTAGGTTTTGTGCATAAAGCTGCATAACACAGTAATAATCCATACAGAAGCTACATATTTCCTCTGTTATAACGCAGAATGATATTTTGGCATGCAAAGCCTATCAAATACAGGGCTTTCAGCGCTTTGATATGATCGACACAGAACACGATATGCTATTATTTTGTTGCTACGCCAACTGAAAACAAACGGTGTCAACTTCTTGTAAATATAGGTGTTAACGATTATAAATGAGTTCGTACAATTAAAATGAATTTCAATTAAAATGATTTTTTTCGATGACTTCTTTTTTTAAATGTTTGCAGAAAAATAACTGTTTTTTTTTTAAATCATGTACCTGTTAAATTATTTCTTTCTGCTAACAAACAAACATTAAATGAAATTTAAATAAATGATAATAGAAAATGTTTTAAAATGCATTTGTTATGTTTAGGATACATGTTATTGTGATGATCTGACTTTGACGAAATAACCAATATTATTGTTTTAGCATGGCATTTTTTAGCATGGCAATTTATTACGTCATGATCACTTTTTAAAAATAATTGTTCTAATAAAAATATTCATGTATCTGAAAACTGTGAAAGTAAATAAAATATGAAAACATTGAAAAAAGATATTTATTATTGTTCAGTCAGCGCATTCAATGGAGACCTCTGGACGTCAAAATTGCTCCTTGTATGTTTTTCATAAAGGACTTATTTTAAAATAACAATTCGCAGTTCACTAAAGCCACTGGGAATTGGAGTGTGGCTTTATTCTGACTTCAAACTGTGATCTCAGAGGGAGGTAACTTGATTGTGGGAGGTAGTGGGGGGGGGGGGGGGGGGAGTGGTATCAGGGGTGGGGATTAGAGCGTTACCGACCAATGGCAGTGCAGTAAGCTTTTGGGCACCAAACGCTTCCCCCTACGAAACCCCTGTTGATGATACACTAATCAAGTGTCCAGCTGTGATCTCAGAGTATGATGTCACCTTTGCAGCTTGGGGTGGGCGTGGGGGTGGAGGATAGATATCACTTTCAATGCTATAATGATATTACCACCCAACTCCATAAACCTCAATGTAAGAAGTCATTTCAAACAAACAGTAATCATAAAATGCACACAAAACAAAGCACGTAAACAATAAGTAATAAAACATAGCTAATTAAAATACGGCATAATTAACAAAACCACAGTAGTAACCTTACACCGCAAACAAGAATATATAATGACATTTTATAATTATTATACAAGTTCCAAAGCAGTAACTGTCGTCTGCATTAGAGTTAATATTAATATTGCTGCGGTATTCTGTTACTTAAATGTCATTTCCGCCAGTTTGTCTTCATTTTTATCTGTTTCCAAAAATTCTTAATCTGACAAGGATAAATTTTATTTCCACAAATTAAATGAAATAACATCACATCATACCATATCATATTAACGCAGTCATTATGTTGACAATATAAAAAATGCACCATGCGATGTTCGAACCGCGGACATCGATCACAGCCGATTGCCACTCGAATTACTAGGGTGATACAATAAAAGTTTAACTTGATTTCTCTTGTATAGGTCAAACAGTTATTTGAAGCATCACACTTTTAATCGCATATAATTGCACTGCTAAATACTCATTGATATGGTTTATTTGAGTATTAGGGATTAGCCGGCATTTTTGCCGATACTGTGCAGCGACATTTCTGTCATTATAGCACAGGGGCACTTATGAGATACCCAGGGACTAAACCCGGTCGGTCCATTATGCTGACACCGACGAGTCAGGTATAATGCTGTCCCCTCAGCCCCGAGGTAAGCCACTACTACCATCTTTAAAGTCTTTGGTTTGACCCGGTCGGGGTTTGAACCCACGACCTCCCGATCTGCAAGCCGACGCTCTACCATCCAAGCTATTGCGGCCGGTTCATTTGAATATTATAATGTTGTTACAAATTCTTATTTCCTAAGGCGCTGTAGAAATAGAATGTTGCACTGCAGTATTTTTGTCAAGTCGCACACAATCATTAACATTTAAAATATATTGGGTCGAGAGGTATTGTATTATCATTGCATGTCCCACTGTGTTCCTCGGCATTGTGACACTTAATAAGCATCAGAAGATCTTAAAATGTACAGTTCAACGTTGTGCGAAGTGTTGGTTTATATTATTAAAGACGTTTAGAGAAAAATTAAAATAAAAGAAAAAACAACACAAAAAACAAAACGTATAAAAACAAAAAAACAACCGGCAAAAAAAAACTAACAACCAAAAGCAAAACAACAACAAAAAAAAAAAAAAAAAAAAAAAACAGCACCAAACAAAAGCAAACAAAAATCCCCCCCCCCTCCCCAACAAAACACACACACACACACACACACACACACACACACACACACACACACACACACACACACACAAAAACGAGCTTACAATTTCAATGCAATCATGTAGCACTGTATTGTCATATTAAATCATGTAATGTCATGCATTAAAACAGACTTCGAATACATTTATTTCTTACATATTTTTTTTTATTTTGGTGCTAGGTGAGAATGTTTTATTTGTCATATACATCAACGAGTGTGCTCTATTACTGTTTTTATGACATTAAATAAGTTTGTTTGGATAAATTTACCACAATCACATTATTAATGTCTTTTCAAAGTTGTCCAAAGCATACAATGTTTCTTATTTATGTGATAACAGTTCATTGGTACGTAATTCAGATGTTTCAAATATATTAAAATCCGTGAGTTTAAATATCAAATGCTGAAAGGCAATCCCCACAGGATAACACTATGCAGAGAGATCCCAGTGAACTGGCTCTGAACCAATAAGTGTGTGCACTGTATACAGTGTTGTTACACTTAAATAAACGACGATCACACTTGATGAATTTACCGCACAACCTGGTCAGCAGGTTTTTGATAAAGAATCAACTTACTATGCTCCCAGCATTTTTGCCCGAGATAACTGCAGCCTGAGACTGACCCACTTTATCCCCCGAATATCCTTCCGCGCCCTCCTCCCCGCCCCCGTTGTCAGCCAGACAATGTGATGGTGTTTACAAATTCCAATCTACAATGACTTTATATTCGTAACCTATTTTCGTTAGTTTTTTTTTTACATCGCACCGACATAATTGTGGTCATATTGGCGATGACCAGCTTATTAATGTTGACGGTAGACCCAAGACTTACGTCTGGGTAGCACCACCGGCACACCGGAAGTTAGTTGGGTAACGTCCTAACATGAAAGCTCTCGATCGACCGAGACTCGAAAACACGCGGTTAGTGGCTGAGGAGTTTCAAGTCAGGGACTCTAACCGCTCGACCACCTTACATTTTTGACCATGTTTGTACGCGCAGCATCCGTGTATGGAAAAATCTACCAACGCATGTTTTTTTTATTTTCCTTTTATGTAGACAAAAAGTACCTTACTTAGACATTTTTTTATGGCCGAACCCCCGTGCGCACCCATAGATGTCGCTTTAGTATCACCATACCGCTTGACAGGTCACGATTTCATATTTTTATTGCCATCAAGTGTCATAAATAATGAATTATATTTGAGGAAGATTAAGGACAAGTTTAAAGGTACCATTAGCAAACATAATATTTGGAAAATAATGTTCGCCTCAAAGAGTGTAAAACATTAGTTTCACGCAATTAATATGTTTTTGTCAATGCGACGCTGCCATTTTCATTGGAAATGTTACTTGTTTGCGTAGCTAATCATTGATTGGCGTGGAATTCAATCATACCTTCCTTAACTTAGGTTTCCGACAGTTTTGACCAAATAAGTCATTGTTACCTGAAAAGGTATTGTAAAGTGGTCTTCATTGATGCCATAGATCTGTCAATCTCCAACGCAGTGATCTCCCCCTTTCAGTAAGGAGAATCTGTGCTACCACACAAAAATTCCAGATCTGGAAGGATTTGATTTTTTTACTTTTAATTTTTGTTCAGTAAAATGACAATCGGAATGAATGTGTATGTTAGAAAAACGACTAATAATGGATGAAAAAACAAATTCTAACGATAAAGAAAAAAAATGTATTTATCACTACAATCGTAACAACTCGGCCATATCCGTCCTTTCGCCGAGGGCGAAATTTCAGTGTTACACCGGTTCAATGTAAACAATCAATGGATACTGTTGAAGAAATTCACAAAGTAATAACGGAGTTTGACTCCTCCATAAAAGCGAAACCCAAACAGATCGAGTGTCTGCAGTCTCTGTTGGCAGGCAAAGACGTCACAGCTAATCTGCCTGTTGGTTACTATCGTCACGTGATTTTGTATGATGGCAGTGGTTTTAAGCGAGCGTAGCGATGTCGTAAACCCTGTGCGGAGTTTGTAGATCTGTGTGAACCGTAAAGCATAAATTCCCACATTTCATTGCAAACAGACATTTCCTATCTGAGTCACGCTGAAGAGTTATCTAACTAAAAATTAAAAAACACGTGACCCATTACTTCCGATTTCACATTATATTAACATACAGGTAATCTGCCCTGACGTCGCAATCTATTGTAGCAGAAATCCCCCAAATGGTCTTTTAATCGATTTGGAAAGAATGTAGGTTTAAAAAGTTTTCACGCAATTTGTGTTGTTTTACATTTGAGACAGTGTTTAAAATTTTCTTCATTAAGATCATTTTCTTTACGGGTATAAAACATGAGTTAAATCAGCAAAATATCAAAATTCCTAAAATATGTATAATGTTTTGTTAATTGTTTGTGATAAGTTACATTTACATGTATCATACAAATACCGGATATATGATCGGAACTTGTAAACCTTTATGTATTCAGAGGTATGTGTATGTAGAAAACATTAGGAGAGCCCAACTCCGTTTTCAAATGCCCTACCCTTGATTTTTCTTCATTCGAATAGAATTACAATCATTTACTATAAGATTTCGTAAAAACAATAAGTTCTCTCATTAAAGTCCATAAAATTGCCCAATGATCAATAAATCACCGGAAGAACATACAGGACAGCAATAAACAGCATAGCGCGGGATGCTATCAGGTTATAATGACCTATTTGATTGCATGGGACAAAAATGGTTCAAACAGTCGGATACCACCTTTAACTACACAAAAATGCGGATCGTGTTGATCTTCCTTTTGAAAAACTTGTGGCCATAGTACAGATCGTACTCGTTAATATCGTTCTTGGCGTCAATGTACAGACAGACAGACAGACAGACAAACAGAGAGAGAGAGAGAGAGAGAGAGAGAGAGAGAGAGAGAGAGAGAGAGAGAGAGAGAGAGAGAGAGAGAGAGAGAGATAGAAAGAGAGAGAGAGAAAGGGAGAAAGGGACCTGACTTCGATTTATATATACTTCGACCTAATATGCATGTATATCTAATACTGCTATAACGTTGCATGGATCTCTTGATCCGCCCCTGATGTATTTAAATAAATCATATAAATTGCACGTGTCCGCCATCCCATCCCATACTCTTACAGCCTACTACTATACATACGCCGTACTATGTATCTGCTTCTCAATGCCTCTATTACACAGACCATGATTAGTTACGCTTGTTATCTTGGTAATACAATTTCCCATGTCGTATATCTATGTATGCATCTGTTTGAAAATAAAATGTCTGTCAGTCCGTCCGCACGCCCGCCTTCCTGCTTGTCTGTCAGTCCGCCCGCCCGCCTGCCTGCTTGTCTGTCAGTCCGCCCGCCCGCCTGCTTGTCTATCAGTCCAAAGCGCCCGCCGGCCCGCTTGTCTGTCAGTCCGCCCGTCCGCCTGCTTGTCTGTCAGTCCGCCCGATCGCCCGCCTGCTTGTCTGTCAGTCCGCCCGCCTGCCTGCTTGTCTGTCAGTCCGCCCGCCCGCCTGCCTGTTTACGTGTCTGTCTGTATGCCCGAATGCCTGCCTGCCTGCCGCATGTCTGCCTGCCTGGCTGCCACTTGCCTGCCTGCCGCATGCAAGCATGCCTGTCTGTCTGTCTGCATGTCTGTATGCCTGCTCGCCTGTATGTTCGAGTGCTCATGTTTTAATTGACAATCATGCATTAAAAACAACGTTTTTTTCATTATGACGGTTAGAGTTACGTATTACGCGTGTTTTTTCAAACTATGCAGTCGTGTGAGATCTCCTATTTAATTAACAAAGTGCACATTATATGCTCTAGAGAAAATATCAGTGCACGTCTGGACAGTTTGCTTGCACGATCTTCTCTATTCACAACATATTACAAGCACAAAGGGCTCATGAACATATTGCAAAACATTACATCGACGCTCAGCTTTTTTGGTAGAGCCAACTCTCTCCCAGTGAGCTGTCAGAGTAGAACCACCGGCACATGATTGTCAGCTGGAAGACCTTCTCATGTAAGTCATTCGCCTTGAACGGGACTCAAACCCAAGCGGCGAGAGACTAAGCAGTCAGCGGAGTTACAAATTGGCCACCCGACCACGGGTACCCATTACAATTATCAAGCGGAGGTATTTCATTAAGCCAACGTTGTGTCAATATAACCATACCCAGTTATTTCATTTGACACACATTGAATTCATGTGACGTCGTTTCTACACGAATGCTACTAAACGTGGCCAATGTAAACATAAATGTATCGGGGAAAACTTTTTGGTCCCAAACAAACAAATCGTGTACTGAAATACGAGTACACAGTGTACTGGTATAAGACTATCGTGTGTATTGAGATTTTAAAATATGCCAGAAACGCTTACCTAAGTCGTCTGCTACAATGAAAACTATATTTGGTCGGTCTACACAATCCGCAAGTCTCCAAAACACAACGCTCAGGAGGCCCTGGACAAGCAACATGTTGCGTTCAACTCGTTTCCAGAAGGGTAATAAACACTTTTAACACATCGTATGTTTGACGTGTACTATGCATATCTCAAACGACAATTGTAGCCTTTTAAGTTAGATCTATTGATTGTCTAAAAATAGCACAGCAAGACCCGCAACGTATATTGATTGGAGTTTCGGTTGCTGAACAGCATTGTGAGATAAGAAACGATAGGACTTGTCAGGGGGCTGGGGATGCGGGGGCCCGGGTTCGATCCTGGGCCGCGACATACCAAAGTCGTTAAAATGGTAGTGGCATAGCTCTCTTGCTAACGCTCAAGCACAAATAAGGGTTGTTAAACATTCGGTTGGCCCGGTGTCAGGATAATGTGACTGAGCGTGGTATCGTGCCAGTTCACGGCGTGCTATACACAGTGAAGGCAGCACTATATCTGCCTCATGTGGACACCGTCTTCAGAAAACTGAAATACTGTTGATGGAACGATCAACCCACCAAACAAACAACAAATATATTATCATAATAGTTTATCTTATATCTACCAGATAATATTTTTTCTGGGTTTTCAATTTTAATTGGCTTTATCTGCCGCCATTTTGTTTAAACTGCAATGTTTACACTGAGTTTTCAAATTAAGCAACTTCATGTAGTACTACACTCTTCCAAAATCTTATTTACTGTTGATAAAGGCTAACAAGCTATCTTTAAATTGAGATTGTTAATTGTCATTAAAACACAACAGCCGAACACAGTGTGATAAGTCTTTTTCTGCAGGTATGTAACATATGTTAGTCAGTATATACCAACGTCAGACATTTTGATATATAGCTATTGATTTTAAGCTCATGAATGTGACTATTTAGAACTTGTTCTTTAGGTTCTGAGCCGTATTCTTAACACTGGGGGTTGCGTTTAAGATCGTCCTCCTTGGCCTGTGAGCACTTTGTAAGGGGTAAATGAATTGCCGCTTCTGAATGGTTAAATCATTTGGTGTGGAATGGGGCATAAGTCCCATTTATCTGTTTCTTGTCCATCGATACCGAGTCATAGCAGTTGGTTGCGTTTGACTAAAATATGAGCATAGTACGTTATTTTCTTTCTCAGTGTTTTATTGTTTATTTTCAAAATTATTTTAAAAGTACGGCGCACCCGTGGCGTAGTGGTAGAATCGCCGAATTGTTACTCCTCTGACTGCTAAGCCTCTCACCGCGTGGGTTCAAGTCCCCTGCGGGGCGAAGACTTAATATGAGAAGGTCTTCCAGCTGATTTGCTGTGCGCCGGTGGTTCTAGCCAGACATGTGTCTACGGTCTTCCTCCACCAAAAAGCTGGACGTTGCTATTATGATCATAAATGGTCTCTGCAATGAATGTCAAAAAAAAAAACACACACATAAAAAAAAAAAAAATAAAGATAAAAATGAATCAATAAAATAGAACGCCGTATACTGAAATTGCACCCGTATTTTAACGGGTTAAGAAAGCCCGCAAAACAAACTTTTCCCATGCGCAAATTTCAGTGAGCATCCCATATATAGGCGTCGAGCTCGTAAGACCTACATAGTGCGCAGGCCAGGCAAGAATAACGTTGTGGACCATGTGATGCTCAAATAACAGGACCCGACTCAACGTAACCGGATGATTCAACAGTCTACTGTTTTAATCAAAGCGCTCAGAAGCGCTGTTTGTCTGAGCGCTGTTTGGGCAGTATAAGTTTAGTCCAGTACGCGATAACATGTGTGCAAACAATGGTCAAAATAGTTTTTTCGTAGTATATCAAAATTTGTACAACGCATTAGAAATTTATAAGCACGTCTTTAGCTTCAAAAACACCCCTTCTAAAACACAGATTGGGATACATACATACATTGGGACAAAAGTTACATCAGGGTCATTTTACTAAACATTTAATACCTTCTATACGATTTTGCATTTAAACTTTAGTTGGGTCTAAATAAATGCTCATACATGTAACCGGATTCGACAAAAGTTAACTGAGTTTGAAATGAACTACTAACTATTTCACCCCTGTGATCTGAAGCTAAAAAGCCAGAGTGTTCCATTCCTCTCTGAACGCGCGCGGTAGCGATTGAGATGATGAGATGGTTGCGTCATGAAAAAGGGCCCTTCACACATTTTTTTAAACTGAGATTTTCAATAGAAAATGTTGATTGGGAATTACTGCATACATATTTGTTTCACATTGTTTGCTTTATTATTAACTTAAATATTACTTAAATATTATATACAACTGATTTAAAACTTAAATAAAAACAAATCGAGAAATGTGAAATAATGAAGCCGTTCCGTCGGCCCTGTACGCCGTAACGTCGGAATTGGGACATCTGCAACGTATTGTCTTCCTCGGAGGGGCACCCTCCTTTGTGGATGGGTATATAATTGTCGATATACTTGTTGTTTCGTAATAAATATCCGTTGCAGACAAGCTGTTTTCGACGTACAAACAATATGCAGAATCCATTACACTTTCCAAATGTCGATAACAATATAAGAACAAGAAAGAGCTACGATGTGAGACACATCCAAGGCGCCGTAGAGAGTATGCGCTTTAAACAAGAAAATGACAATCCTATTGCATAAGGATTTGGCACTAACAAACCATACGTCTAACTGACGGTAGTGTGTTTGACACTTTGAATGTGTTCCTTGTTCTCAGCTTCATCTGTATTCACCAGCTGCATTGCTAACATCGATATACTTGGCTTCTTTTGGTAAACAAGACCTCGCCAAACGACCGTGAATTCATATTAATGCCTGCTACACTTATAATTGCAAGCTACATTTTATTGTTGCAAGCTACTCTGCTAAAACGGAACACTCTGAAAAGGGTCTTACAGAACAACTGCGACATCACGTTATTGACTGTCACACTATCGTGCGAGCGGCGCCAACAAAAGCAACGATACATTTAAGAGTTGCCTTTTTTTGGCAACCCAGTTATCCATACTTTCGTTGTGTAATTTTGAATATTGTGCCATGAAGGTACGTTTAAAGTTTGCACGACAATATCTTAAGTGTCTTTCCTTTGAAATGAGTGGTGTATCCCGAATGTAAACAATGTCTTCTTAGCTTATTTATTGTTATAAGGTGTCATATATCGTAGCGATGAATTGTAATCATTATATCCACGTCGAGCTGTTTTAGTGGAGGAAGACCCCAGACAAATGCCTGGGTAAAACCACCGGCCCACCACAAGTCAACTGGAAGACCTTCTCACATTAAGTCCGTCGCCCCGAACGGGAATCGAACCTACGCGGTGAGAGGCTAAGCAGACAGAGGACTTACATGTACAATTCCGTGCTCCTTTTAAAAAAAATTAAAATATACATGTTTTAAAAAAGATCTTTACGAATATACAAAAGGTTATGAGAGTCTTGAAAATGCTACATAGATTGCATAGTTGTGAATGTCATTTGAAGTCTGTTTTAAGTCACTAGTCGGCTTCTTAAAATATGTAAATTACATTTTTTTATTTTTGGCTATCTACCTTGTGTATGCAGGGGTTGATACTATTTAAATCCCGACTTTCTTAATTTAGTACCCATAAAGGCATTGATATATTTAAGGTTTCTTATAATTATGTCTTAAAGCAAACTTGCATACACAGTGTTTCAATAAAGTTGACCATGCAAATATCTTAATTTACATAATTTCATAATAATGTCGGTATCTTGATTCATTGGCCCATGACGCGTTATCTTAATTCAGCATACGTTCTTTTAGCCTTTATGCTCCAAACTTAAAATTTCTTAGTAATCCTACGGTCCACTCGCCCTAAACGCCCTTAAGCAGCATTTATTAAGAACATTATACTTAATAACTACATGTTATATGATAATTTCCAAGATCGACTGGAGATTGGAAAATATATTCGTGCATTTTTTTGCGACAATCGGCCTTGGTTGATTTTGAAGACTTCGTAGAACAAATTAAACGATATCGCGCATAATCGCTATTTCTATCAATTTTGCAAGTCACCTTCAATGTGATATCCGAGAGTTTGGACCAAAGTTGTGTTGTTCAAACAATCAATTAAATTATGGTAAAAGAAAAGATCCCGCGGAATGTTGTTTATTGAGGCCCTACATATATATTTAATTTAAGCAATAACACCCCCACTCGTCTTTACAAACGTTTATTCAGCAACTGAGCCACGATGTAAAGCTATTTTTAAACTGAGGAAACCACGTGATGACTTTTAACATCACATTATATCATCAGTCGCATTATCCGCTCTGACGTCGATGTCTGCTTGTTTTGCAAAAATCCACATCATTTATAGATTCGGAAATAATTATCATTTAGAGCGAATTATTCCCTGAGTTGTACTGTCTAACAACTGCGGTAGTGGACAGTATCGTTTTAATTTAAGACTAACATACGACTTAATGAAGATGTATTTTTTTTTTAAATTCCCCAAAACAGGGCTAAGATATTGTTTTACGTATTTGCTGTTGACAAACTTTCGGATACCTCCTTTAAAGGCGCCCCATTTTATCATTTTGTCAGTTATTGACAGTATTGATGTGCTCTGCCTTGTTTATGTTTGTTTGTAGTTTGTGCACGCGATGAGCAGTGCTAATGGCAATCGGAACTCCTCACGTAATTCTGTCCTCGGGACAACCATCCCTTGGATGTATCTGGTGCAATGATACTTAAAGAAATCACGATCGTTTTGTTCGCCGGAAGTCGGAAGAATATGCCTTAAATGTAGTTCGCACAAAACATAAACATATGGCGTCGTTTGGCAGCTGTTTTGTTTGCTGCGCTTTGTAAATAATTTTGGATGATTTAAATTTTATACAGCCACAAATTGTTTAACTGGCACCGTACTATAATGATCTGTTATCCGAGCTGCCAGCTTTGTTTTGACGTCTGTCACAAAATAAGTCCCATTTAGGGAAATGGCCGAGGGGATCCGATTACCTACGTACATCTGAGAGATGATTCGTGAATTATCCGAGGCGTTCCGATTGTGCTAATGTATGTTCTCTGACGTCTGTGCTTGTAAATAGAAAATGCACTTTGTCTGATGACACCAGAATCGATGCCAAACGATATTTATTTAAAACAACAAAACGTAGACATTAATATCACTAAAATGTATTCTTGATAATGATAGATAGACGAAATGATATTCGGAAAAATGACGAAGACCTTCCTTAGTAAAATGTGACCAGTTTGACAAATTTTCAGAATGTCAATAATGCTCTTTTTTTCAAAATGCGAATCATCAACGCCATGCGAGTTATAGACAATTATAATGCAAGTATTATTATTAACAAGTCATGATCACTACTGTATGTAAATTTACGTTCAGCTGATATTTTCTCTGACTTAAGTCAACCCGTCCTTATAGGGTAATCACGGACAGATGTGCAACAACAGAAAAACACGCACCCAAAGACACAACAAACAAACAGACAAACATATAACATGCTATACAACTGGGTTGTTATTGCCATATTTATTTTATTAATTGTCTTTCCAGCACATGTACAGATAACAGACATATAGCCCTGGCTGTTACGGCTGAAATAGTGTATCGGTACTAGGACGTAACGGTTCGTTGCAATTATCTTTTGTGCAGCAGAATGTGCAGTCAAACTCAAGCGTCAAGATATTATTACCATCATAATTCAGACATTTATCAATATCCGATGATCCCAGGAACCAATCTTTATTACAGGTAGAATAGTCTGCGCAACTGAAACAACACAAAAACAAAATAAGACAGTAAAGTGTATTACACCTGCGTGAGTTTATAAGAAAAAGTCCGAATCAAAATTCCAAAAAAGATTTAAATCTAAACCACCTCTAGACAAAAGACAAACATGGTAAATGTAAACGTAACAAAAACGCGGAGACGAGACATAACACACAAAAGGGAAAAACCAGCAGTAATCTCCATGGAACGGTCAGTCGGCAAAAGGACCGACTGGGATGCTGAAACCTGGTTTGTGGAGCGCTCCAATGTCACACTTCTTGATGAGTTTTCTATCAAACAAACAGTGTAAGGAAAAATATCCCGTCAAAGTGAAACAACCAACAGTAAGCACGTGCATCGGGAGTTACATGTTTAACAGGTAAATTGAACTAATATACAGACAAAACAACTTGTTATAAAATAAACTATCAACACATGTACAATATGTAAAGTAGATAACTAAGCGAGGCCGGTGGTAAATAATATTGTCATTTCACTTCATAACTTTATATAAACCGTCGCAATGGACATAACAGAAATACGATTAACTGTTTTCATGCTTTAATTAGTATTACCTTCTGTTTAGAGACCTTGATCCATCGGCATGATTTTCGATATGGTTCAAGCAATAGTTGTTCGGTGGATTGCACGTAGTCGATACATACAATTGTTCACACAATTCTATTGGTGAGGTGCATTCAAAGCACTCTGAAATAAAGATAATAACATTAATATTAGCCACCGACAGTTAAAACTATTTTATGAATTTAGCACCAAATATGTTGAACTACCTGCAAAAAAGAAGCAGTATTTAACCTCAATTGGCCCAAGTCACTCAGCCACTGGAGGCCTAGAAATTCGGGAAATAATATATATAACAGTAATTAATATGAAATTTAAAATGTTATGGTACATGTACAACTAAACACGCAAGAATGGACCGTGCAAAAGTCTAGTCACAAAAACTGATATTTTACGATGATCAGCTGAAGTAAGCGCCACAACAATCACATTCTTAATGTTAAAAATAATCTCTAGTGTTCATAATCCAATAAGCTTTTACTTGGTGCATAGATTTGGCGCCGCTCTTATGAAATGCATTTTTTTCATGATGACGATAGTTTAGAAGTCAGTAAACAGAAAGTCGCAGTTGTTGTGTAAACCCTTTTTAGAGAAAAGAACGAGTGTTCCATTTTTAACAGTCGAGCTTGCAACAAAAAAAAGTGAACATGTAGCCGGCATTAAAAGGAATTCAGAGCCGTTTGGCGAGTTCTCGTTTTTTAAAATAGTAACAAAGAATGCCGATGTTAACAACACAGCTTGTAATAACAGGTGTAGCAGGCAACAAGGAAGAAATCAAAGTAGCAGATAATCTAGTTCATATCAGAGTTACGGTTCGTTGCTCTCAAATATTAAACTAATGAATCGAAAGCAAGTATTTAGTCCCTATGATAGGCTTGATAGCCTCCTTGTTAAAGCACATGCTCGCTACGACGTCTTGCATATATCACATCCATGTTCGTTATTGTAACTTATTTATAACTGACCGTGAATATATAACTACTTCTGCGCCTCATTATCCTAGACATTAACCTGTACACATTAATACATATGTAGAAATAAGTATATACTTTTAAAGAATGATGATTGCCCACGAATGATGTGATTTCCAGTAAATAATATGAAGCCGATTGTTTTCGAAGATACCAGACAACTTAAAGAGAATTACACTACGTAAAAAGAAAATGTTAGAAGAAAGATGTTCTATATTTGTTTGTTAATTGGGTTTATTGTCCTACCAACAGTATTTTATTTATCTGGAGACTGTGTCCACCTGAAGCAGATGTAGTGCTGCCTTCACTGTGTATAGTATGCCGTTAACACCTGACATGATACCACACCCAGTCATATTATCCTGCCACCGGGCGAACCAATGTATATTTGCTTGAGCGTTAGCAAGGGAGATATACCACTACGATTTTTATGTCGCGACCCGAGGCCTCCAGTACCTGGAGCCGACGCTCTACCAACTGCCCTACCCAGTCCGGTTTATATTACTTTAAAAGAACAAATAGTGACATCTTACTAGTTGGGGTTACAGGATGCACTGATGTTGTTGAGGGTGCTGGAGACGTGACTACCGCCGTTGTTGATGTTGCAATCATTGTCAAGGATGATGTTGTCCGTGATGTTTGCGCTGACGTCAGTGTTGTAGGAGACAATGAAACAACCGAATGCGCTTCAAGGAATAATTAAAACAGATGATTTTTTGCACGTACAAACATTTTAAATGTTTAAAACTCGAAACAATAAAAACCACATTCACTGTGACAATGGTAACCGATCTTGCCAAATGTTTTTGTAGAAATAAAATCCGTAATACTGCTTTGTACTTAATTAAATTGCTTACCTACTTGTTCATATTTGTTTATTAATTTCCTTAATTTTTTTTTCGTGGGACTTTGCTTCATACAGACTTTGCTTCAACTTACAATAGAGAAAAGTAAAAATATGTCATATTTTCAAGACAGTGATAATAATAAACTTAAAATGAAAAAAAAAAAAATTACAGCAATATTAAATTCAGAAAAAGTATTCCGAAACCGTTTAGTGACATTTAATGACAGCACTGCTAAAGTTTAATTATTGTATGTTTTGTCAAATTTCAGTTCACGACATGTCGAGTGATTGTACTGTTTACGATTGGCGTATACACATGTCAACTCCGCCTATGCAGGTCCCAAGCCCGGATGTAAAAGAAGAAGGGTTGTGCGCAGGGCCAGCACCCCTGCCACGTAAAAACAATATTCGCAACAGGAACGGAAACCACAGAAACGCAGCAACAGGTTCTACGGTATCGACCCGGAGTAGAGCGCATAAAGAGGAGAAATCTGCAGACAAACATACTGTCCTCAAAGAGCGTCTCACTGATAGGACCTTGTAATGTCAGAACTCTGTACGAAGGCGGAAGGGCATTTCAGTTAACCAGAGAGATGGAAAGCCTCCGTTTAGACATCATGGGCCTGAGTAAAGTGAGGTGGAATACAGCTGGAAGAATTATGCTAGCACTCGCTCTACTGTTTTCTGGCCCACAAAATGAAGAAAACCATCATCAAAATGGAGTCGGTCTTCTACTCACGAAGACAGCCTACAAGAGTCTACTGGAATGGGAACCAATAAATGACCGATTACTGAGAGCAAGGTTCCACTTAAGGTTCCAGGAAGTCACTATTATACACTAACCAACCAGCTGATGACACCTAGGAAAAGTGTTACGCCAAGCTCCATAGTGTTGTAGACAAGGTTCCCAAGCGTGATGTAACACAACAGTGACGGGTGACATGAACACCAAGGTTGGAGACAACAACCCAGGCAGGGAGCTCATCATGGGAAACACGGACTTGGAGACATCAATTAGAATGGGGAGCTCTTCGCTGACTTTTGCGGCCTCAACGGCCTTGTCATAGGAGGGACCATATTTGCCCACAAGGACAAAAACAAAGTCACGTGGACATCCCCAGACAAGACAGTGAGGAATCAGACAGACCACGTAGCGATATCCCGCCTTTGAAGATATCGCATAGATGTAAGAGCCTATAGGGGAGCTGAGATAGGATCAGACCATGAATGCCTCATTGCCAGTCTGTAGGTCAGGATCGCAAGCGTCGGGAAAGCAAGGCAACACTATAAGTCCACGCTTTGACACACCCAAGCTTAAATCTCCACCAGCTAGACAAGAGTTATCCATTGGTCATAAGAATAGATTTGAAGCTCTGGCAGACATTGGTGATGACTCGTTGCAAAAGAAGTGGGCCCATGTCTGCAAAGAGAGGCTCGGCTTCTGGAGCCGAACTTACAAGACCTGGCTCTCAGACAGTACTATCCAACAGATAGAGAGAAAAAGGGCAGTCTGACAGAGGTTAATAAAAGAAAAGACCAGAGAACAGATGCAGAGAATCCAGAGAAAGTACAGTACCATACAGAAGGACGTAAAGAAGAGCTGCAGGCAAAACACACGGACAATGATCGATCACATGGTAGCAAAGTAAGAGACAGCGGCTCCACAGAATGACATGAGTATCATGTACCAGATCACTCGCCAACTAGCAGGGCGCCAGTGCAGTACCACGAAAACGGCAAAGGACAGAAATGGAAACATCCTGTCAAAGCCAGAAGAACAGCTAAGAAGGTGGTATGAGCACTTTGAGCGAATTCTCAACGCAACACCGCTTAGGTACCATCCTACTATAATAGAGGGTCCAGATTCGGCAATCAATACAGGACCAATAAACACGCTTGAAGTACCACAGGCTATTAACAAAGTTATGAGTGGAAAAGCTCCCGGACCTAATAAGATATCACCAGAGGCGAGGAAAGCATCACCAGATGTCACGGCAGACATCATTCTTGACCTTATCCAACACCTCTGGGACACAGAATAGGTTCCAGTAGAGTGGCAAACAGGGTACATAGTGAAGCTTTCGAAGAAAGTTGACTTGGCTGAACAACAACAACTGGAGAGGTATACAGCTGCTATCCATGCCTAATAAGATACTATCAAGAGTCATCCTAGGGAGAATCAAGACGGAGGTAAACAAATTTAGAGAAGAGCAAGCTGGTTTCAGAGCAGGAAGATCATGCGCAGACCAGATAGCAACGCTCCGGATTATAATTGAACAATCCTTACAATGTAAATGCCCACTGAATGTCAACTTCAAAGACTTCAAGCTGGAAGACCTCGACTATGCAGATGATATTGGTATCCTGTCCCACACATGCACCCATAATCAAAATAAAACAGAAAGATTACAAGAAGTAGCCAGAACAACCGGGCTAGAGGTCAACTTCAGAATGAGAAAATGCCTGAGAATCAACCCTAGCAAAAACCAAGGCGTCCAAATTTAAGGACAGGCCATCGAGGACGTTGACACTTTCACTTACCTAGGCAGTATTGTCAGCAAGACAGGGGCCCAAAGGAGTATATCAAGGCAAGGATAGGAAAAGTCCGCCATGCTTTTGCCACATTAAAACCAGTGTGGAAGAACCAGATCATCCACCTGAAGACCAAGCTAAGGCTCTTCAACAGTAATGTAAAAACCGTCCTCCTGTATGGTGCAGAGACTTGGAGAGGAACCAAACGCCTGGACCAACGCCGCAGGTCTTCATCATCCCATGCAGACATGATCTCCAACCGAGAACTATGGGCAAAGACAGGACAGCAGCCGGTATTCCTATAGTATTCTTATAGAAGAAATGGAGATGGATTGATCACACCCTACGCAGACAACAGCCTAACATAGCCAGACAAGCGCTAGATTGGAAGCCAAAAGGCACCAGGCGAAGAGGAAGGCCAACACACATTTGGCGTAGAACCCTGGATATTGAGCTCTGCAAGACAAAGATGTCATTGTGAGAAGCCAAACACAGGCAATAGACCGATCAAAATGGCGTGCTGTGGTGAAAGCCATATGATCCACACGGAGCGAAGAGGATTAATAAAGTAAGTAAATACATGTCTTATGTAGGTGTATGGACATGTTTGTCGTTATTATGTATACTTTAATAAAAAGAAATGTCTCTAACGTCCTTTTTGATTGAACTTAAGTCCTATGAGCATTGCAACATATACCAAAACTTGACAAGGCACAGGACAAGAGGTTTTCACATGCAAGCCAAATGTAAAAGGTACTACAAATCTGTGATGAGTTATTTAACAAAAAGAGCAAACCCAACAGTTACCGCTTTTGAACGGTCAGTCGGCAAAAAGGACCGACTGGGGTGCTTAAACCGTTTTACAGAGCTCCAACCTCGCACCCCCTAAGGGGTTTCTTAAATGCAAGAAATTGACAGAAAACCGATCTATTTGGATAAAAGATGTCTAAGCGTTGACTTTTTCCTCGATAAGTAATGGCGAAAGTAGTGGCATCATTTTAAAATCATGGCCGAATGGTATTTACTAGAGAGAGATGCATTATTTCTGTTAGAAGAGATACACAAAATTGTTCATTTTAAATGAAATTAATTTTGTAATCCAGAAAGAAAGGACCATAGTAAATGGTTGTAGCATCCTGTTTATGTTAAGATGGAATTGAGAAACCAAAGTCCAATGTCCATGAAAGGAAATACACGTAGAACACCCTTATAGAATGAATCAAATGCAACATAGATAACATGCGCCGGGAGATTTTTACGACCGCCACATTGCACTCCTTACATCATCTCTAATGACTCCACTTATAGTTTTCCACTCTGTGTTAGAGTTCCCGTTGGGGTAAAAACTTGTGTTTAGGTAAGCCTTTTCATATGACCTGCGGCCGTAGGTAGGTGATTTAAGAAATTTAAGGATCCACGTCTAAAGCCTATCTCATTTCCATGTTAAATACAAAACAAATCCAGAAATTCGCTTGTAAACAATAAATATGACATGCAAACATGAGTGTAAGGATATGTCTCAAAATGTACTTACATGTTTTCTTAGGGCATAAGCCACAGGATCGTTCACAGTATCGGTGGGCTACAACTGGGTACTGGCAGACAAAGTTTAGGATGTTCTGATGGCTGCAGTTCACCATGGGGTCATCTTCACACTGCACAAGAGCTACCGAAAATTATAAGTTATACCATTTTTCTTCGAAAGCAAACTATTGTTACAGGTATAATTAGGAATGTTACCCTAGTCCAGGCACGGATCCAGAAAGGTTTGTGGGTGGTGGTGGTGATGGGGGTATGAATCAAGATCCATTCAACTTTATCGCAGTAAATGCTATATATAAATACACAGTAAAGGGGCCGTCACTTCGAGGGAAGCAGTCAAAAGACACAATTTACTTTAAAAACTTATTATTTTTAAGCTTATATGTATGTATTTTCACAACTCAACTCTTTTTACATGGTAAATGGAGGCTACACCCCACCCCCACCCCTTAACTCCATTTCTGAAATTTATGTCAGCTGGATGTAAAAGGTACATGACAATTAGTTCATAAGCGACATAACTCTATTCTTCTACCTGGTTGGTGTAGGGAATGCATCCCGAAGCCTCTAAATCCATCTCTGCCATTGTCCTCTAGGCAAAATTACTTTAACAGGTAATTACTATCAGCAGAAATCTGATAAGCAAAGCAATGCACGCATTTTGCAAGACGTGCAGCAGGGATAATTAACTTGTGCAGTAATAGCATACGAGCGTAGCTAGTGTCATAAAAATGCTGTTGGTACTTCTAAAAGTTTTTTTTTATATGTATTCGGTGCACATCGTACATGTAATAAGAGAGCATTAATGCAACTCATCAAAGGTTGTCGTTGAGGTCTGTTCAGTAATGCAACATTTCTGCTTAGCAACAAACTGACTAAGAAACAATAACATCTTGTTGTTATTGAAAGATTTACAACAAAGTCAAAATTATATGCAGTAACGAACTGTCTTTTAGCGCATTGGAAAAGGTACGAATACAAACAACGATACATATCATGACATTTGACGTGCACATAGAACATTGCGTACAAACTCAATTTAAATTAAACAAAACATGCATACACATATGGTACATAAACAATTTCAAGTAACATGTATTGATGTAGCAGCATTTTAAACTCGAATATAATTCTAATTCTGATATTCACCAAAGTTGAATAATAACCAAATTAAATGCATGAAAGCCCCGCATTTAACGTTAATATAGAACAACATGACGCCATTCATAGAATTGTTCCCTTAACGATTAGATATAGACGCCGGACTCATTTGCGGCGACAATAAGGCTCACTTGTCCTACGATAAATGTGACACAACCTACGTGGACACAGTCCGCAAGACCTCTTGCAATATCTCTCCGCGGTAAGTTGATGGCCGCATATGAATGATAGCAGTTTAGGGTTGTTGCAGCTCTCGGACTGGCTGTCCTCACACGTTCCTGAAGAGCGACAAATCACACTCACGTATACAAATAGTTTATTTGTAGTTTCGGGAATACATATTTTAATAACGTTAACACATGTCCTCAGCAGTGAAATGCAGTGTTCGTTGAAACAGATACAGCATAACATTTTAAGACGAAAATTGGAAGTGTGGATGTTCGTGGCGTAGTGATAGAGTCGTCGTTTCGTAACTTTTCTGACTGCTAAACCTTTCAAAGCGCGGGTCCGGGTCCCGTTCGGGGCTAAGGACTGTGTGAACCTCTTCCTTCTGATCTGCGGTACTCCGGTGGTATTACCTTGATATTAGTTTCGAGTCTTTCTTCGCCAAAACAGCTGGACGTCTCTATAACGATCAGATATGGTTTCTATAGTGTATTTAAACAACAAAAGGTGGTGATATAGATTCATTAGATATCTCAAAGAAAGATGCAAGTTGACGCATTGAGAGCTAACCTCCATCAAGGAACTGGCATGTTCACGCTATACGTGAACATAAATGATCGACAGGTGTGGTGCGGTTTACCTGGACATTGTCCGCAGGACTTCTTACAGAATGTTGACGCTAGTGCATGGTCGGCACAGATGAAAGACAGCAGCTTAGGATCGGAGCAGTTCTCCTTTGGATCGTCCTCACATGGCGCTGCCTCCGGAAAAATGGAAAAGAAATAATTTCAAAACTGCCTTATTTTCATTTCAACATGCCTAATTCTGATATTTTTATTCGTGGGAAGCACTTCAAGAGTATTTGTTTCAAAGCAAATCCATAAAAGATATTAGGAATGGATATAAAACATGAATACGACTCGAAAACGTTTAAGATATCATGGAAAGATGTATATGTTTGAACAATAGTTTTTTTCAAAAACCAAAGAAAGGCATAAATTGACTTGTAAATTTACAGATCAGTGATTGGAATTCAAGTAATAACAAAGTCATTTGGTAAACATGTATATCTACAATTGCGTAACCTCTTTGACAATTTAAACCAACAGCAGTATTTTTAAATAAGTAGATCGCGGCATAATTCACTCAAATCTTATCATTATTATAATTACACACACAAAATTTATATATTCCCAAAATCTTTTTCAGGCAGCGCCCTAACTGGAAGCTGTTTTTCGCGAACGCTTCTCGTGCAAGTCAGGTTTTATTTACATTTTCAACCAGTGGAATAAGAACGGTTTATATTAAGGATGTCAGATCAAAATTAGCGGTTACTGTAACTATAAGTTAAGTAACTATGTAACTATAAGTTAAAATAATATGTTATATTTAAATAAAACAGACACATTTATGTCGGCATCTTCTGGTAATAGGATCTGACAGACATGCGCTTGCAATGTGGTTATGAATATTATGTTTATGTTTGACAATAAACATTGCAGAAAGGATAAAAGATACACGTAGAAATATATATAATATGCTACTTGACCTACGTGGACAGAGACCGCAAGACCTCGCGCAGTAAATTTCGGCCGTGATTTCGTGGGAACAGATGAACGCAAGAAGTTCCGGATCTGAACAGTTCTCTGATGGAACGTCCTCACATGGTCTAGTTGGTGAAATCGTCGGCAAGGAACCTTATAGATCAGCAATCAGAATGTCTTGTCAAAGCACAAGAATTCACGCACCGAAACAACTCACGTGCAAAACGAGAACGTTACTTGCCCTTTTTAGAACATCGTGTACATCCAGAAAAAGACTCGTTGGGCAACGACAAGGTGTTTTGCTAGAACATCGCGTTACACGGGGAACAACATGGTATTTAGAGCAAACAGTTTTAAGAAACACTTTTGACATAATAAATAGTAACAATTTCCGGGAAGATTTAAGAAAAATGAAAACAAATAAATAACAACATTAACGAATCCGTTTTCCATATTTAGGTTTCGTTGGCGTGTTTAGTCAACATTACAGAACCATCGTAATCTATTTCAGCAGCACGAATAGTGAAGAGATAAAAGTAAATGCACGGAAATAATTTGAGCAGCGACGTTCATCTTGATATTATAAACATGTAGAGGAATTGTATTGTAATTAATGGGGATAATAGTATTTCACCTGCTTTTGTAATATTATCCTACGTATATTAATTGAAGGGAGCTAATTGTATTTTACCTGTGTCATGGTTATATTAATAAGAATATATTTATTGTACTATGCACATGCTCTGTGCTTTTGCAGCCTGGAATTAAAATTTCCATTTTTATCTGAACTGCAATACACTAGTAATTTCCTAATAACTTTACTTCAGGCCATTACTTTAATGTATAACCTCTCCCTCTAAAAGAGACCACTGTCAAGTTCTGATAATTAAATTCATCTTAAACATTAATTATTTTGTCTTGTCTCGTCTTTTCTAATAAAAAACACATAAACTTTTTATTGCATAGATTAGTTCTCCACAGGCTAGACTCTGGAAAGGTTTTGAGGTTCCCCTGGAGCTCAGATCCTTAGCGGAACTAAATCCCGCTTCAAATACACCCGCGATACAATTAGCTTCAGTACTTACTTGAAACACTGGAATTACTTGCACAATGACCACATGACTTCTTGCAAAAATTGAGAGTATCACCATGACGACAGGTGAATTGCAAAACCTCCGGATCCGAACAGTTTGCTGAAGGATCGTCCTGACAGGAACCATTTATGGGGAGCTTCGAAAAGCATCCTGAGAGAAAACAACTTGTCACTTTTCTCGTAAGATCACTGCAGAAAACATACAGAACCTTAACATTTGCGCATTGCGTAAACAGACATAAATTTACTTTCGTTGAAACAGTCTTTCCTCATAAACGTAAATAAACAACCCTGTCGTATGTATACGCACGCAAATGGGTTTAAAACGAATACCATTTGGCGGAACTCTACTTATACAGAATTCCAAACTATGATTACCACGTACTATTCACGGAAAGCTATATAAATAAATGTGTTGCAGATAATTACTCAGGTCCTGCATGTGCATTGATGTAAAAAGAATGATTAACGTTAATGCGTAAACGCACATACATTCTCGAATATCTAAGAAATCAAGCTGTCCCTCAAAATTCGAAAAAAGTATGCTGTTTTCAAATTGGAAGAATCGAAACGCTTTTCAACTTTTAGCTAATCTGCATTAGACACAACAAACTAGTACATATCTTAGCTGCGCATTATGTGTCATGTCAATGTCAATGTCAGTCATAAACCATACGTTGATTTGTTCAATTGTGACGCAAAATTTTAAATAAATACGGTTTCGGATCGTGTGGCTATGTATGCTTTTGTGCGTTTGCTGAACTGAAAGGAAGTTTTTCAGTCAAACTTCCTTTTATTAACTGTTCCTATGGATAAAATGGGGCATCAGAGGAACCAGCATTGTTGCAGACATAAACTTAAATGGACTATCCCTGGATGATGTTCACTTGTTTAGACACGAAAGAAAAACACGCTAGAGTTAAACATGTCAGCGACAAATAAGAACAACTAAAAGACAACTTCGACAAAATAATTTACTTGGTTGACCTACAACTGGTGACAGTTTGTTGCATTGTTCTTCTGTACTCAATTCCTTAAAAGGTCAGAATTATTTCCCAGTGCTGTTTACTCAATCCTCTCCTTTTCAACCTGTATTATGTTAGAGTCAAGTTAACAAAAAGTTGTCTTACCGACATTACCACGTCAAACACGTTTAGGAAAAATCAGGTTTACGCTGGATAATTTGTATACACACAGACTCTACTTACAGTTAATATAAAACTTATTTTTAATTTAGTTGGTTTATTTTCAACTTCACAGAAACATTAAATGTTCCAATGATGTTTCGTTTCATTATCATAATCAAACATAATACTAGCTGGGTTTTATAGGCAAGACATCAATACGCCCGCTATACAGGCATGTAGAAACGTGTTTATGGTGTTAATTTCAACAATTAAACCATACATGACCTATGAATCTTGAGGTAGAGTTGATATTTAGGAAGAAAAAAAGCTATAAAAGGAGGCGTACAATAGACGGCAAAAACTTCACGGACAATCATAAATTTTAAAGTATACAAACATTCGCAAGTCGGACACATGGCTTAACTTACGTAAGCCATTTATTTAAACAAAAAACTATAAAACTTACACAATTAGGAGCTGCTTTTATGGTAGCTAGTGAACAAAGGAGTAAACGCCAAAAACATTGTATAAACAGAGACATCTGTACCGAATGAGCCACGGAAACTAATTATCTAAATGAACATGATTGTTTAATAAGACCTTACGACCGACACAATGTTAGGAACAGCTTTCAACAGAACTTTAACATTTTGTTAAGTAAGTTTCAACACGTGTTTTTTCCTCAGTACATTAGATTTATTATGGTTTTAAGAAACTTAAACATATGAGACGAATGCAAAAACGTACATGGCCAGGAAAGTACGGTCGCCGGCTTGTTATTCCTCTGAATTATAACTATAACGCGTTAACGCTTAGGTTAAAGCCCTGTTCGTCGCGAAACATGCATCAGAAGGTATTTTCTGTGTTCGCAGGTGATTCTACATAACGTATAACAGTTGGCCACCGTCGCCAAAACAACCATTGGTGTGTGTCAATGATATATGTACACATGTTTAAAAACAAAACAAAACAATTATTGCAAAAAATATACCAACCATTGTCTAACAGGAGAGCCGTTAAAGGTATTGTGAAGACAATATGGATCAAGTCTGTAAAATACACATAGGATGTACATAAAACTACAGGAGTAATGACTAACTGTAATATAAATACTAATAGAGAGGGTTGGGTAGAAGGAAGGAAAAGGACAGACAGTCAGGCCGACAGACAGACAGGCGGACGCGGATGGGCGGACAGACAGACAGACAGACAGACAGACAGACAGACAGACAGGCAGACAGACAGACAGACAGACAGACAGACAAACAGACAGACAGAACTTTAATTCAATTTGATTTGATAAAGCATTTGTATATGCAAGGATATATAAATTGTAATAAGTAAGGGAAAGCAGCTGATGAACTGGCTTTTAACATGTATTACTTATAGAAACACATTGGTAATAAGCAGATAGGAAGGTCAATTTAACCACCACAAATTGTATATACGTATATCGCTTAAATGTACATGTATATACATTGAACTATATCTTGTAACCGGATCGAGTAGTATAATCGGTAGAGAAGAGAGGCCCCGGGTTCGATCCAGGAACGCGATTTGTCAAAGTCGTTATGTGGTAAAGCTCTCTTGCTAACAAATCTCAAGACAATATAAGGGTCGTTTTAAGTACACACTGAATTGCCGGTGTCAGTATAATGGACCGGCCGGGTTCAGTCCCTGGGCACCTTATAAGTGCCCCTGTGCTATAATGATAGAAATGTTGCTGCACAGTATCGGCAAAAATGCCGGCTAATCCTATCCAATCCTATCTCTACGTAGAATAATTCATAATATGTTGATATAAGAATCAGAGAAGTATTACTTACAGCGCATATTTAGCGACGCCTTCCATTTAGAGAAAGATAATACATATGTACACTGATAAGAATAAGATTTCGAATAAATGGTGCATGTAAAACTAGGATCAAAGTTCAGAAAATGTTTTCACGTTTAAAGGTGTATTATGAGACGATGCACACCTATGCAGATTAACTGACGTGAACTACACTTGCCTTAGATAAACAGTCCCGTCTAAACCGTTTTAACTCCGCTTTCAGTGTAGAGAAACACGATCGGTTGACCCACTTTACCACAAGAGAGTAGGTCACTATTGCTCTATCTGCTTACATTACACAACCACGGTTCTCTGCTGATCGGGAGGTCGCGGATTCAAACCCGGCCGGGTCAAACCAAAGAATTTAAACTAAGTAGTAGTGGCTTCCCTCCTAACGCTCGGGGCTAAGGGGACAGCATTACGCCTGACTTGTCGTAGCAGTATAATGGAATGGCCGGGTTCAGTCCCTGGTCTCCTCATTAGTGCCCTGTGCTATAATGATCGAAATTTAGTTGCACAGTATCGGCAAAAATACCGGCAATGTCCAACCCATCCCATCCCACGTTTCTCTGGAAGCTGTATTTCTACGCGCTTTATGTGGCGATTTATTTTGTTAATTCTCATATTTTGCAGTATGTTATAACATTTACATTTAGTTTAAAAAGACATTGTATACTAAGATATATGATATTTATGGTGAGAATCTGCCCTTCGTTTCACATCCAATTACACTAATATGCGCCTTTCTTTTCTTTGCGCTGGAAATAGTGATAGTATTACAATTGTTAGATCGATAGCTTCTATTGAAACTATATTTACAGTTTAGGATAACATCCCAAAATAGAATATAACGAGTATTTTTTTGTTTCTAATGGAACAGTGTGGGAGAATATCTGAAGAATGATTCGATCAGTTTAAATTGTATTTTGAATGATGTTGCATTGTTAATTTTGATATTCTTTGCTAAATAAAATATAAATTTTGTTGTAAAACTTTCTGCTGAATTTTCTTTCAGTTGTTCAGTTGGGTTATAACAATGTAGGTCGATGACGTAAACCTTGGTAAAGTGCATCAGAGTTCGTTGATTCTTGACTTTTACATTTAAGTTATGTCCAAAATGGACGATTACGATTTATAATTTGAAAAGGGTTGGTACATTTAAAATAAACGATATGTACATGTATGACATTTTCTCCACCAGGGGTCACTGCCTCATATTGTTACTGCTTGGTAGGCTTTAATTTTATAAGCGCCCTATGGATAAAGCCCAGGGGCGTGCCTAGGCGACCTTTGAGTATACGCACTTTGCCCGGGGAGGGGGAGGGGGGTTCAGGGGCATTCCCCCGCCCCCGGATTTTTTTTTCCTTTGAACGCCGTAGATGCATTCTGGGGAGAAACTCTGTCACAGTACAACGAGCAGGAAGGGACAGAAATACGTCAGGTAGGATTGCAGAAGTATTTGTAGAATTTGGAAAAGGGTTAAAGAACTCTAATTTAAAAAATGAAAAAGCTAACAAAGAGTGGACAAACACAGGTTATGTACGATTTTTATTTGCTTTTTGACGTTTTTATTTTTTTTAATTTTTGGAAGCAACTGTACGCACGTGCGTAAGTGCGTAAGCCCAGGCACGCCCCTGAAAGCACACGTCATGTGTCATTCTATTTTTCAATATTAACCTAAAATATATGACAAACTAATATCACGTTCAAATAAAAACCTGAATTAAATATGCTTTGATGTTTGATTACTTTAAATGTACAACCTTTTGTTGTTGTTTTTCTAAGTTGGAGTATAATTTCGATTTCAGGAAATGTCGTTCCTACATCCATTGTATGTTTGTATATATTGTTTTATATAAATTTATATAGGTGCTCTTTTTCATCATAATACTAATGTGTTCATTGTCAATCCTCATTCGCAGGTATAATTGTATGCGTTTATCGTATGCTCTTAGAATAGTAAATCAGGTGGGAACATTACATTAGTTTTACATTAACCAAATTAGAATTGTTCTATATATAGCAGATAAAACACAGTGACATTTTAATCGTATAACATGTCTTCTTCAAAATAAGAACATTTCGCTTTGAGAAAACTTTTTTGAAGAGTAAAAGTATTCATGTTTTTGCACAATTTTTTTAACATATACATAAAACATGCATGATCTATAAGTTGAGCCTAAAATGTGACTATTGCCAAGGAAAGACATATAACCATTTTTTTTTCTACACGAGAGACTTAATTGCTAATTGGTAATTAAAATAATGTTATTAGATCTTCTTGGTTTTCGACTTTTTATCAATTGCTCTTTACAATTTATTTTTGTTTCGGTTTTTTTGTTCTTGGGCGATATCTTGTGTATCATCTTGATTTCTATTTCAAAATGACCAAAGCTTTTCAGCATTTCATAATAAAGATTTTAACTGTATATACATAGAATATATAATTTATCATGAATTCAATGTGCGCAAACAAGACACGCTTCATACTATCAAGGGAGGCTACCTCGTCGGTCATGTTTTAAAACGTTATTAGCTTTTACCTCCCTTTGCTGCTGACTTGACCAGGTTCGACACTCTAATGGAGTTAACACAACTTCATTGAAAAGACATTTTATTACAACTCAGAGTAATATATATAACAATGGCCTTCAATTACTTCAAGATATGTTTTATTAGTTTCTTGTTTGTAGAGAATCGTAGAGGAGCGTGTTTTTCTGCATAATGACAACTTATCGTACATTTATAAACCACGTGACCCATTTAGTTGGAAGCTTAAATTAGAACATTTAACATACTCTGTTAATTGTGACCGTCCACAACATGGTTCAAACGTATATTAAGAGTAAAGTTTATAAATAATAAAACTACGTACGATTCAATGACAGAAACTATTATGATATCTTCAGTTTTTTTTTTCAACAAATTATTTTACATAGAATTCAAAATAATCGAAATTAGCAAGATCCGTTTAAACGAATACAGTTCACATATACTAAACGTACAAAAAGTTTAATATACAATCTCCTTTTTTTACCTAAAGACGATGTGTTAATTAGTGAAACACATAAGTTAGGTCAGAACATCAAAAAAACTCATTCGAAAGCACCATCAATCAAGACTACAGTTATCGTATGACTCCTCGTCTCAGTGGCTTATCTGCGATCTGCCTCTGTCAATTCTCTGATTAAAGTAATGCTGACGATGGCAAGGATGGTCCAAATAATCCATACTGAGACAACATTTGTCTTTCTTACTAACCACTAAATCACGTGCTTAATGCGATTTGTCAATACTCTGAAAAGGTGATCATCGCACCGCACGACATTTTTATTTAGCTTTCATTTGCTATAATAAGATATTTAGTTTAAAATAGGTTCAGTCTCATTTTTAACATAAACGAGAAAAAAGAATGCAATCATTATTTAAAGGTATATTTCCATAGTAGATGATATTTTGAAATGAATGACAAAACAAATGGCGATGGCCATTTGACAGTACATCTTTAGGTCAAGCTTAACAACTACAGTAAATTATCTCTATAAAGACCACCTTCTGTTCTGACACAAAGTGGTCTCAATACTGAGTTGGTCTTAATAGTGAGTTTGGGTGAGCGCGCGAAATATATATGTGTGTCCATATTTCTCTTTTTGTAATTAACCAGCATGTCCAAAGCATCATATCTATGAAAGCCTCCGACGTTATTGCAAAATATTTAACGTTAATCTTCAGTACTTAAATGCATATAGAAATTAATCAATAGAAAGAAATGCCATTAATCTTTCTCATTTACCGTTGACATATAGCTCTATTCCTCTGGTAATAACCTTGTCCAATGCTGCGATTTATACAGACAATGATTGATGAGTTGTCTATACAAGTGTTTAACATCAACACTACGTAAACAAATACAAAAAGAAAAAAAACCCCGCCATGACCAGTGTCTAAAAAGCGAAGCAACATTCTGGGAAATAACAGAAGAAGGAGTCATAAACCGATAATAGTGATTTTTTTATACAGGACGGTCACAACGGGGAATGACTTATATCATTTAGTAACCCTTGATACAATTAAATATAGGCTGGTCTGCAGAAGATTCTAACCCCTATGGTCACTCGCCTTTCCTGTTAAAACTACCGATTGAGGCTGTGTCCAACTAGGTAGATCACATCACACCCACATAACATTCTCCCCAACCCATAAATATATTTGTCTTCCAAATAAGGGTGTATTATTCATACATCCCAATTGTTTGATGCCTTAAAACACTGACATACCTCAGTATGTTATTTATCTTATTCAACATTTATACTAACTTTGAAATATAAAGCCAGTTCAAAGAAGCATTATACAATTCACGCATGATTTAGAAAGTTATATTACTAAGCCTAAAAAGACATCTGTTGGTGTTTTTTAAAACGTCACAGCCATCGTCGGTTTTAGCTTTTCATTTCTGACAGGCAGCCCATCAGTGATATCATCCAGTCATAACCGCCCTCTGATTTACAATGTTCATATTTTTCAGAAGCAATGTTATTTTTTTAAGAAATTAACAAAGCTCGTGAAAAATACAGATCACAAATCAGTTCATTTTTTTTCCGTTTGAGTTGTTTACGTAATCAGAATTAGCATCCTTTGTTGATCTAGGACAACTACGTGTACTCGAATCTCCTGTCTTCTCAATTGCAAATGAAGTCAGAGATTGATCCAATACTGTCGGGAACAATCTAGTTATTCAGGTTCATTGAACGAATCACGTCCCATTACACGACAATGGCGAATAAAAAGAACTGACTGATTCTATCCAAGTGAGGTAAGGTTATTATTTGCTTTCAAATGTAACCGGTGGTACACATTAATAGAATAGGTCATCTGAATACTAATGCAATGACTGTCCATATTATAATTGTTGTATTTTATCATTGTTCAAACGTAAAACGTTTATCCTTGAAGGATTGCCCTTTGCAATCCCGATTTAGCTTATGCGCATTTTTTTCTCAATTTTAAATAGCACTTACATTTCTCACGGCATTCAGACATTTAGACATCATATTGCCAATGTGTTTTATTTGCCTATTTTAATAACCATCCACTGTACTTTGCAGGTTTAAGATATATTTTATTTATTTATGAACACGAAGGGATAACAGTGTAAAAGCTATGATTATATCGTTTCTGAATTCTTAAAGGCTTTTAAACATACATTCATGAATCATTAGAAAGAAAGGCGTTGTTGTTTGGAAAATTGATAAATGATTAACTTACTTTGACCTTATTTGTATACGCTGTTAACGGTATTCATTTGTTGTAGTTTATGACGGTGGTGTTGGTAATGATGCTAATGTTGCTGTTGATGAGGAGAAACAGGGGAATGTAAATGACAACGTTGATGGTAAAATCCTATCCTTTCATATAAACAAAGATTTAAAATAAAAAACGAAAGTTTTTTGGACAAGAACGTAAGTGAGAGAGAAGCAGTATTTCATTCTAAGCCAAAATACTATTAAAGGTTAAATGAAATGAAAATATCACTTGTTATAAAATCCCTTTTCTTGTTATTAAAGTTATAAGATTAACGTGCTAACTCTCACCTTTGTTACCCATTATTTTGCAATGATTTCGGCGGTTGAAAGTGGTCGGGCTTATAGATCTGCGTAAATACGTTCACACTTTTTTCCCTTTGATCAAGTCGCATAGGGCCAACTAATTAGTCTAATATTGTTTTTACCAATTTCCCAAAGACAAGAATTTGGGAAGGAAAAATCGGCCTTTATGATCCGATTGATAAGATGATGCCTTTTGTGCCGACCAAACACAGAAGGCTGTGTTCTCAGCGTTATGAAGAAAACTGTTATGTGTTCAAACAAACTTTTCTGAGTAACATTGGATTTAAAACAAAAATAAAAACGAATCTTGACGACGAATGCAGTGCCGACACTTTTCAACTTTCCAAACAAGACAAACATAAAACATGATAGTCAATAAGCTGAGTGTTTTCCTTAATAAGCACCAAGCTTAAGTTATAGTTTATTTTTTCCGTATAAAAATATTTAAGCCAATAGTGGTGCATTATACTGGAGCTTTATATGTGCAATCTGAATTAATACTACCGCCAAAAACCAATCACTCACAGATGAAATTTTGAGTCTATAAGTCTCTAATAGACAAACTAAATTTGGGACTATTAAGTGTTTGATCTAGTTTGAATTTCAACACAATAAATAATGGTCTTATTGATTGATAAAATTATAACTGACGATTAATAAAGACCTAGCAGGGGAATAAGCGGACAATATACCCAGGTGTCAGTTGTTCTTTTAATACTCTCTTCACACTGGGACAAAGTAGTTCTATTTATATAAAAAAGTAAAGTATAACTCGACAACCTTTTTGTAGAAATCTCCGTAGTGAAAATGCTGACTTGCTCTACAGAACGGCGTACTTTCATTTCCTTTACGTATTTGAAAGGAACTGCTAACTATTTAATCTTCACCCCGATGTTTCGTATTTTCTGGTACAGTCAAATGACAATTTATATTATTTTTACATGTTAAATCAAGACTGTGAGAATTTGTTCTAGGAAATGGATAGATTGACAGGACAAGTTCACACAGTACATTCTGTTACGTGATTTAGAGCATCTTTAACAACAACAACAACAACAACAACAACAACAACAACAACAACAACAATTTCTTTCCGAAAAATTCTGTATATATATATATATATATATATATATATATATATATATATATATATATATATATATATATTCAAATCACATTACAAATATAAATCATGTCCAAAGAGATTCCCACTATAGTGCTAAGATTGATTGGAACTGTAGCGGACAGTTTTTACGGCTGAGGTCAAAGACGAGCTGTAGAAAGTAATTAGATGGCCTGACAAATGCCGACAGTAAAATACTCATCTTGAACCCACTTTGTATGGCAAATCTGTATTTTTCTCGGATGCTAGGTTTCCTGATTGTGAATAACACCACCGGATAAATCAAATATGTACTATTGTTTTACATTTGCTGATGCCATTTTTTAGAATGCGGTATAACGGAATAGTGGATGACTGTCTTTTATAACATACAAGGCATTACCGAACGTTATTAAAATGTTTTATAAGATATTGAATTGTAAAACGACATAAATATGTTAAGTCTATACTTATACGTTCTTGTTAATATAGTGCCTATAAAGGAGAAATAAATAAAAAAAAAAACGCATTCTATAACAAAAACGATAAAATGACATTAATAATTGTAATAATTGCATATAACATATAGTGCAACGACCATGCATCTGCTTACACCATTTTATTTAAAAAAAACCCAGATACTTGTTGGACTATAATGTCACGAAAAAGGTACTTCAGGTATTGTGCTAAGACCGTATCAAGCAACCAATAAACAAAACTGCATTTCTGACGCTGCCCTAATGTATCATATTGCTAAAATAAAATTTATTGCCGAAAAAAACAACAACAACAGAACACAAAAACAAAACAAAACACATCCCCCCCCCCCCGACAACAACAATAGCACATTGATTTCTTGAATCGCTACGTCATTTACAACATAAAAACCCTTCCAATTCTAAATTGTATTGAGTATATGGGTCGCGAATTTCCACTAGAAACCTCCTGTCTTGGAGTTGGAACCTTATCCAATATTGTTACGAATAAGGTCCATATTCCGTTCTTTTGTAAAACGTCATGGTACGTGACACTAAGTAAGAAAATGAACGGATTGCGTTTATCGGATATACCGCCGTGTCCAATATTCACGAGTAGTCAAAACTGACAGTGGGGCCAACCTTTGATGCGAACTCAAATAATTTATTGTAAGACAGCAATGTTATAAAGGTTGACATTCGAATAGGTAAATAATAAAAGGTCCTATGAGAATTACAACAGATATTTAAATCTAAACTACCTCTAGACAAAGGCTAACTGGGTAAATGTTAATGTGACAAAAACACAGAGACCATAACACACAAAAAGAAAATCCAGCAGTTACCGCCTTGGTACTGTCAGTCGGTAAAAAGGACCGACTGGGGTGCTTAAACTTGGTGTGTGAAGCGCTCCAATCTCGCACTTCATGAATTTCTTTATCAAAGAAACCGTAAAACATATCACACTTAAGTGAGACAACTAACAGTAAGCTTCTGCATCGGAGGTTAAAACCGATAAAATGAACAATCAATCAAGGTACATGACGATGTTTGATCATAAGCTACTACACACTATTTTGCGAAGTATGTAGTGTTCATGCTGTCACCTTTTATAAAAATGTATATTTGATAAAAGAAAAGAAAACACAAAAAAGTTATTCAAACATACTAAAATATGATAAGATAATTGTCTATAATATAATATATATATATTAATGGCACGACCATGTGTAGAGACATTGAAGTAGCAAAGATGTTGGGATGTTACAATCTTATTTCATTAGTACATGTATTGATTAAAGGTGTAGATATATCTAGACCAGTTTTGAAAAAAGTATGATAGGCAAATACACCTAAAGTGTCAGTTGTATGTTCTGTGCATATACATAAGTCGCTAATTATTCCTTTCTTGTAGTATAAAATTAAACTCTCAATATTCATAGGAAGTCTTTTACAGTCAGGTTAGCCATATTGCAACTATAAATGGTAAAGCAAGTAAAATCTAACCGGCTTTGCTTGTTATTCACCTCCATAAATACGTGATTTTCTATGTCAGTCTGATAAACATCATTATGTTGAGTCCAACTTAAACAAACCTTACGAAAATGTTACCAAGAAGTCCGTCCGAAGCATGTTCTTAGGTTAAGACACCTACAAGCATATGATGAGCTTGTGGCGACTTATTTGTCTTATCACTCACATTTATAAATATTTTTATACGTGCATTTTTTTTGCATTTAAAGTTCCGGAACTAAAATGGATACGACGGAGAATAAAAAAAGTAAATACTAAGATAAATGTACAAATACTTTACTATCTGGTTTGTAGAATATTTATATTTTCTCTAGCAATAATAAAAATAGTAGATAACATTAATAAAGAACTCGATCAACTAGATCTATGAATTCGAAACACCAAAAACTATGTCTTATTTGTATAGTTATATTTGTGTGCATGCATGCACTATTGCCTCTTTAACATACTTTGTTGTTGGGCATCGCTAGCAATAAAAATAGCTTACTACAAACAAACCAAACACGTTAAATAACTATTGTGACTTCTCATATTCAAAGTTTATAAGTGTATAAATTTATAGATTCATATGTAAAACGTGAAACACCAGGCACTTGTAGAATAACTGTCGTTATAAATGACTCGCTTTTGCTTTTTTCTTGAAGAAGTAAAACACACACGTTTGTATTCATAATAAAAACAAGGGAACATGTAATATATAAATTGTTGTTGGGTTCATCGTCCCACGACCAGTATTTCAGTTATCTGGAGACGGTGTCCACTTGATGCAGATATTGTGCTGTGAATAGCATGCTGTGAACACCTGGCATGATACCACACCCTGTCACATCATCCTGACACCGGGCTTACCAGTCATGGAACTACCTTTATAGCTGCTTGAGGGTTACCAAGGGAGTGATACCACTACCACTATTACCGACTTAGGTATGTAACGGCCCGAGATGGAACAAGGTGCCTACCTTACCTGGAGCCGACGCTCTAGCGACTGCGCTACCAGGTCCGGTATACAAATGTAATATTGATACTATTTCTGTGGAAAATATAGTTGGTTGTTATATCGTTAGAATTATAATGTCATTGCTTGAACTTAGTCTTAACAAGCATGTGTTTAGCTTAGCAGATATCCATACCTCCAGGGCAATTTGACTGCTTGCTTTCCTATATCCGAAATAGCATTTCGTTATAGCCATTTAATTTGTATTCTTACCACGATGGCAACATTGATTTCTCAACTGCTCTTGACATAAACTAAAGAAAGCGTTCGTCCCAGATAATGCAAATCACAAATCGGTGCTTTCTCGTGTCCTTAATCACAGAAATATCTTCTTGCTATATAGTTCAGTTCGGTTCTGATCACGAACTCTTCCTTGTTACTGTCTCCACAGGGAAAATGTACTATCCAATAGAGTAAGGAACAATGTCGCTGTTTAGATTCATTAATCAAATCACGGTAGGTGACACGACACTGATAAAGTTAACGGATTGAGTGATTTAATCTGACTATGACCTACCAAGTTCTTTCAGAGACGACGGTACAAAGAAGATAAGCAATGACATATTGAGATAAATAAAATGATTACCTTAAATATCAACTATTGCTCATCTGATAAAACGTCTTTAACACATATAAATCTAATTGGAAATCCCCCCAAAATAATTGAGGAATTTTTTTTAAAGCTTGATTGTTTCTACAACATGTAGGATACATATTATTTGCCTAATAATCATTTAGAATATACGATGTTTGATCTCTTCTAAATGTACCACCAATGTCTAATTTAAATCGTATGTTATCATAGCCAAAGCAATTGTTATTTCTAAGCTATGCAGTCAACGTCCTATGATTATCCCAAAGAGCACGACTTTGCTGTCGTGTTTGTCCGCAAACGTATACTCATGTCAAGGAAAAATCACAGGAGACAATAAATGTTTTTCTTTAATGCTTATCTTGTCAATGTTATATTATCAGTAACAAAACTTATATTAATCAGGCTCCGTTTGAAATGATGTCAGACACATTAACTATACGATTTTGTACGCATGTCTGTTAAACCCTTTCAACAGATATTTCCGTTGCGTCAAACTGTATTCCACATCCATACCCCAATCTAGTTTATCACGCTACTACGGCAAAATTAATCCACGAATTAGGTTAATGGTTCTGTGTTTTCTCATTTTTTCTTTTGACAATAACTTACATTTCGTGTAACTTGACAACTTAAATGCCAATCTGTAGACAGCCTAATATTTACGACCTAGATAATAGGTAGATATATGATAAGCAATAGTTTATTTCACTATTGATTTGTTTTACAGTTTGTTCTGAAAATTTGAAAAAAAAAAATGACTTTCGGAGATTAAAACATGAGCCAATTCAGTTGCTTTTTTATTGTTGTTAATAAAAAAAGTCATCAGAAATTTTAGAAATGATTAAAACGATTCGTTCTCTATGACATAAAATGTTTTTATTATTTCGCTTTTTTTGATATATAGCAAATAATGTGAGTCGAATATTCTTACTTAATTTTTTTTTCAGTTGAATTCTTCAATGCTTTATATGTTATAGTGCATTATAACAATTTTCCAATAAACATATTTTATATATTTCTTAGTTAAACTTAAACACCCCATTGTCGTGTTTAAATGTATATCAAAAGATCATATCATGTCAGGGAAACATATAGAGCCAGTGGAAATGATATTATTGAAGCAAAACACATATGAAACATTGATTATGAAAAGGCATAACGTTATGCTTTCTTTGCATAAAACATTTAAATTGCACAACTTACAATAAATAAATTGCAATTTCAATAACATATAACAAACCACGCGATAGAACAAGTCTACAACTACATTTTAAAATACACAGCTTAAGTACGATCAATAATTTATACATTAATATGCCACTTTTTTCTCAAAGACTAATTCAACGCCTAAGTAGGAGTGGTATAGTTTAGGTGTTGTGATGTTAGCGTTTAATCCTTATTAAAGACCAAAGTGTGCAGTTATAAATGGAACTTTTAGGTCTTCTAAAATGCGATTTAAAGTAACGCAATCAACAGGAAACAGAGGAGCACCTTAAATGGCGTTTTCAGAACTGTCGCTTCCGTCTATGTCGCCCAGATATTTAAATTAATGTAATACTGCTAATTGTGTAGCACAGTTCCATTAATGCACTCCACTTAACTTTGATTTGTAAAGTGATATTTAAAAGGATCAAGGAAACAACTTTCACTCATACCACTCAATAGAGATAAAGCATTATAGTGAAACTATATGAACATGTAGTGATAACAAAATGTTTACCACCAGTCTCGACGCAATCGGACCTTCTCGGGTAATTCCGTCCTCGGAACAGTCCTCCCTCGGGTTTATGTGGTGCTAAGTAACTTAAAGAATCACAATCGTTTTGTTCGCCAGAAGACGAATACGCAGTAAAAAGTTCTCAAAAAAGCGGTAGGTGTCGTGTATACGACCATTGTGTTTTAACCAAATATTAAATGAACTATTTAAAATCAGATTTATTAATTGCTGACGCAGAACATTTTTAGTACTTTCTTCTACTCTCCACTCACGGTTTTAAATTAATTAGGTAAACGACTTAAACAAAACTTAAGATAATACATATATCCCTAACATACTTTATACCTTATTTCCTAAACGATGTATCTCGAAAATCAAGGTCACCATCAGTTTCTCATTGTCCAAACTGAGAAACTGTTCAACCGACTGTTAGCGGAGGTAAATTACATAAACCAACCCTCTTTCAACCACCCCAGGCCGTATCCTATAATGTTATCATTCAGATTCAGTTAACAAATCAGAGTCTGTGACACTACATGGGAAAAGAAAGCTGACTGCTTAAGTCTGATATTGGCTATGCCAGTGGTCACAAAATGGCGAATGTAAGATAAAATAAGTTAAGACGCCTGCAAGTACGGTAAGAATTACCACAGAAATTGAAATCTAAACTTACTCTAGACAAAGGCAAATAGGGTACACGTAAAAGTGACAAAAACACTAGACTAGACATAACACACACAAAAGACCCCAGCAGTTACCGAACGGTCGGTCGGCAAAAGCCTGGTTTGTGGAGCGCTCCATCCTCGCACTTCCTTAAAGTCTTTCTATCAAACAAACAACGTAAATAAAAATATCCCATCAAAGTAAGACAACAAACAGTAAGCACCTGCTTCGGGAGTAAAACTAATAAAATGGACTTTTATGCAGACAAGTCAGTCAATTAAGGAACCCCGCCGACAAAATAACTGGTAATATAATAAAATATCAACACATGTACAATACGTACAGTAGATAAAAGCCTCGGCAACCTAAAAGTTAACCTTAAAGGATACTCTTTTTAATCCAATCAAACTTTCAATGCATTCTTTAAAAGTTCAACTGCCACCTAAAGCTAAATATTTAATGTGTCGGTCGTTTTCATTTTTGAAATTATTAGTAAGTACAATAGGTGCGCTAATTCCGCTTGATTAATGTGTTATCCTTTCCTATCCATTACATTTTTCATTATCCTGGAAAACGCAATTTTGTTTCAGTTATCTACACATTGGCCCTTTTTTATTTCTTAAAGAAATCTATAACGTCACTTCGTCACAAGTGTATAATAAATAGACTACCAGCATAGATTCAATTAGTAAGGAACACAACCCTCTTAACGACAACTCATACTGTTAAAAATGATACTGCAAGTGTTGACCAGAACTGCAATATACTCGTTCAACAGCACCATCAATAACGGTTTTAGTCGGTTCCACCTCTTTCCTGTCTAGTTCCAGATAAAGGTCAAGCTCACGATGATACCGTTGGGATGACAAATCTACACTTAACCGTCATTTGTCTTCTAGGCATACCGCGGTTTCACTATACAGACCAGTGATTTGTGAGAGTTAAGTAAACGGTTATGGAAGAAGACGTTGGTCCTATTCGATATATGTCAGATGTTTGCACGGTTTTATAAGCAGAGGCATAAATATCTAGAAAAGACAAACTCACCCACCGTGCATAGTGCATTGTATGAAATAAAAAAAAAGTTCATTCTAAAAATATAGAAATATGTCGGTTTATTTCATTACACTTTTTAAAATTAACCTCGTAATACATATGGTTATCATACGATACATGCCGTCATGTTTTGGTAAATTAAATACGATTTATGTTAAGAATAAATAAATAACAAATATTGTGTCTGAATAATTATTCAGTAAATCAAATTACCAACATTGTACCGGACCTCTTATAGTTAATAGCTCATGACTGATAATCTGTTTTAAAAAAACTCGCGTATATCATCGGTTATACCGTGCATATATCAGGATATAATGTGCCGTACCAACTTTCATTGATTCCACTTTAATAGCGTTTTGTAAGATTAATTTGTTTGGTATTTCTTTATAAAACGGTATTAGAATATAAATTTGGGTCGATCTCTGTTGTAATGGGTCGTTTTTTATTTGCATCGTGTGAAAATGCACCTATTTTTTTCAATCATCGTTGTTTACAAGCAAGCAGTATAATTCTAATTTTAAGATTTTCGGTCATGCAAAAAAGTTGTGATTGTTTTTTTTTAACGAAAACTATACCGCTCGAAAAATGAAGATGGTTTAATATATTATAATATATTATAATATATTAAGATGATGTGTAAAATTATTAATATTAAAAGTAGATAATGAATGATAATTACGAGCAGTAAATTCTTACACTGTTACTTGTGTGATGTTTACAAATTCTAAATTGAATAATCTCATATATAAAGACTTCCTCACACGTGAGTTTTAGATTTAGCCTGATACTGCCATTGCAAATTAATGACAATTAAAATATTCCGAACTGGAATTCGCTTTAAATGGTATTTTTTGTATTAATTTTTGTGCTACCTTTAATTACTGAACATTTTATTAAAAATCATCAGTGACTGTGTAAATACATGTCTATAATAATAATAATATGTATTCATTTATGACACATTATTATTCACGGTGTTTGTTCAGGTCATTTGTTGTTAATCATTAAGGCCTACAACCTTCGCGAGTAAACTGGTGCTCGTCTGAACGTGACGCCGCGAGTCTACATTTTTGTGATTGATTAAATAGGGGCTACTGTCTTCTTTCATGTCCTTTATTAAATTGTTTATAACTGTTTATAACTGATGGTATTTTAAGATGCCATGTCTTGTCATCTGTGAGTGTCCCAAAAATAGAGTTTTATTACTGGTTTATCGTAGCTTAAATTCATGTTTAATGACAACTGAACCCCGGTCTGGTCGCTGCTAATTTCCTTGAGCAAGAAATTTACCTCGAATTGTGCCATTCCACCAAGGTGTATAAATGGGTACCTGCGAGGTTATTCGGGTCAGAAAAATGAGGTCCCAGAGCCATGTATATATCTTTATTTCCTCCTTTAACAGAAGATTGCATTACAATACATAATATATATAAACATATACAAATAGAATTACAACATGAGCTACTAAGAATCAAACACATGCCGCATATATGATGAGGAATAGGCGTACAAAAACATCAACAACTAGAGAATGAATAACACGTGAACACTGGAAAGAATCAAAACACAACATTCATGCGCACATAGACACACACAGATACAAACAGACACGCTCACGCGCGTCACACACACGCGCCTATTTGCGCGTGCACCCGCACGCACACGCATACACATGCACAAGACACGCCCACATGTGTGTCAGAAAGAAAAAAAAAAAGACGGAAAAAAGCATACATTTAATTGAAAAGAACCAGTACAGTTATTTTACGTTTGTAGCTTTCACTTACTTAGAGCTTGTAAAAACAAGAACTAAAAGTGAAGTACTCATTAGTAAAATAAACTAAACAAATGACATTTTATGCACTTACGCTTATATGCTCAAACTTGCCGAAACGAAAAACAAGAAGAGCGTTAATTAATAAGAGTGCATATGCAGGACAGACGATTTACTTAAAATATATCAACAATATATTAATAAGAGTGCATATGTAGAAAAGACGATTTACCCTAAATGTGTTAACAATATATAAATGACTCATGATGTGGACTAACAGTGTAGACATCGTTATCCAAATCCAACCTGTCCGCTGCCATGATACGGGATTGACGAATAAACCCAATGTCCAGGGGGTATACAGTTAAGTCGGCTGAACTAGCGCTAGCTTGAAAGTACACTATGACTTGATATTACCTTGGTATTACCTGTAGTATGTGGTCTTCTCTGCTCAATAATTATCAGTAAGGTATTTTATACGTAACTTGATTTAGACATACTTAATTATAACTTTAGAAAACATTTTAAAGCGCGTATCAATTACATCATACCATCTAACTTCTGATAGTTATGATTTGAATAAAGATTTTTCAAAAGAAGATGTAAATACCATTTGGTAATTTAATATTTTGTTTGTCTTTTGCATGTTCATAAAGGTCTACATAATTTTTGTGTGAATGATAACGTTAATGTAATCTATTACGATATGCAATCTATAAAACATCGAGTTTAACGTATGTCTTGTAAGTCGACAACATAATGGTGACATTCTAGACAGCTTAATATGATAATACTGTAAAGGCAACTGATTCATTGATTGTTTTAAAGTTTTGTGTGTTTGATTTTTTTCCGAGATACAATTACAGTTAAACTAAACAGCTGTCGTTCGCCGGAGGTTGGGACATAAGTTGAAGGTTCGCCTGTGCATACCAATGAGTACTCTGTGGATTGGGGTAGAGAGATCAAGAAACAAAAGAAAGATTTATCACTAGTCATCTATAAACTGAGGGTTTATGTCATAGATTTTTGGTTAAAAGGACGGTAGTGTGTATACAAAGTATTTTTGATATTAGAACAGTCGTTCTTCCCTTCGCTTCTCTTTTAAATTGTTTTACATCTTGACTTTGAGTGTTTGTTTATTTATGAAACATAACAACCTTGGATGCAGCACTAACAGCAAAGATATTTTCTTCAAAATAGTGTTATAAACACATGCGTCAATCACAGCATTTCGAAGGCTTATATTGGGAACATTTTCTGTACTAAATACAACTTAATCATTTTATCATTTAGACACATTCAGTTTCAAGTGTATCACATTTGTATAGTTCTGGTGGATTCAATTACAGTTTATTTATAAAGAGGCAAATATATCAAGATAAAATGCATTTTACAAGGTTTCGCATCGTTGTAATGGTTTCAAAGCGTTTTATCCGTAGTGTATTAGTGGAATACTATATGGTTTAATATTATAATTTAAGTTTTTACGTCTTTCAAAATGTGCTTTAAAGTAAGTCACATTAAAACTATATTCCACTACCTTCAAAAATGACATTTTAAGAATTTGTGTTAATTTAAATTCCTTCTATGTCGCCCACTTAATAGTGCATACCTCTTATGTAAGGATTTTGCAGAATCACTAAGTTCACTTAGAAAGTCGGCTTAGCAAAGAAATATTTAATGGCATCCTTCTTACCATTTTACGTCGTGTTAATGTTGTGACAACAAAGAAGTGTCGGGGTTTCTTTTTTTAAATATAGTGCAGCGACCATTTATGATCATTATAGCAACGTCCAGCTTTTTGCTGGAGGAAGACCCCAGACACATGTCTGGGTAGAACCACTGGCGCACCGCAAGTTAGCTGGAAGACCTTCTCACATAAAGTCCTTCACCCTAAACCGGACTCGCACCCTCGCGGTGAGAAGCTAAGCAGTCAGAGAAAATACATATCGGCGACTCTAGCACTACGCCCCGGGCTTCTTCGGGTAACAACTTTTTACATAAGTGTCTATATCTAAGGCTTTTTATACTGATAATGTTACATGAACAGATTTGTTAAACGTCTATCATTTGCAGAATTGATTTTGGTTATACGTTTACTGTTTTTTCTGAATATGATATAGTACTTTTGTGGTTATTGCCAGATATTTAACATATTTTATAATGCGATTAGATTCACGTCTATTTATTCATATCTGTATGTTCTGTTGACCAAACAATTGTTGGAGTTATTATATTTCATAAAAAATGTAGTCATTTTTATATTTCATAAAAAAGTTAACTTAATATATACAATAGTGCCAAAATTGGATATGACCATACTTATAAACACATGTTTCAGTTTGATTTTGCACAACATAATTTTATTGCTTGTTATTTAGTAATAACTATGCTTAACATAACATATGTTTCTCTTTAATGCTTATATTGTAAATGTTATATTATCAGTAACAAAACTTATATTGATCAGGCCCCGTTTGAAATGATGTCAGACACATTAACTATACGATATTGTACGCATGTCTGTTAAACCCTTTCAATAGATATTTCCGTTGCGTCAAACTGTATTCCACATCCATACCCCAATCTAGTTTATCACGCTACTACATATGTGCCTGTTTTGTATGAACGAATCATTTGACGTAGCTACAAAAACTATCCTGTTGACATTTAAACTCACAATGAAGTACACGTAGTTCTTAATTAACAAGATGATTGTCATATTCACATCACGCAAATAATTATTCAGCATATTAGCATATTTTTATTGATCTCATTTGTTTATTTTATGGATAGTGGGTATTCCTTTCATAGAATGATATTTCTCACATATAATTGCTATCTGTAAGAACAATCGTTTACAAAATGTAAGACATGCAAACGGATTCGAAACCGTTTCGTTGTCGATATATTTATATGTAGTTCGTATAACTTGAGTCTTTCTTAAATGCCCTCTTGATCCCAGCCTGAACCTCATTGACAATGAGCATGATACCTAAAACTACTACAAATATGTAGGATCAGCCTTTATGGTATGGAGGCTTATACGAATAAAAATTAAATCGGTTGTGTTTTTTTGTCTTTATTATGGTTTCTTTGTCACTGGTTTACCTTGAGCCTGTACCAAGTAGGTACACACATACAATTCAAATATGTTTATATTATACTGCATCGTTATTATATAAAGGGATATCAACTTGCATTAAGTAACCTTGGTTTTAAGTTGTGCATCTATTATTTTAAAGCTTCACTAAACAACAAGGTGACGTCAACCGCTTTTCTAAACGCAACTCTTTGACTGTTGACCCCAAGGGATATTTTAACTTTGTTGGCGCTTGCATCGGTCTTAGGGGATAATTTAAGGATATCAATACACAAACACTTTCTTTCACAAAAGGTGCATTCGCAATGGAACATTATTCCACAGAGGAAACCATTTTAGCCACTAAATTAGGAACCTTTTAACACCATTTAACTTTAAAGTTTCCCTCTTTTGCAAACTTCTGGTCCCCTTACTATCATTAAGAACCGCAATAAACCGAAAAGCTTCTTATAAATATTTTGAATATCATTAGTTGTATTTGCAGAAACCAATTTGTACTTTAGTTCATAACCTTTTAATACTGAAATTCTTTGTCTTTTATACTGGCATGACAGTTGTTTAACACAGTAATTGTACATATGTATATTTTGTAATCACTTTCCTCGTAAAGCAAGTTCATGATTTATTATAAAACGATTGTATTTTTAATCTTTTATAAAACAAGTTTATAATCTTCACAATACATATTATGAATATTAAATGATAAACAATAACGAGTACATAAACTTGCCTCCTAAAGACATTCTCACATGACCAAAACTTCCTACTTGATTTGGTGTAAGATTATCCTTACGTATTAAGACCTTTTTTTGTTGATAGTTTATTGTCCTACTAACAGTATTTTAGTTATCTGGAGATAGTATTCACTTGAAGCAGTTTCTTTAATGCCTTCACTGTGTATAGCATGCCGTGAACAGCTTGCTCGATACCACCCCCAGTCACATTATACTGACACCATGCCAACCAGTCATGGAACTATCTTTATATTTGCTTGAGCGTTAGCAAGGGAGCTACACTACTACAATTGTTAACGACTTTGGTATGTCGCGGCCAGGGATTGAATCCGGGGCCTCCCGTATCTGGAGAGACGACTACCTATTGTACTACCAGGTCCGGTTTCGTTATATTGAGCTGTTCTTAAAAACTCGTTCCCATTGAAATGCATTGATGTGAGACATGGTTATGCAAAATGAACGAATATTCATATGAATGAATTATATAACGAATATCGAGGGGAAACCAGTCGGGTGAGACTTGAAAAACAGCTTCACATAAATAATATACCTCTTTGCCTTTCAGAGTATAGGACATGAATATAAAGTGAATATAGGATTGGTGAATCAAGCATAATTGATCTCAATGAACATAAAATGGGCTGATTATAAATCTCCTTAGTTTGCCCGGATATAATGCAGCAAGGCAACACAGCCGCATTACAACACATTACAACAAAGATATAACTGCAATATTGTCACGCAAACCCTATAAAATATATAAAACAAGTATGTTGCACACTGATTTTTCATAACTCTAAATACAGACTGATTTTGACCATTTAGAACCATATTGTACAAATGTTTACTATATATTTAAAAGCAATTTTTGCAACAGGCACTTCATACATTTTTACTGCAACAAAATCTATAACAATAATTTAGGTTCGTGTTTATTGTTTACAATTATATTTCTTAGTAGTAAAACGCACCAAGTTTGAATTATTCCAAGGCAGTTCTGCTTTATATGGCTTTTTCCTATTCCTTATATTCGGTATATGTGAGAACATATTTCACTGAAATTTCCTCTTCAAAAACACATTCAAGAGAAATCTTTTTTTCTATACTTGTGTACGCCTTTAGATGTGGCATTTATACGATTAGCGTTAAAAATTTTCTATGCAGATAAGTCTTGTGCATACAAAATCGGATTTGTGTCATAAAAATGCCTCTTTCTAATCTAAAAAGCGTTTGCTTTCCAACGTATTACTTATATACAATTATGTTTTATTAGAACTGAGAAACAGATTATCTTTTATTAGATTGTTTATTATGATGTTTTTTTTAGATTATCCACCAGGTAGCGGTTATTTGAATATGTAAATATTGTTTTACATTTTTCTTCTCTTTAATTCTTATCTAGATGACATTTATAAAAGGCCATAGTTAATATACATTGTAATAACGTTAGCAGTGCTGTAAAAGTCATGCATAGACGATCTGCAAGACTTATCATTTCATACAAACATATATTAAACGACTTCTGGATAAATGATAGTAAATGATAGCAAGCCTACATGTTTGGCGAGCTTAATATCATTTTGTTCTGGACAAGTTTTATAAAAGTTTGTATTAAATGAAAACGAGTGTCATATTCTTTTTATTACATATATTTCAGTAATATACGATTTTGAACAACGATACTTAATAGAATAGTGGTAACTAATGTCAAATAGCTTAAAGCAGTATGAAATGATCCCAAAATGCCAACATTTAAACAAAGAGTATGTTTTAAATTAGTGCAATTTAGAACACATCTAACTGTACATGTTTATACGACGAGAAGGCAAAAAGAAAATTTCATGACCTTTAGTAATTGTTTATTCTAGCCAATCGATGAATGCCATCAAGTAATTTGTGTTAACATGCGCAAAAGCTAGATAGTTTTGAGAAGTTTGCGATGTTAACAGAACATAAGTAGAGCCTAAAACATGGTTTTTATTGAAAATTTTCATACTTTGGATTGGCGAAGGGTATATAAATTAATCCACAACTCATTTGCTCTCGTTTTTCATTCAATAGCCTATGCATTTCTCGTATTGATTTTTGTATATTCCCTCAAAATTTCTTTTTGATGCTCTCATATTCTGCTGTAACCCCACGGCAAAGAACCAAGTGCGGTGAAGATAATGGTAGAATCACAGCACTAGCACTTTATTGGTTAGAAACGCTGCGGGTAATGATGCTGGATTTAGAAGGATCCAAGGAAAGAGTCAATAAGTTTCAATGTGGCAGTCCGTATGAAGGAAACGTGAACATAGCATTAGAAAAGTGGAATCAAACAGATTTAATTTGGACTTGTGCGGCTGACAGATAAAGCTTTTGAGAAAAAAATAAATTTCAAGGATAACACCTAAAGTATTTGCATATTCTGGATTTATGGATTTATTATTTGTTTGTTTTCATATAAAAAACAGGTGACTGAGATGTTTGAAACATATCAAAACTGTTAAGAAGCAAATGGGATTAGAACACAGTGCATTAAAAGTGTGCTAGAAAAAAATACAACAATAAACAAAAAGTGGCATTCAGGGATGATGTAACACATTTCATAGTAGTAGACTGATTTACATTGAAACCTATCGGCCCAGAATGTAATCATGCACACTCAAGGATTTATACTCGGTCAACTATGTTTTGTGTTAGTTTCTGCTGTGGGCTTGATGAGGGAGAAACCCATGTATTACATAGGCAAGCGAGGCAATTACACATGGCCTCGTCGGGAGCTGTCGGTCAGTATTCCCGGCGATATTGTTTTGGGCGCCTTGCACATGGTACATGAAAGGTCTGAGAACCTTACCTGCGGTGCCATAATGGGGCAAGGTGGAATCCAGGCATTGGAAACTATGCTCTACACCTTGGACATAATTAATGCAGACCCGAATCTTTTGCCAGGGATAAAGCTAGGACTTCTGGCCAAAGATGACTGTGATAGGGATATATACGGCCTTGAACAAGCTGTGGATTTTGTTAGGGGTAAGTCTGAGCCTCTCTATGTCGCAAGTACAATGGTTTTGTTATATATTCTACGATCGTACTTTGTTTTACAAAAAGAAAACAATGTTATTTACGTATCTTTTTCTACCGCACTCTATGTTTAACTGTAAGCATATTTATATTCAAAAGAGTTACAATTTATGAATGAAGGTAAAATACAGAGTGAAAAGCTAAGTGTAATGTAAGAGACGGATAAAAAAAGGTCGGAATATCTGCGTTGCTTTCAGATAGTGAAAGCGAGTAAGCACATAATTCCGACTAATGTTCGGCCTACCACTTTTCCAATGAGTCTGCACATGTAAGTGACAATGTGACATCGCTTTTTATACACCATTAAAAGAGGTGCATTGTGTTTGCGCAATATATGGTAGAAAAAAGACAGAAATTATGTAACTGGGTGTCAAATTAAATTTAATTATTCTCAGAATTTAGGCATACTTTTGACATAAAATTATACACTAAAATGCAAAGATAATGTGTGCATTTATAATCGCATATTAAGACAACGGTCGTAGTCGTGGTTGGCACAAATATAGCTGTAATTATAAATGAATGCCTGTTAGTATTAAGAAGTCCCTATACATGTATGATGCTGAGGACAAAACTCTCTACAGCTGTAATTATCCATTGCATTTATCAAATACTTAAATGAAGGATACGTACAACAAAAAGGCCAACATGTTATTAAATAAGTTATAATTTGTAATTATTATTACTTTAACTATTATTATTATTATTATTATTATTATTATTATTATTATTATTATTATTATTATTATTAGTTAGGTTTGACGTAAATTTCAAATATATTCTAGTGACATGTACCTAAATGCCAACGATAATTGTATTTGTTAACTTAAATGCTGTGTGTTTCAGATTCTGTCTAAACTATTTCCCATATACTTCAAGCCTCATTGTGTGGCATATTATACCGCACTCAGACTTTCTTCTCATTTAGTTTTGCATCAACAATTAATGGATGCCGGTTGAACATTTTATTTATCAATGCAAAACTATCCTGAACCTAACCTTCTCACAAATTATGATGTATAAAATTCGACATAGGTTATATATTCCGAATCACAAAAATAGTTGTTCTCTTCTATCTCTAGTATTTTTGATGTTCAAACTGAAAATATTTGTTTTGCGCTTTCATCGACATAGGATTTTCTCACATCAAACACTAATCTTTAATACCCCTTGGCATATGCAACAGTTTGTAAATCACTTTTGCGGTAGTGTTAGTCATTAAAGAAATATTTAAGGCATACAAACATATACAAAAAAAAGTTTATATTCAGATGGTGACATTTGGGTTTGGAAGTAACAACATGAAATCAGACATAATAATCTTGCGTCTACAAACCATAGAAATAATAGCGTGTCTTGTATTTAGGGACTATAGACGGACTGATTGAACGAAGTCGTAGTACAAGGCATCTCCCAAGTTATAAGGATACACAATTAGTCAGCTAACATATAGCTATTAGCATCGCTACAGTGAAGCATATATACAAAATAAGTGGAAGTCGCTATAGGGATCATATATGGGCGCTGCAAAAACAACGACAAAGCAATGAAAATAATATGTTTGTTTCTAAAACTTATGGATGGATGACAAATAATAGATCGCGTTCAGCAAAAACGACCAATGTTCGTATTCGGTATATTTATAGTACAGCTAATGTGTTTACCATCTTTCAAATATGCCAAGAAGACAAATAGTGTGTCATTAGCCGATATCGGATCTTGTATCCATTTGTTTGTTGTCTCAGTCGAGACTTATTTGACCAGCCGATCAACCGGACTTGTAGTTGTTAGCCAAATTACGAATGCACACACAACCACTTGTTTGTTATATGTCAACTCTCTTAGAAGCGTCTCGGCTTCATTTAGATAGGATTATACATAATTGACATTTAGTATTCTTCAAGCCACATAAAAGTATACAAATAACTTTATTATTATTTATTTATCATACACATGCAAATAATAAAGTCGTGTATGTATGTTTAACGTAAGATAAAATAAACATAAGTTAAATGTTCCATTACATTATGATGAAAAAGTACTTCATGTAAAGCGCAATAAGAATATTGACAAATTCATGCTTAAATTGTCAAATTGCGTACAGTTTAAGTGCATTTTTCAAGAAAATAAGTATTGTAATGTGCACGTATGTGTCATTACACCATGTAGACCGGATATTGTAGCGCAATCGGCTCCAGGTACGGGCTGCACCGGGTCAAATCCTAGAACGGGACATACCAAAACTATTACATGTAAGATGGTATTGGTATAGTTCCCTTGCTAACGCTAAAGTAATAAAAGGGCAATGCAGACTGGTTTTTAGTAAAGGCAATACAGAAAGCAAACGTACTCAAAATAGTGTAGGGTGGTAGAATAGTGACGCGTTTATTTCCGGAAAACACAATTCCATGTAGTTACTTTGGCTTCAGAAAACACTAATAATCTGATAAAGAAACAATAATGTTTACACGAGCTTTTTCTCAAATATGCATACAATGGTATTTAGCAATGATAATGACATATAAGTACCTTTGTATACTCTCATAAATACACAGATAGATACTCATAGCTCATACTCACACATGTGAGCTAATTACTCATTACCAGTAACTTTAATAGGTAAATGCAGTAACATGAACACTGTATGTCTTAGATGCCACAAGGGTGAGTAATTCACTCTGTCTCTCTGTGTCTTTCTATGTCTCTCTCTGAATCTCTGTCACACTGTCTCCGTATCAATGTATAATAATAAATGTTATAACATAAAATATTACAACTTACCATAAAATAAATGAATTAGTTTTACAGACATATAGTTTGTCATTCAATATGATACAAAACGGTATTAACAATCCGTAATAACATTTAGGTGCTTATGGCATATTTCCGTTTGAATTTTTTAAAAGTATAATTGTATTTTTCATTGGTTTACCCATGGCTGATCATAAATTTAGTGACCTTGTTTGTAATGCTGAAGATAAAAGTTACAAAATGTTCCGACATTTATAAAGAACGCATTTACTGACGCAATTCATGACGTCATACGTAAGTGTATCTATACATCTAAAAACTATGTACCCCCATCAATTACCATTTTCTGTCACCGCACTGAAGCAAAATGTAATTTTTTTTCTAAAATAATCTAAATATTTCCATCATTTTCTTTGAATTTATGTACAGTTTTAACATTGTATTGCTATTCACTGTGCTAATACGTTTTTAATATTTTTTAGTTGGACTATACTAAACACACTCAATGTTATTGTTTTAGAGAGTGATATACATATACATGTAATAGTAGTCAATGTTTTTAAAATGCAAATACTTATCTCCATTAACAATAATATAAATTTAAAAAATGGCTTATTTGTATGCAGTTGTAAGTTTAATATACTAACAATTTAATGCAATACTCTCTAATCATTTTTGTATCGCGTTGATATGGTTTTGTAAGCATGTTTGTATATATTTCAAGGAAATAACCCATGCCAATAGAAAAGTAGAATGCATTAACATTATTACACAGTGGTTACTAATTCTAAAGAAGACTTGTAAACCACATTAGCATTAATAATAATTGGATAATAGTTCTAAAGAAGTCTAGTAAACCACATGAGCATTGTTATAAATCGGAGATTTGTTTTGAAGACGACCAGTAGAAAGCATAAGTATTATTACAAATCGGATACTAATTATAAAAAAGACTAGTAAATGACATGAGTATTATTACAAATTTGATACTAGTTTTAAAGAAGACTGAAAGGATACATGGCAATTTTTACAAATTGGATACTAGTTTTGAATAAGACTAGTAAAACACATGGACATTATTACATATTAGATATTAGTTTTGAAGTAGACTTGTAAACAACATGAGCATTATTACCAATTCGATAATAGTTCTGAAGATTACTAATAGAATACATGAACATTATTGCACATTTGATGCTAGTTTCGAAGAATACATTTTAGAGGCAACTCTCGTATACAATGAGATGAGAAATAATGTAATGTTACCACGTTCAATGCTTTGTAATATATAACAGCTAGCTGTCTATGTAATCATGAAATATTATCTGTATCCGAATGCGTTTAAAGATATCAAGGTACTAAACAATGTCAAGATTTGTCCAGCGTGTTATTATGAGATAGTTTCCTCTTACGGTAAGTTGATCCACTATATATGTCATCTTCTTGTATCAAATTGAATTAGCTATGGCGTATGGCCGCCGGAAGCAGATTTTACACAAAAGACAATAATGGGAGACTCTATGAAAAGATAAGCTATGAAACAACGTTTTTGAGATTGTTTAACATCTTTTCTATACTTAATTTGTGCTGTTGGCAAAGTAAATGATAAAATATAATTGATCTTGTTTGAACAAGAGGGTTAGATCATACAAATGTAAAGGTATGAATTTGTTGTTACCAAAGATATATCCTTAAAATGAGGCATGCCAAACTACAGATCCAAGTAGTTCTAACATACCAATACCACTTACATTTCTGCTTTTAATTCTGTAAAATTATGGCTGCGTGAAAATACTTTTCAGACAAAGTGCAAAATATTTGTATAAAACAGAATCTCAACGTGCGAACGATTTCATTTCATGTTATTATGTGCAATTTAATTAAAACACTACAGGAATTGTTCCTAAATATAGAAAACAATTAGGCTAATTTGACGCACGTAGACTTGAAAATATCTTAAGATATAATACTTCTTTTAAGTCCGACGACCGTATTCACCAATCGTTCTTAATTCTAAGTCAATACTAAAGTCCAAGTCACTATCCTTCCAACAAAATTAAGTTTATTTATGAAGTTTCAGTGTGATAATTTGCTTTAAGTAGCAAAGACAAAGTGCCATGCAAAGCTACAGACGTGTAGCTAAATACATAATGGATTAAAATCCATAACTTGAGCAATTCCTACTTAAGAATGGTTGGTGAATACGGGCTAAAATGTTATTATAATCCACTGTATATATTTTGGTGATATCCTATCCAAAATACCAAGCCGTTTATTCAAGTCAAATGAAAAATTAACCATTCACTGTTTCATGTTAAACACTGGTTATTATTTGATTATTTTGATCTTGTAAAAGTATAAAGGGGTTTAATGGAATAGGTAATGTCAACTCAAATGTTAAATCTGAAACGTGAAATATTGCAAATCGAGCTGTTTTAGAAAACATAAACAAGGTTATTTAGAAATTTACTAAGACGATATATACATCTGTTAAAAATTTGACCATCACAAGAAGTCATCTGGTAGGCTTCTTCATTTTATATATGTGTTTTATTAATTTCGATTAAAAGTGGAAAATAAACGTATTCAACCAACTTATGGCAAAGAAGTTGATTTCATATGAAATGTTCCACTTCGCTGAAAGTCGCGAAAACAGTTTTTCTGGCTAAACCCGTCAAGAGCCTATACATATTAAGTTAAAGATATATTGGCACACTTAATAACATCTTACTTTAACTCTATAAGTGTAATATCGTACTATCCTTACTATCAATTTTGATTTGGTGTCCAGATATTATTAGTTTTCAGGCAAATATTTCTTTATTTTGTAGACTGTTTGACATTGTTTTTAATTTACTGACATTAAATCAAGAAACTCGCTACATGTACGTGATTTCATTCCCTCGGAATATTAACGAAAAACAAATATAAAGTCAAGGTCCCAGGCCATAGAGCGGTTGGTGAGAAAGCATTTCCCATGAGCCATGTTACTGGGTTATAAGAAAAAGTAATTAACTTTTGTGGATTCCAATTACATCTTTTTTTTTTGTGTGTGCTTTTTTATATTTTAATCATTTTAGGAATTAAAAAAAGTGCTGCAAAGCTAAGGGGCTGGCTTAAAAGAGTACGACTGAATAAACAACGATGGCAGTTATGTGGCTTCACAATTATGACATTCGATACGTGTATGGTAATGTGGTTCACAAACACAGTAAATACCACATTCTTACTTGATTAGCTATGGCGCCTTTCGAGGTGAGAGTCCTTTTACAAATATTGGAATACTAAAAATACAACAGCATAGAGTTCATCAGGTATATGATTAATTCACTTTGATGAAATATTCATTTTATATTTTGGGTATTGTATACACTATTCTGATGATTTACAAGGTCCGTTTTCTCTTGTAATTGTCTTAGTCGCTTAAAAACATTAATTAATTCACACTTAAGTCTATAAAAGTGTAATAATACCATGGACGTTCCTATTTGGTGCTAAACGAATTACCGATTTAATAATTCCCGGGAGAAATAAAGAAATAAACTCTGAATTGAGTTCAGAATGTATCCAAATTAAGCAACTCAAAAATAAAGTAGATTTAGCTGGTAAATGGAAACATCGCCTTTGTTTGTTTTAGTTTGTTGTTGAAATATATTGCAGAAACAATAAATTGTCATTATAGAGACGTCCAGCTATTTTCGGGGAGTAGGAGCTGTGACAAATTTCTGGGTAGAACCTCCGGTTCGCCTCAAGGGAGCTAAAAGGCTTTCCAAATTAAGTATTATTGCACTGTATTCTATCCAACTGATAAAGATATTATTATCTACTTACACTTCCGCCTGACAGTTGCCCATCGTCTCTCAGCAAAGCCAGGAAGATAGATTGGATGGTGTTATCTAATTTGGACAACTTGTCAATATCTGTTGACTCAGCCGATCTGTATTTGAAAAGTTATTAATCGGATTGTTAAATAGTTGTTCAACCGACGCATGAAAACACATCAGTGATGACTGACTTAAAAGCAATTTCATGTTAATGAAAATTTCTGCTATATACATAATATGTCGAAATATAGTGTAATTAATCATAGAAAGTTCGGGAAAATAAACAGAAACTCTCTTATACATGGCGTGTCGAATAAAAACAAGTACCATGTAACATGTTTTGGCAATCATGAAGATGTTAAAACATATCTGCGTTTTGAAAGTTATATGAATACTATCCTTCTGATATTACCGTATGCTCGTCAACAGATGTTATTTCTTATATACCACAATAATGGTTGTCGGGAAAGGATCTCATTTTATATGTACATGTATATTGGTACTTAACATTTATCAAGAAATATAAATTCTGTCTGTCATTGTTTGATTTAGTAAATAGTCAATTAGTGCTAATTGAAACAGAAAAATAACGAGTGATTGATTTCACCACGCACGCACGAGTGCCATCAAAAACAAAGAGTAGATTTTGTAATAAAAACAATCAAGATAGCAATCTGTAGCATTGAACGCTCTTAGTATAACACATCATCCTAAAAGAAAATGTATAGATAAGCAACATTAAAACACCGCTGAGAGCTTGCATTAAGAAAAAAGATCGATTGTTATAATTTTTGATGGAGGCTCGTGTTGATAAAGAAATAAATGCAAGTTTTGCCAGCAATATAATTTATTTGATTAAACCATAGTCTGTTTATTATAATATGTACGACAAAAACCTACATCCAGTTTCGTTAGGAGTGGTTTTCTACGTTCTTCACAGACTTTTGCCTGGAGACTCCCTTCGATAAAATAATAGTTTACATCGCTTTAACGACATATGTTTCTGTATGGTATATAAGATCGCTTCGGTAAATTACTACACAAACCTTATGATCGTAATTGTCTAAATTATAAATAAGCATGACAACATGTTGGCCCTTTTTATAATTTTAACAATAAATAGGCTAAACATGCATGGCGATATATTTGTCGTCACATAGGAGAGATTTAGTTAGTTCCATTGATTGTTAAGCTATTTTCCAGTAAAATTTTCGTGTTTTCACTCTATATCAATATGTTTCATACTGCCTAAAGAAATGATGAACTCATAATTGAAAAATATCTTCCTAAACATACATTTGCGAAACCATTGCAAGTATAAATTTCTCGTACGATTTTGGGAATATTTTAGTGTCATTTAGTGAAAGAATAAATGTCGTATTGCTTAATACAGACTTTTAACGTAACAGCACACACAAGAACGTAACACGCATGCATGTTCGATATCATATAAAAATCGCTGATGATTGAAATATGGCGTTTTTTTACTCCTGATGCGTGAATTTGCTGTTATTTGTTTTACATTGATGGGATGTTATAATTACACAGTATCTTTATTAAGAATAAGAATATATGACAAAGTCCTATGACTATTGCAACATATACCAAACTCCGAAAAGGCACAGAACAAAGGTATTTCACATGCATGCCAAGCGAAAAGTAAGAACAAATTTGTGATGAGTCATTTAAGGAAAAGAGCAAACCCGACAGTTACCGCCTTGGAACGGTCAGTCGGCAATATGGACCGACTGGGGTGCTTAAACCGGTTTTACAGAGCTCTAACCTCGCACTTCCTGACGAGTTTCTCAAATGCAAGCAACGAAAGGAAAAACGATCTATTTGAAAATCAGGAAGTGCTCCGTAAACCAGTTTTAAGTACTACAGTCGGCCCTTTGCCGCTTCTGGCCATTCCAAGGCAGTAACTGTTAGGTCTACTCTATGTGGTTATTGTCATGTTTTGTGCTTTTGTCACTTTTACACTCATTTGTGTACGTGCCTTAGTTTACTGGTATTTCAAACATTTCAGTGGTAATTAACTGGAAATGACCATATCTTCATCTTTGTATAACCGGTTTTAGTCTGTTAGGTCCTAGAAGAAAACAGCTAAGATGTGGTATCGTAATAAAGTCTTGTTAGTATTTGGTGTACTCGTAATTAATAAACTTTAATCAAAGTTCTGCCTTAAAACAAATGACTAGACAGCCTGAGTAGAAGAATTGCGATTACAATTTTGATATTTGACACAAATGAGAAAAACATTACATATTAAATAAACAGATCGTGTATAGAACACCATACTTTATATAATATTGTAGTGGTATTTGTAAAGTTGTGTGTTAAAAACATTGTATAAATGTGTATTGTTCATGACATTTTTATTTAATATGTATTTTAGCTTTAGTCTGACATGAATCCATATTTCCTTCATTTTGATAACAATACTATATAGAACACACCAAAATCTTAACTGTAGTTGCTGTATAAGTAATGTTTCTTTATATTTTTATCGTTAACAGTGGACATGTTAAAAGTAATCAACGTTTGTTTAGGAAAATAATTGCGCACATTTAATGGCAAAAAAGTAAATGCCATCAATTTCGTGAGCAGAATTGTTGCGTTTGCTTTTGCGTAGTGGAACGCTTCATCAACATAGCAATTAGAATGGGCTGGTCCATTTGCTTACATTAACAAGTCTAATTTCGACGGTCATAAGCTCGTATTGATTAAAGCTAACACTCAGATAAAATGTTGTGGTCAAAGCACATTAAATGTTCAGGTTCCCTTCAGGAAAAGATAACCAACTAACTGGGTCATAAACATAATATTTTTTAATATTGATTGATCACACCTAGTGTTGGACAAATTGCAATTTTGAAAAGAAAAAACAACAACATGTATTGCAGACTTTAATTTCATTTAATTATCCACATACTAACCAAACATTAAGACCTCGGCCTGATAGCGTCTACATAAACAGATTCAATTATCTCACGGCAATAAGGGCACGAGGTCCGGCAGTGGTAATTTTTGCTCATAGCGAGTACAAACTGAAGTATAATGACCTTGAAATTCGATGTTATTGCCAATCCATGTAGAGTGTACCATTTTAATTCTGTTGTTGCTGTGAACATCGCTGAGTCTTATTTATCTCTTTCCATGACATAGTATCAAAAAATATTTCGAAGTTAACCTTGTTTAACACGTTGGCTTTAAGTGTTATTGGCCGTTATTATGGCCACTAAAATACAGGATTATGTGGCGCTGAGGAATTCGGGAGTGTATAATATACTTAATATATAATATGCCTAAATTGTTAAACACATTTTTTCAGGGATCAAACGCAATTGTTAGTGTATAAAGTTTTAATTATTTAAATTTTATCCTTTTACAAACAAAGTGATAAATTGCTTTAAAACAGTACAAATTGTCCTAAAAGCAATCCATCAGCAAACAAATTATAATATACCCTAATAAGACATATATGGTGTGTTCTCTTTGGTATATTTACCAATCCAAACTTAAGTTAAACAACAATATCTTGTTGTACGACTGTCGTCTAGGATGTATAAACTAGCACACCAATTCTCACAAGGCGCGTTTTATAGAATGGTATTATTCCTTAAAATGATATTTTATGCATACGCAAATATCGGTAAAGCCATTCCTGAGTTCATTAGGTGACGGTGTAACTGAGGGCAGTCAATCATCTTAAATCAATAGCTATTGTGATTTCTGGTCGTAAACAACATACCGGATCAGTTAACATTGAAATTAACATGACATTTACATTGATAAAAAAGAAATAGAATTGTCTGCGATAATAGAGTATCACCTTTCCCGTTTTGCATTAGACAAAATGTTGCCTACAAAATAAATCAAAATTGCTGGCTGAATTGTTTCTGCAACCGTTCTAGTTTTTGTAGTTTAGGTATAATCTTCATAATTTGGTTGGGCATATATGATGGCAATGCTTTGTTTACTTTTTTTCTGATAAGATTTATAGCTAATATCCTCTCATACATCTGTTTATTCCTTCGAAAAACACATGTCTTGGCAAGTATCTCTTATAGTTCGAATTGTACATTAATCACAATTCATTTAAGCATTTATTTTTTAAATGAAAAACTGAATGACCAAGGAATCCAGCGGTCATTCATTCTTTTATTAAATTTCTAGTGAGTTGCGATAATTTAATGCCGCATAATTTTGCATTTTCTCCACGTTATCTAACCAGGTGTTTGTTCCACGAACAATTCAAGAATAATTAGGCATAATAATTTAAAATTAAATAAACTTTTATATCTAAACGCAGCTTTCGTTGTTAAAGAAACAGAGACAGTTGATACACATGAGACCCGTTTGCTGGAAATCAGGAATGTATATACATTTAAAATTGTCTAAGCGATCCTAAGCTCCCTTGCACCACCTGCTTATTTTTTAAACTTGGTTAAACTACATCAATCTATGTATCACAATGCAAAGTCGTGAAGGAATTCTAACATTGAGTCTTTGAAATTGTTAAATGATTTTTGCAATGGCGCAGTTAGAAAAATAACAATGAAACTGTCAAGAAATACAGTATACATTTAAACTTGCATACTCCATAAAGTACCTTTACCGTATGGCACGACTCACGCTAGGAGAATACTGAAATAATTAACGCTAGATATTAAATACTTATAGGTAAAAAGCTGTACTTGTAAGAAAACGTCATTGAAATTACATTGACTTCTTACGAGATTCCACGTTTACTTGGTTGAACGTAGTTAAACTGATGTTTTTTCCCAGCATTAGATCTTAATGTGATCTTCTCGAATATTCTCGAAAACGACTTTTCAAAATCGTGTTTAAATCAACCTTGTATTTCATCTAAAAATATCGTAATACAAATATAACTATCACAGTGAAAGTTCCATTTAATGGACCTTTATGTAGGCCAAAACATAACGACAGATAAGGTGCTATTTGCGTTTTATCTCTACTAAGGCTTTATTTGAGAGTGAAAACGGACATCGTTTTTTAAATATTACAGTAACAGTTACATGTTGATTTTTTTCGTTTTCATACTTTTCAGACGTAGACTTCAAAACATTTTTGCACATTTCTTTAGTGTCGCTTTAAAAACTGTTTAAATACTTTTTTATATTATATTGTGCCTGTTTTCTTTGCATTTAACTTTTTTATTAATTATATTCAATTTTCTGCAGCATTTTCTGCAGCAAAGAAAACGCAAGCTGTAGTCGCAATCATATCAACTCTATTTATTTTTCGCCTCGTGTTAAATGTAATGCCAAAAGCTGCTCAAAAATAAGTTTTGATTTATAGACCTGACTAAACAGTCTATAGTGGACATCAAAGTGCATTTGTGTTGCTGTTTTTACTATTTCTCTTTCAATAGGTAAATAAGAAAAGGTCCTATAAAAATAACCAAATATAAACAAGCCATATTATTCCAATTTTAAACAATCGCAAATTCAACTTATGCAAACTTTCCTAAAGTAAAAACAGAACGCATGTACGACGTAATCATAACGGCTGTCAGTCGACGTCTGATAGTATCCTCCTTAAAATGGTTTTAAAACGGATCTAAATTTGACCTATTATCGCTATAAATTGTACACATTTATATAGTTCTCGTTTTATTTTCATGTATTAGGTACAATAAGCTTATTCTCCAAATCATGGTCGTTTTATGTAATATTATCGTCTGTCAGTAAAGGGAATCCGAGACTTGGTTCATATATTTCAAAGTCAGTAGACGTTGAACGGTAATAATTAGTCTTAATATATAAGTAACGTGACTACGCCGCAATGTCGCCTTTTACATGATTTATTCATTAGACAATTGTAGATAATTACAAAGTTGTGTATCCACCTGTCAGTGGTGTTAATTGAATATTCAATTAGTGCTAAAACAGATGTGTGATGCGTTTAATCACGCACATGTTGCATTGTCCTTGACATATATACGTCTTAGTTAAATCAACTAATAAAACAAACATGAATAGCAACTGACGCTGGCAACCTTATCTGTAAACAATATACTTATACTACTCCTCGTGTTTACGAAAAGTTTGTATTATATGGTGAAATAATGTTATGTTTCTGGTTACATTATTTTGGGTGTTCTTTACACGTAAGACACAATAGCACATCAAACAGGTGCTGAATTTAAATCAAACGTTCCGAACGAAAATTCAAAGTCTTGTTTTCAACCGAAAGTCATGACCTACTGAATAAACTAGATATCTTTATATATAAGTGCATGAAGTTTAATTAAGCTATGCTCAAATAGTTTAAATAAACTATGTTTAGAAGAAATTACACGCACCTTATTATGAAGTAATGGTTATGGTATACCCTTCACAAATAAAGACTATTTAATTTATGATTTAATATTGTATATCTCAGATTAATTACTATATATAACATAAAATCTTTATTTAATTGACATGTCTATGTTTAATCACCACCAGGTATGCACAATTTTCCATCATAACTAATTAGTAAATTCTGTATCATTTATCTTACGTTATTGTTTCTCCGATTTATTTGCAAAAATAATTGACAACATATAGTGAACATCTAGCCATCTTCTGTGGAAAGATAAAGTTTTATTTTAAGAAAAAGAAAAGCTAATAAATGAATATCAAAACCCAGCCGTGCTAAGGAATTTAATGCCATCTCTAGAAAGTTAATGAGAGTAGAGGTTGATATTAAATATCGCAGGTGTTATCACATTCAAGCATCTATGCTTTATACCAAACACACTCAAACAGACACACTTTTTATGGATTGTCTTATCTTTATGTTTTCGATTTTTCAAAAACTGAAGTTTCTTACTATTACTTAAACAGTAAAGTTCAAATACATTCAATGCCAGTGAAAGTTAATGAGACCAAGAGGCGAATCTTGCGATAAGGTTATGCGAGGTGGAAAAAGGCAGCCATATTTTTAACATTTTTTTGGCAAGTCAAATACCCTCAGTGCATTTTAAACAATTAAATATCTGTATTGCCACAAAGATTTGGATTAGTCTATACGTCTTTTTTAGACTCACTGTAGGAGAAAATGTTTTCTTCATTTTTTTAAGATAACAGTACTAATGGTCACATGAAATATTAATGGGAAAATCACATTAGGTATGAGACAAGTTAATGACGCATACATTCATCAAGGTCAATTTATATATGGTACAAATAAACTAGGTTACATATGCTCTAATGGGCAGCCCGTCGTCAAGTGACAGCATGAGGTAACAGCTTGCCGCTCAACGCTATGGTGCAAGTTCTCGTCTTGGTGAAGAAATTATTGTTAAAAGGTTTTCTATTTGACCTGTGTTGCGCCAGTGGTTCTACTTATACATTTGTCTGGGGTCTTCCCCTACCAAAATAGCTTGACGTACCTTAATGCTTTATAACAACGCTGGAATGAATTGCTTACAAGAAAATAAAACAAAACACAGACACGAAGCTTTCGACGACTTTATGGTAAAATATATACAATATGGTGTGTAAGTAGAATAACCATTTTACAACCGATGACCACCGGTCAGCAATGTCGGTTAAATTTAGTTTTTACGTATATAACGAGTGCCCTTGTTTTTAATATGTGTGCTACACATTGAGTAGGAAATCGTGTTGTCTCCAATTTATTTTTATCTGCTTTCTTTAAAGATATATGCGATGGGATGATATTTGCCGGCATCGATATTGTGCACCGACATTTCTATCATTATAGCACAGGGGCACTTATGAGGTGCCCAGAGACTGAACCCGGCCGGTCCATTATAATGAGATCGAGTCAGGCGTATTGCTGCCCACTTAGCCCCGAGCTTGAGAAGGAAAGCCACTACTACCAACTTTAAAGTCTTTGGCTTGACCCGGCCGGGGTTTGAACCCACGACCGCAAGCCGAAGCTCTACCACTTGAGTTATTGCGGCCGGTAAATGTACATGCACTAAATGTTGTTTATGCACTACCTGCTTAAAATGCATTAAAAGGCTTTAACCACGGTAATAAACAATTTATGCATTAGTGACATATACTTTAATAAACGGTGTATATTTCATATTGCCAAAGAAAATATTATTGTATACATTTTTGGAAATATTTACATAATGCGAGACTAAAACTCGCATTGTATTCCTGTCTTTGACAGATTGATTATAAACTGTTATTTCTTATTGACATAAGATACAACCGTTATATTTGTTAATGTACTTTTTATATATTATGTGTGTTGCTTATAAATTTCATACAAAACAGATTTGACAGATCTTAACAAAGTAACTTGCATGTTATTGATTGAATATTTCGAAATATATTTAATTCCCTCAGCATTCCTTGCAGTTAATACATCTATCAATTGGAATAATTGGATTGCTTAGCATCATCCCTCGTATGCCACAATTGCGTGACACAATTTATCATATACCAATTGACGTATTATAATGTACAATCGTGACAGCAAGCTACCATTAAGTCTTTGAAATCTTTCATAGATTTTTGCGATGGCGCGGTTAGAAACTGTTGAAAGTTAGACAAAGAAAATGTCAAGAAATACAATAGGCATTTAAACTTGCATATGCCATAAGGTGAATGTACCTTGCGAAAAAGGCGATACTGTTTTGGTCGAATAAACAAATGTAAGGATCCTTGTAAGTTTAGAAGTTTGGTTTGCAGTCTTCTAGAACATTTGTTAAAATGGTATATCCCGGTTTTCGATGACAGATTAGCAATACGTTTACACAAATATGTTACATATACGTGGAAATGAATATAATACAACCCCATAAAACATATATAATCATAGAAACAAGTATCATATGTTACTAAAGAGCACCCGCCCACCTTTCTGTCTATAAGAAAACATTGTGGTATACAAAATATACTTCAGTCATTAATATAAACTGTTTCTTAAAGACATATTTTTACATCTGCCATAAGCTAGCAAAGACAATACTTATCATATTTAAATTGACATACCCACATATGTTGTTTTTTTCACGCCATTACCTATACCATAGGCTTGTTAGCATTTCTGTGATATTCTTTAATGGAGACTCTAAGGTGACAAGTAAAAATACAGCTATACGAAAAGCACATGTCGTGGATTAGCGAATATATGATAAAATATGATAAAATACCATTGCATTCAATGTTTTCACGTCTTTTATGTAATCTGCTTTGCAAAATCGGGTTATCAGAAAGAAGATAGTGTGTGCAGGACATTCTTTAATCATGATACATTTCAGGACTAAGTTTCAAGAAACATTAGCTCTTCTTCATGAATTGAGCAGATAAAAGTACCGTTTCCTCCAAAAAATAATTCACAGCAACAGCTGAATCGCTTCCGGCCTTATCTGGTAACAATCTTATTATATGAACTTTAAACAGGTTCCTTGGTTTCCAATTATGAATATTGGATGACGCTTCTCCGCTTATTTCTTATAATTGGATTTACAGCAGGAAGTCATTGAATTTTAGTTAAAGAATAATCATGCATTTTAAAAAACAATTTAAAAATTAACGATAAGGCATTATGCATCCTGAAAACAGATTTTACAACGGAACAATCTAATATTAGTTTTCTTTTAGAAATATCTTTTTCAATGTATAAAAGTGTTTCCATTTTATAATCCCAAATTGCTAAAATGAATCAAATAAACATATGCATTATATTGATATGCAATGAAGAATCTACCATCGCGTTCGTCGGCTTGCAGATCGAGAGGTCGCGGGTTCAAATTCCGGCCAGGTCAAACCAAAGACTTTAAAGTCGGTAGCAGTGGTGGTGGTGGTGGTGTGTGTGTGTGTGGGGGGGGGGGGGGGGGGGGCATTACGCCTGACTCGTTGGTGTCAGTATAATGAACCGGTCGGATTCAGTCCCTGGGCACCTAATAGGTGCCCCTGTGCTATAATGATAGAAATGTGTCGACAAAAATGCCGACAAATCACATACCATCCCGTTCAAAAGTATTTTGAGTGCATATCACGTCAGCTTTGCCAGCTCCGTAATTGTAAAATATTAAATCAAGAATCGCAAATGTCTGTAGGAAATGTTTGCAAATCTAGAACAAACAGAATGCATATTTGTAGCAAGATGAAAAATTCAAATATTACCTATACTAAAATTACAATAACAATAGATATAAATAGAGAAATATAAATGAGGTAATGTTAGTCATTTATTTATTTCATGTTAGTTTATTTTGTCCTGTTTGCTTATATAATTGTAAATAGAATGGTGTCATTGTCATAGGAACTGAATACAAAAAGAAATGTACTTATTTAGACTGGGCTTATGCAGTTATACTCTATTTTGATTGGGCAATACCGGTCTTGGGTCATTGGATTTTTTTACTCGCTATGTTATATTATATTATATATTATATTATATTATATTATATTATATTATATTATATTATATTATATTATATTATATTATATTATATTATATTATATTATATTATATTATATTATATTATATTATATTATATTATATTATATTATATCGTATCGTTTAGTATCATATCATATCATATAATATAATATTATATTATATTATATTATATTATATTATATTATATTATATTATATTATATTATATTATATTATATTATATTATATTATATTATATTATTCATACTTCTCTTGCAAATGTTTACAATGGCATTGACTGTTTTCTTTGTTTTGTGTTGAAATATATGTTACAATGTAATGGAATCTAATAAGTTATATTTTATGTTATAACTATCGATTCTCTTTTGCATTATGTTATTAGTTCCAATATGACCCATATATCATTTTTTTGCTTAAGAGAAATGCACCGATAGTTTATGGGACTCAGCTTGTGTCATTTAAAATGACAAAGAAATACAGGAAGACAGCTAGTAAGATAAGCGCTTAAACAGATCTGAGGACTTGACCTTGTATGTTGCTTAACTGAAAATGTTTAAAATTGAATTAATGAAAGATTTGAGTAATTCGCGTGGTTTAATAAAATAATCAGAAGTTTCAGTATGTGTTTTGTTGAGATTTTTCTTGCAATAGTTATCACTTAATGTATATTAAATATGTTAAAATACCATTACATAATTAGTTGCACTGTTTGTAGGGTATGGGTTCATAGGCTCTCTAACACTGTGTACTCAATTCGTGCTTCAGTCTCAATTAATGTACAGTCACAGGTTTTTTGACCCATAATTCAAAGCTTCAAGCAGTGTAGCATATAATATTCAACTTTTTAATACATATTAAGTGATAACCATTGCGAGATAGTTTTAAATAAGGTTAATTGCACCTGAGTAGCATATTTTCTAGTCTATTCTACTTGCCATCGCAATAAAATACCATTGTAAGACAAGACAGCGCTGAAACGACACACAATGGAACTATTTTTATGTGAACATCTTCATATATGTTAAAGCTGGCTTGTACACATTTAAATAATGAATTTAACCAAATGTATCGCACGTTGTTACTTTTGAAGAAAACTTTGGTTGAATAAACAAGACAAATACCTTTGTTATTAATTACAGAGTTCGAAAACAATGTTTTTTTTTTACCTAATTACCGATTAAACATGATAAACACAGGCTTACAAAAACGTTTATATATAATTAATCCTCAGTACGAGATATAGAGGCCCGATTTGACGTCACTAAAGTTTGACTAATTGCAAACACAAGCCTAATGGCCTCGTGATGCTTCTTTGTTACCACTTTGGAGTAAATTAATGTGTCAAATAGGTAAAACATAAAATGAAGTCACTTAAGTTCGACTAATTAAACACACGCCTAATAGCTTCTTAAATCATATTAAACCTATTTAGAGAAAATTAAAATTCCAAATAGGTAAACACTCTGAAATTTCGCTTTCAGAAGGTCATTATTTCTTATTAAGATTTTTAATTTTGTTTAAACAAATTAACTCTGTAATTGGTTTTGTAATAGATTTCTTGTTGTAAAGTACAAATTACCTTAATTTTAAATGATAAATATCAATTTCAACATTGATCCGATGAAAGGTATTTTCAGAAATCGTATCTTTATCTTTCTGAACATATTTCATTTTGCTAGGATTCATAATTACTTCTAAACGTGACGATTTACAGAAGCAAAAATAAAGAATTATCTATCTTTTAAAAATTCGTCATTTAAAGTCTACCGTGTGTAAATAATTTCTAATCATGTATAATTTTTCTTTACTTATAGAATGCATATATACATAAATCTAAAAACTCAATGCTTACAATGTATGAAAACCAATCTTCTTATAAATAACAGTTTTTACCATGGTTTGCCACGTATCATTAATACGCAAACTCAATGTGTATTTTCAGATGTAATGTAGTTATTCTTATAAAGAAGAAGTGTGTTTTAGCATTAAAATTAACAGGGTCTATGCTTACCAGAATGAAGGTAAACAGTCGCTATGTTATCATGGATGTTAATTAGAAAGGCATAGAACATATTGTGACTAGTCAAAGATGCTTGCAGTGATCCAATAAACAAATATTTAAATAACACTTTATTTTAAAATCTTGTCCATTTATTGACTTTTATGTCAGTGAATAAGATTATTTTTTGTTAAAATGCCATGCTGGCTATTGTAAACACGTATTCAATTATTTACTAACACAAGAAAAAGGGGGTTTAAAATGCACCACCTTTAAATTGCTGTTAGAAAATACAAACTTATTAAAAATATAATATTCACAAGGTGTGAAATATTATTAACATTAAAGCCTCACATGAAAAGTTTAGATGTACTTAATGTTGCGTACAAAATGGAACGTTTGCTTGGCATTACGATCGTTCCTTGAACAAGTAATGGAAACATCTTGTCACATAATCGTGGAGAGTTTAAATCAAATGAGATCTTGTGATTAATAATAATAATAATAATAATAATAATAATAATAATAATAATAATAATAATAATAATAATAATAATAATAATAATAATAATAATGATGATTATAATAATAATAATAATAATAATAATTATTATTATAACAATAATAATGATACTACTACTACTACTACTTCTACTACTACTACTACTACTACTACTACTACTACTACTACTACTACTACTACTACTACTGATAATAATAATAATAATAATGATAATGATAATAATAATAATAATAATAATAATAATAATAATAATAATAATAATAATAATAATAATAATAATAATAATAATAATAATAATTATAGTAATAATAAAAATAAAAATAATAATAATAATAATTATAACGGTGTCAGATCACTTTATACATTGCTAAGCTAAGATAAAATAAAACATTAGCAAATCTCAAAAGTCGCTTTTAGTATATTTTGCCCGTGTTATAATTGTTATCTCATTTTGGAATAAAATGCTGCTGCTCGCAGTATTGGTTTGTAATAAGATTAACAGCCTGAACGAGACGTTAATGGGAATTTTTAATTTTGAAGATAAATCGCCATGGCTTTCATTACAAAGTATATGGAGATTAATGTAAAACTTGATGAACTTAGAACTCCAGAGTCATTAATCTTCGTTAATATAAATACTAACAGTTAAACCAATATTAAACCATGCACATTTCTGTCATGATAGGAGTTTCGTTTGAAGTAACGGAGTATTCCAAATGTAAAAGCATAGGTTTCAAGTACAGCTGGACAGAGATCGAACTTACTTATAAAACATAGTAAAATGTTAACGGTGTATACTAGTATAAGAATGATATTTCTAAACAATATATGACGCATGCCAAGTGAGAAAAACACAATTCTCATATTGAAGTTATGATCTTCTATTTGTTTGTGTGTGTGTGTGTTTTAAAGAAGCTTCACTGGCTCCCTGTGAAAGCTAGGATCATGTTTAAAGTATTGGTGATGGTTTTCCGTGTCGTGTCAGGATCTGCTCCATTCTATATACGAAAAATGTTCCATGTTCATCAAGGTCGCTACAGACTTCGTTCACAGAGTGATACTAACTTAATCATTCCTAGACGGAGAACGAAACTGGCTGATCGCTCCCTTGCGGTGGTAGGTCCGAGGTGGTGGAACGAGCTCCCTTCTTCTCTAAGAGACATTAACTCCGAAGAACTTTTCAGATCTAAACTCAAGACACACCTGTTTATTATGTCTTATGGCTAACACTGTCTGTTAAATCAAGTGCCCACAACTCACTTTTTCCATTAGCTTGACGATTTCCATTTGTGCTTGTATCTTTTCACTTGATCATTGGTTTTTATGTTGCCCTTGTATAATTTTGTATGTGTACATAATCCTTGCAATATGCTCATTGTCATTTTTTTGTAAACCTTATTTCACCTTGTGTACAGCGCAAATGAATATTTCTATAATTTTTGCGCTCTATAAATGCCATGTAATTGTAATTGTTTCATGTTTGCTTTTTGGTGGGGTTGGGTTGTTAGGGTTGCACGGACTGAGGGGATTTTGTATTTCACAACATCTGTTCTTCGAAGTCTGTGGCAATTAAGCTTAATTCTAACCAATTAAATCATTTTACACAGTCCAAAAGAAATATTAATATGGTGACAGGTTACATAAGAAGGATCTTTAAATCGGCACGTGAAATGTATGTGTAAAGGATACGGATATGACGTCTTATACATGTGTCGTACATCATCAGCGAAACTTGTAGACATTTGAAACACGTTTTAAAAAGTAATCCCCACAGTTGCTTTATTTTGTATTTTTTGTATCAGATCACAACATTTGTAAAAGTCGTGATTTAACTTAAGTAAAAGCACCCAATAACTTTTCTTGTTAAGTATTTATATCTTCTTAGAAACTATGTATATTTTGGATTAAACTGTTTTGACACTTATATATTATTATGTGCGTAAGATCTTCATACACTTATTCAAGTTTGATGTCGTTTTGCAATTTTGTCGCGTTGTAGAACAATTACAAAAGAAAACCAATACCAATTGCTCAATGTAATATCACGCTAAGTTGCATTTAAGTCTGCCTTTACAACGCTTTAACTTATTATCATTTTGTCAAGCTAGCCATAAATAACATTATATACATTTCTGTTAAGTTGAAGCAAATCTACATTTTCATGTAGAGCATTTAGGTCAAAAGGTCCCCACAACCTTCAAGATAAATGAATTAAATTCGTCATGTACGTGCCTTCTTTGCGAACAATTTAGGCACATTACAGCAGTTTAAACGAACATGTTTACTCAATTTCACAGTTGTCTTGACATTATCTCTCCCGTCACTAATCCATTAATTCCATTAGTCAACTCTATGACGTACTAACCGTCTCGTCTGAGCAAATACAATTTCACCAAGACAGTTTATTTTTGTAGTGATTAACTATCGATTTAAAAAAGAGCTCCCTATCCAATTAGTGTGAAAAGCTGCATATTTTAAATGTCAATTTTATAACATCGCCGATAATTTTTTGGTGTAGGTTATTTCTGTTTAGTATGATTCTGTTTAAGAACGCGTGCTTTGCTTTAATAAATAGAAAGAAATAGATAGTTTCAAAATTTTCACTGGCTTGGTATCGAATTATTAAAAACGTTAGTCTGTTTCGTGAACTTACAAAAGCCAAGTTCGTATGTTATCACACACACACACACACACACACGCACGCACGCACGCACGCACGCACACACACACACACACATATATACTTACATATATATATGTAAGTTCACGAAACAGTGACTTACGATTTTACGCCTTTAACACAAAGCAGAAAGTAAGTCATTTGTTGATAAATATCATGTGGGTAGTTATTTAAGTGTTTTATCATAATTGTTTTTTCATGTCTGTTCTTTTCATGTCTTTTTTTATTTATTGTAACATGATGCTTTGATATGTTTTTCTCTTCTTGTTAATCATTGGATGGCGAGAATAGAAAAACATATTTCTGTTAGTTAATCAATGAAAAGAAAACATATATGGAGACTTGTTGTCAGGAAAATAATTACATTGTCAGAGATGTAACAGATAATTGATTAAATAAAGAAATCGGTCACGAATACTTTCTCTCAAGCACTTTACTACTAACTCTACTTATCCATTTTTAGATATAAATTTAAATCATACACGTTTCTTTAAATGCATTCTTTTAAGATCCTATTCCGATTATCTAGGTTTAATTCAATATGTAGCCACGTTTTATGGCATATCCTCATATTTGTTCACATATATATTCCATTCAAGTACTATGTGTGTTAAATATTCAGAAAATCTTAATTTGACCACCTTAGTTCAATTAGTTCAAAGTACCCTATTTGAAGCTACACAGGATTCTATTTATCACGTTTTTGAAAGACTGAGTATTATTAGTCAGTTGAATATCTAGTACTATCTAGTACAAACATAGTATTAGCAAATATTAAATGCAGCACTCTTCCTGATTTAATTAAGCATTGTCTCAGCAAAAGTGTATAATGAAATAAAGTCTACTTATTCCAAGTCTCAACGACCTAATACTAAGTAAATAATCTTATTTTCTATTTCCATATAAAAATCTATTTCCATATATCCTGAGATATTCTGCTGGTTAAAAACTTGTTTGCTGATTTTATGAGAATTCTTGATAAATTAACAACATACAAATATACTAATATAACATACAAAGATTAAGAAACAATGTGCCATTGTGGAAAGAAATCTCATTTGTTACTAGATTTTAAGTTCGTTTATATTGTATACAAAATATTTCATGTAGTTTTATTAAGTAAAATTATTTCATTGGTAAATAATAGTTTATAAAAGTCATAATAAATGCATTTTGATATCTTACACATTCTGCCTATGTTCATTCTAAGACGGCGATATAACGTGGCCACAGCAGCTAGCCAAGACTCTTCAAAAAGGCCAATATCTTAGGCCCGTATTCACCAACCATTCTTAAGTAAGAATTGCTCAAGTCATTAATTTCAATCCACAATATCTTCATTATGTATTTAGCAACATTTGTATGTATCTTTGCATGACACATTTACTTTGCTACTTCCAGCATTTAAACATCATAAATAAGCTTATTTCTGTTGGTCTGAAAATTGTGACTCAGGCTTAAGTCAAGTCTTAGGCTTAAGAATGGTTGGTGAATACGGGCCTTTTTACATTTGTTTGTAGCAAATAGGTGACATTTAGTTGATTGTGAGTGATACAGAAAGAAGACAAAACTAAAAGTAAATCATCCTAACACTTTAAATCTTATTTGTAAGTAACTTAACTCAATAAAGATATGGTTTATATACATGAATATGAGTGACAGTTATCTTCTGAAACAAATTATCAGATAAATTATGGGCTGAGATTATTTAATCAGAAATAATATTCTGTTGACTACAAACAATCGCCTAGAGTAGGATGGTCTAATGCACGTTTGGTATAATAGCAATATTCCATAAAATAGTGTTGAGAATGTTTAAACGTAAGTCCACGGGATCGACGTTCAGCATTATATCAGTTTAGCCCCGGATATGACGGTGCTTTTAAAGCTCTTCTGTTGTCATGACAATCTGTAGACTGTTAATTATATCATTGTAACCATTGTGATGAAATGCTGCCTCTAACGACATTTAATGTTCTTGGGCAGTTGCAATTTGAACTATAAAACATGAATGTTTTATCGTAGAAAACGAATCTTGAGTGTCTGAGATTATTTAATAATAAAACCATGTAGGGCAAAATTATGGTAATTGGACTACTTTTGTTATTTAACAAATGAAATATTTCTTTTATAAATAGGTTACAGTATCATACCGAGTGGATTTCTGTCCATTTTTTGTGACAGTTCTATTGTATGTTGTTAGTGTAATACCCGCGTTATCTCATACGGGAAAAAATGATAACGCCGCTAAACGTATATGTGTATAATTAAATTTACAGAAAGAGGTGAATAGATTTCCACTTTTTAATGTAAAAAGTATCTTATTTAATTATAACTTTGAGTTATTGGAAATTTCGGGGGCTAGTATTCGTAAAACAAAAGTCCAAGTTTTCTTGTTTGAACTGAACTTAAAATGGCGCCAATGTTTCATAAAACAAACATTACTTAACCTTGTATCAATTCACACATTTAAGATTTAAGTAATAAATATATTTCCATTATTGGTAAAACATCATTCTTAAATTTGCCTGAATAGTTGTGTGTATTTTAGTTAAACAAAACTAATGATGAAAACAATTGATTCAATAGCAACTATTTTATAGAGTGTACATGTTGCCTTTAAACTTTGAGTGCAAATAGCGGAGAAGGGCTTACTAAATGGGAATTTTAAAAATATAAATATCTTGTTGTTAATTGTTCTATAGGGAACAGTAGAATAATATGTTTGTTTGTTTTTTGCTTTGTTTATTGTTTCTAATAAACGCTCTCACTCAAATTTTCGACAGATTGCCTTTTTAAAAGCTAAAGACAAACAATTGCTCTTTTTACATATCTACAAACGTTCTTGGGTGCTGCCATATTGGAAAACGACGATTTGATAGATTTCTAATATGGCGTTACAAACTTCCTGTTAAAACTCAGCTTTGTTCTTTGCATGGGTCTAATTTCACCTGATGATTCACTCTCACTTCTTTGAGTCAAGTTGATTAATTAAACACTGGATGGCATCTGGGTTCCGGCATCATTCATCAATGTGTTGAAGGAATGGACCTTTACGAATATCATTTTACACAGCTACACAAGTAACACCGGTGCCACGTTATTTGACCAAGACATTCCACTTCTTGATAAAGCACGAATGTATTCGACCAAATAGCAACATGTTATGTTCCTCGAAAAACAAACTAAATATCTGACTTTGTTGAAGTTTTCTGCTATTTCTATTCAGAAAAATAAGAAATTACAAATATATTGAATAATATACATCGATACAAAATGTATAAAATGTTTTACTTACAGTTCATCGAATATTTTGAAAAGCCATAACCTTCGAATTTTTAATTGGAATATACTATTTATGACACTGAATTTGAAACAAAAACACAAGAGGTGTGTAAGAAGTGGCCTCTTATATCGACTAACTTTAAGTTATGTTATTTAAGATGGTGTATTCGATTGAAGTTTAAACAGCAACTTTTTGTCGTTTAATTAACACCGTATTGGTACCAAAACACATGTATATACGATGTATGGTGACATCGTACACCATTGTACTCGTGACGGATTATTGTCTTTTATCAGTAACTAAGCTTGGAAATTGTGGTCATTTTGACTGTGCAAAATAGTGACTTTTGTATGCTTAAATTGATTTTATTTTGACAAAATGAAAAGGAGACTCACATAGTTCATGGCTCGATGCTGGAAGGTGAATTTAAATTATATCAAACCTGTCCAATTTTGGTTAAAATTTGTAAAATCGTTTTAGGAATAGTTAAATGAATACACAAATGTTTTATAACATGTCTTCTTTTTGCGCACTAAAATCTCATCCCCGTCTCAGTCCAAATTTTCCGAACCGTAGACTTTAAACTGCACTACTGACTACTGACGTCTTTTAATTAGATCTTGGAGGAGTACTGTCCTTATTGTCAGAACAAATAGGATTAGAAATAAATCAGGAGACTATTGTTTCCAGGACTGACCTACATAGAAGACACTATTGTCGCTTGATAGATCGGATAGGCCTCCTATTTTGGATGTTGATTATTTTCATTCGACATTTTTTTTGTAATGTCGTAGAACGAAAGAACGATATATTTATTGCATAAAACTATTGTTTTAGTGCATCTGTGTACTTAACACAATACATATTGTGTTAGTTGTTTAAATAAGTATTAATTTAGAATGAAATAGCATTTTGAATACATGTTTAAATGGAATGAAAATGATCACAAACAATACATTCCAATAGATTGTAAAGGATACATGGGAGCGGAAAAGTCCAGTGGTAACACGCAAGATTCCGAATCGCGGAGTCCGTGGTTTGAACCTCAATGGGTCGCCGTTAATTTTCTTGAGCATGTAATTTACCTAAAATTGTTCCACTCCACCTAGGTGTTTAATTATGTACATGTGAGGAATATTCGTGTAATGCACTTGACTTTCGCCATATGTTCGGCTGTAGATATTAGACTTACGAATATACCCAATAGCCATTGGATAAAACTGTGAAGTTGGCTGAATATGCATTGGCACAAAAGTTGAGTGTAACTCAGATCTTTACCTTTTTACTTTTTTAATGAAAACATAATTATTTTTTTTACATTTTCCATCAAGAAGGCACTATAAACAACAAGTTTATATCAACAACATTCGGTGTCAGTATAATGGACCGGCCGGGTTCAGTCCCTGGGCACCCTGTGCCCCTGTGCTATAATGATAGAAATATCGCTGCGCAGTATCGGCAAAAATGCCGGCTAATCCCTAATCCCATCTAAACTCGGATATATTCCACACCTCTAAACAAGTTTTACACACACAAAACAAGACAAAATAACTGTAATTTGAACTGAAACAATGCCACTTGAGTAAGTATAAGGCTGCAAGACCTTTTACCCACATCGCAACAGAAGGATACGAAATCATATTTATATCTCTCATGTAAAGCATTTACTCGCCGATATCAGCGTTAATGTCATGATCGAATGTACTAAGGTTTGTCGTGTTGTCTGCACAAACAATTACAGCAATGGTTGACGATCACTGTTACATCCAATCCAAGCAGATTTGATTCTTAATCTCACTTACCGTAGAGCGAAAACGTACATCTGGAAATATGTTACATTTGCGTATTCAGAAAAAAAATTAAAGCACTGGACCAAATTATATTCACCTTGTGTTATTATAGAACAATATGTTAATAGTAATGAAAAGACAGTTATCTATCAAATAAGAAAATGCTTTATTTATGTAAATATTAACTATGATTGACGTCTGCTTGGACATATAGGCTATGTATATACCCAAGGCAGCATTCCGTTGATAACATTCAGTTTTTTCTCAAATAGGTGTTGTATTTTTCTTGAATGAGTTTATACTTGGCCGAGTCTGTCATATTTATGGAAATGTTAAAGACCGACCGTATTATGTCTTTATTTCTGATACTATCATCCTTACCAATAACCATTGAAGTTTAAAGTTTCATATAACAAGATATTTATGTATTAAATGCATTGTAAATCCGGAAATAAAGCCCTGTTTATCGGACATAACATTTCAAAACCGAAAATATATGATACGAAAACTGATAAAGCAAAAGCGGCTGTCCCTACTGCCAGACTTTAATCCAAATGAACTTAAAACTGTCATAATATTTTTTCTTAATTTAAATAAAACCTTTGTGCCGGTCGCAATAAAATAAAAAGTAAACCTGTTCCAAGGCTCAGTGGCGCAGTCAGTAAGGCACCGGACTCTCATATAAGAAATTCCGGGATGGAAATTTGAAACCCAATGACTTTCAATTTGGTTTTCTTAGGTTCGTGCCTTATTTCTTCTTTGTTCATATTACCAGCTGCTGAATCTTATCGACAATTCGCGTTAAGTGTTATTTTGTAACCACAAACCATTCTCATTACTAATGAATAAGGTAAAACAATGTGCTTTCCAGCGGTATTATGGCTTTATCTAGGACAATTTGTAATGGATATTCAGTTTTTTTACTTTTTCGGTGTTAAAATTATAAGGCTTCTTGGCATAACTGAACATTTAGACGTTTATTTCAGATAAGTAAGTCTTCGTTTATTCAAGCAAAGAATCTGAATGAATTCCAAGACCAATTCGCTTCCAATATAGATGGCTGATGCTGGAATGAACAAAAAGTTCCCGCTAAAGCTATTTTCTTCTATCACTTTTATTGTTAAACAATTAGATTATTTCTCTAACAATATAAACAAATAAAAAAACATTCAAACGTCAAACATTTTACTTTCAAAGTAAAGTCATTTACATATTTTTACATAAATGTAGACACGTATTGTTGTGTCGTCGATGAAAAAATATTCTAGTGAGTATAGTCTTATACAGATGTATTACAGATAATAATCGTTTGACTACAACAGTTGCTCAGACTGTCAGAATACCACGTCTGGTGTAAAAAATAGTGCGCAACAAAAGTAGTGCTGGATCTGTAATTTTACACGCAAATCATTATCGTCTACATGTACGTTTGACATACCAGTATCTGTAGATACAACGACTGCTCTCGTAACACTTCAACTTATTCGTAGGTTCAATTTGATTATTCAAACTATTTTTGAATATTACATTTGTAATGGAAGGAAGTGTAGGAAATATGTTCAGTCATTTGAGATTACTTACCAATAGGATTTTCATCGTGAAGAAAGAAAAATAGTCAATATCTTTTTAATTATGATACCCCGCAGAGCTATGTTTGGGGCAAGCCTTTAGAAGCAATATTATGTTATAATATATAAGACTATAATTATATAAAACATTATTTACAAAAACATGTCAAATTATTGAAGCCCGGTAATAGAATTTACCTCGAGGATTTCAAAATCAGACTAAAAAATATGTACTCTAACTTAACATTCTAATCAAATTATATAATAATAATTCGACGTATGTCAAATTGAATTGGCGTTTATGAAAAGTTTTTCATGTAATGTTTAATCTACAGGGTCTATTTCGAGTATCGGAGGCTGGGACTATACGTGCAGAGACGGCTCCCAGCCGGACAAGAACCCCAAGGTCGTCCCAGGAGTCATCGGAGCGCCCTCTAGTGTAACTTCGATCCAGGTGGCCAATCTTCTGAAGCTGTTTAAGATTCCACAGGTACAGTACCATAGCGTTTAATTTAACATATTTCATAATAAAGCGTCTGTGTATATATTATGCATTATCCCGTACAGCCTGATCTGTCCTAGGTTCCTCTTTTAAAGTAATGAACTTATTTGTCGAAACCGTAAAATCATGTTGCTTGGCACATTGAAATGGCACGCCATGAATAGTCAGTATAGTCTGTATACTGAAAACGATAATTGATAAGTGCGCAAAATTCGTGAAGTTTATCAAAATAAATATGTTCTGAAACTGAAGTTAGCGAGTAATTGCTGTAGCGTAGTGGGTAAAAGTGCATATGTCCCTTTTTATGATAGGTTGCCTGTTCGAATCCAGTTTTTATGGTTGTTGCTTTTTTATTTTAATATCTATTCAGCTTACTAAATAACCTCTGTTTACACCGGGCTACCATACATGAAATGATTTATGTGTTTAAATATATCTAATTTATAATTCCTAGTCACTACTGAAAACAATGAAAATAATAGATTGATGTGTCCCAATATACTAAGCATTGTTCATATAACTTAGTAAACTCTTCTATTGAAAATACTTTACATTTGTAAAACAAAAAAAATGTAATTAGTAACACTATAATACAAAAAGGCAGATGTATCTTTAGTTATAACCTAAATATACTTCAACATTTTCCACAGATATTTAAATTTTATCTACCTGTAGACAAAGGCAAACAAGGTAAATGTAAATGTGAAAAAACACAGAGACGAGACATCACACACAAAAAGAAAAAAGTATGAAAATATCGAAGAAATTCTTATCGCCAAAAGTATATTTCACAAAGTGGTTTCGAGCCTATGACTTTGAAAATAAACACTAAAAACATTTATCATATCTGTCAAGCAATAATTCTGGACGACATAATATCTGAACATACTATTTTAAGATCCGTTTCGGACAAAAATATTGATATGTGGTTTTTGAAATAAATAACTTTACATTTTACAAATTCAATGTTGTTTAAATGACTCAGATTTATAATTTTGTTGCTTCTTAGATATAAAAGACAATTTTTAATTGCTTACAATGATGCAAAACGAGTCATTCCCTTGTTGAAATATAGGTTCGCAAGCCAGCTAGCCGGTCTACAAATACAATAAAAAAAGTGAATAGATCTGCACTTGTTTAAATTTAACAAGGTCATATAATACAAGATCAAATGTGGAAGTTTTTTTTATGGTTCCGAAAATTTCTTACACTTAAAAGTTGATGCATATTATAGGTAAACACAACGTTTGCTTAATAAATATTAAGAATGATTAAAAGTAAGGTACTATATTTTTGAAAGATATCTTTCTAAACATTTGGTACTAAATGTAAGCAAAGGTTTCTGATAAGATGGTCGTTGACCTTCTGTTGACCTCCATCTCGTAATTTGCTTTCACTGAGCACGTTCTGCCAATAGTGGCAACATGCTATTTTGTGTAAATCCAAATAGCTATCAAATTAGTCCTAAAAGGTGTCATTATTGTTGTTGATTTATAGACGGAAACGTTCGGCTTTTTTCGGCTATTAAACTTAATAAGTGTTTGACATAATAGGATAGTAAATTTCTAAGTGAAGAACCGAGTTATTTTGTGTGTATTAATGTTTCCTTCATATTCAATTGTAAAACAAACTGTATTTAAAGATATTGCACCATTGCAAACAATGGTACATTATGTAATACAATTTCATGTATAAGATTATTCACGTGAATTGCCCAAGTTCGGTGCAATTCTATTACTCCGTATATCATTATTTATATGATCTTTGTTAAAGGTTTGTATCCAAAATACAAAATCAAAAATTAAAGAAAAATATCAGTCCAATGTAATTTACATTCTTTTATGCTCCTAAGTTGTGAATTCCAGATTCTAACACTGGTATGAGAAATGGGCAGACATTGATTAAAGTTTCTATGTGAGCGCTATTTGTCTTTCCTGTCAAGCTGGGCGTCACTGATGTCTTTGCAATTAGCTTTGTGGGTCGTAGATTTGGGGGAAATTACCGGAGTCAGTTCTCTTTCTGGCACAAAAATGCTCTAAATTATTATACGATCTGGCGAAATATTTTTGTAAAGATCATTGGACTAAAAAGGCTCGATGGTCTGTGTTTTGCCAACATTTTTTATGATTGATTAAAGGTTACGTTAATCAATTAACAGTATTTGAGCGTTCATTATTGTAATGTTTATCATGTTTTTGCGTTTTACATGTGAACTATGAAATGATGTGCCCGAACTGGTAGCTTTTGAACATACAGTCTATCCTTTAATACGTCCATTTTGAAATATAAATCTTGTTTAATTTAAAACGCATTTATTAACTACATCACTATCATGTTAACTGAATTCACTCGAATTAATACAAAAGGAAAATGTGCGTATCACTAATATTTAATTGCTTCACAAAATACATGGATGATATTGCCAATAGCATATTTAACGTTTGTTTTGAGTTTATACCTTGGTTCTTAAATTTGTTTACATAGTTGACACAGTGTATTGTAGGGTATTGTGCTGAAAAAAACTAACTTAGTCCACCTCGAAAGAAACAGTTGGATAAATCGCTGTGACGTTTTGTCTTATTATATCGCAACGACCACATACGCTTAAACATCGAAATTGTATATTCTTTGTTTTAGGTAGAAACGAATGATTATATATCCATTGATAAAGGTTTGCAATATTCGTTGTTAATCAATTGATAAAAGGCAAAGCAATAGCAGTTTGATATTTTCTTGGTAATACACATTGGAATTTCATTGTTGATGGGAAAGATGTGTTTCCTGTTGACACATGTTACATTTCTTGTATTTATCTTTACTGCTTTGTGGATGTTACGATTGATGTAGCAGTTATGTGTGTCTACTAGATGGCGGTAAAGACAAATTACTATAAATGTAGTATTCAGAAATTATTGTACGGTGTGTTTGGTTTGTAATGTCTAATGAAATACTTTGTGTATGTCTCTTTTGTGGAAAGTATTATTTTTCTGAGTTTTTATGTATGATTTTCACATTCACATGTCTTCGATACTTACTTATTTTTAATATCGATGTATGTTTGAAAGTCGATTATTTGTTTGGAAACAATTACTTTATTTTGCAAGACATCGGTTTTTTATACTACCGGTACTTCTGACATAGAAGTTAGTATATAAAACATGTTACAATATGCATTGATCTTTTTAACATTTACCTTACATATACATTACCTCTCTATATATATGTATAATAAAATAATTTGAAAGTATTGTATTTTAAAATCTACATATTTTACTTGAATGTTAAAATATTGCTCTTAAAGTAAAAGATAATTGTTTTAAATCAGATGTATTCGCCAAATTCTTAAGTTAACATTCTAATGTGAAATGATAACATAATGTTACTTTATGACTCAAAAGTTGATTCTGTAAACATTATCTTGTGTCAACTACTAGAAAGAAAGTGTTTTCTTTTTCAATGTCGAAGAAAACTGGTCAGCAAATCTAATTTTCTGATTTTACCAACGCCAGACTCGTTCACTTGCTTTTCTCTGGCAAACAAGAAGGTTAAGTGTTATTAGATTTAGCTTTACAAATGACTTAGCTTGCGGGAATCTCCGATAGAAAACAACAGGACTTATGCCACAAGTAAATTATTCGAATATGCCAGTTGCCGCTCAATGCCTGCCATGTGTGTATTTTACATATATGCTTGTGGGCATCTTCTTTTTATGTAAACGCGTCAAGTTTTCAGAAGATTTGTAAAATGCATGGTAAACAAAACGTGTGTTGGAAATGGCTAAATTACTTCTGTATATTTCAGTACTGAATTAAGATACATAGCAATTCGAAATTAATTATTGTTCAACTTGAACTGGTCTGGTCGGAGTGGTGTATTGATATTTAATCTGTCGCCAATCTTTTGTGGTTACAAAGTATCGATAAAAATATAAGAAAATATTTAGAAAGGCATACTGAATCAATAAAGCTATTTACCTAAAGCCTATAAGTCCTTGGCTGTTCTTATATGAAGAAAAACTTTAATCCTGATCACGAAACTAAAATAAATAAATACCAACTACTTACTAGTCTGAACAGGTAAACACTCAGCAAAATTCTTAAATTATTAAGCATTATTCTTTCTTTTGTAACTGAAACAGAATAATATACTATTATATTACTAAATTTTAATATGGCAGTGGTGGTCATGAGACCAAGTGAGACTGGTGAGTGCTAATGGAATAATCTAGTGATGGCGTGTGGCTCAGAAACAAAATTGCCTACCATTGTACACAACCTTAATATCAAAAGTACGCAATGACGGACACGAAATGTACTGGGTTGTTAAAAGGACGACAAGTGACATACACCTATGCACAAGAACCCTTTATAACCACGTAAACAGGTCAACAAACATACAGACTATGAAACACATGCTTTCCGACACGAGATATAAAATATGATCAACTGGCGACACAATGACTGATGCTTCTTCTATCTTTCCAATTCTCTCTTTACACCTCACATTTGTATTAATTCCACTAGACATTATACAATAAACATAATTTCCAAATCAAACCATCCAGTAAAAGCATAACAAGCGTCGATATTTTACGCCAATCTGCCTTCCTAAACCACTGACGATTACATGACTCTTTTGATAAAAACACAGTTTTTTTCGAAATCATGTTTACACTGGTTTTATTGCCATTGGTCTCTTTTACAATATTAAAGACCATCTTGAATGAACATCTAACAATTCTAAAAAAGAAACATAATTTAATTTCGACTAAGACCTTTCAAAACTGATTGGAGCATGCCCTTCTACAAAAATTGTCATACTGATTATTCCAATGTATTTACTGAATAAAAAGATGACAGAAAAGTGTTATATGTAATTATTTGACTCTGTTTCTCTCCATTTTCTATCGATTCACAAAGTAATAACACAAAATCGAAATCACAACGACGGTACAGCAGTGTTTTATTTGTTTAAGTAAACTATCTGTGCCAATACAACAATAATAAAGATTGTCTGTATCATCGTCGAAACCGCACAATTTGAATAAATCATCTTAAAATCAATCACACCTCTTCTTAAATGGTACATTGACCTCGTTTAGTACATACTCTCAGGTAAAAACAAGTTACACAAAAATTATCTTGTCTTTGTCTGGTGAATAACAGTAGGTTTAAAACATCTTTGGTGGATAAGGTATAATAATAAACGTGTTATTTTATAGTTCAGACAAAGTCCCCTTCAAACTTTATATTGATGCGTAATAAAAATAATTAAAACATTATAAAATATAGTAATAATAATAATAATAATAATAATAATAATAATAATAATAATAATAATAATAATAATAATAATAATAATAATAAGAATAATATATGATAATATATAATAATAATAATATTATTATTAGATTATTATTATATCATTATATATTATTATATATTATTATATATTATTATTATTATATATTATTATTATAACGATAATAATATAATTAATGTAATAATATAAAAATAATGATAATAATAATAATAATGTATAATGATAATAATTATAATAATAATAATAATAATAATAATGAATAAAAATAATAACAATAACAATAATAAATTATGATAATAATAATAATAACAATAATAACAATAACAAAAATAATAATAATAATTGGAATAATAAGAATAAGGAATAAGAAGAATAATAATAATAATAAGTATTAGTATTAGTATTATTATTATTATTATTATTATTATTATTATTATTATTACAATTATTATTATTATTATTATTATTATTATTATTATTATTATTATTATTATTATTATTATTATTATTATTATTTTTATTATTATTATTATTATAACAATAACAAAAGTAATGATAATAACAATAATAAAAATAATTATAATGATAAAAATAAAAATAATAACAATAATAATTATGATAATAATAATGATATTTATAATAATAATTGTAAAATTGAAACAATATTCTTAATTTGGATTTGTATAAACAATAATCCCGTCTCAAAAATTAAAGAACTGATTCAATTTCGGTTTCAAAGTGTTTCGATGTCCATCAGTGAAATTGTTTAAGCAGCTTATTTACAACTGTGTACCCTGAATAAACAGCAGAATGTACGAGAAATATCTTTTAATGTGAGAATAATTCTTAAGGCGATATATAAAGGAATCGTATTGTACGTGCCAATTCGGAAGAATTATCCAAAGACTAATCTCATTCTAGGCTGAACCACCGACATACTCGTCCAGTTGCCTTTCTCTGTAGAACAAGAAGGTTAAGTGCTATTAGATTAAGCTTCACAAATGACTTAGCCAGGGATTGTCTAGGAGTAAAATAGACGTTGTGTTGTCGATATGTTGAGCTGTTAGACGATAAATAATGTTCGTGTCGTTGTCGATGTCTGATCAAGATAAGTGTTCATAAAAAATTTGCAATTTTGTTTCAATAAACCATAAATACACATACACACACCTGCACGCACACACACATACACGCGCACAGACACACACACACACACACACACACACACATACATATTTAATGTAAAATTTAAATTGTAATAACAGAGTAGCGAACATTAATTAGACGAGTAAGAGCCTAGAGAAAATCTTTCACTACACATAAAAACTAGTCTAAGGAAGAATGGAAATGATTTGTAAATTAGTGTTCCATTGTTACTGGGAATCCTATAATGTTTGTGTTTTGTTGAGATTATATCATATCTCAATGTATATTCATTAGTAAATTATTCAGTTCTGTTTTGAATAGGACATGTCTAGTCACTATGACATGTTAATGGCTCCATGGACATTTAATAATTTATTTCCTATTTCTGGTCCACCGAGATTGTCATTGAGATCATTATTATTATAATGCAATTTGGATGGTACTCTAATACTTCTGGAAGTAGAATACATTATAAACAATAACCATATATCGCGTTAATAGTGAATATAAAATATATAAAATATACAGTAACTTCCTCATTTGTTATATTTTAAATATAGTTTAAACATATGATATTGACATAGTTCGTAATGCTATATTATTTACGTACTTAAGAGTATGTATAATGGTATTCATTGATATGCTAACAGTTTATAAAAAACGATAAAATATAGCCATAAATCATTCATTGTTCTTCAGTGATAAATCGATAGAAAGACAATTACTAGGAAGGAGAAATTCATTACTTTGTCTTTTATCTCCCGATAAAGGTAGTGTTTAAGTATCAATTTATATCCCAATATTATCCTAGATGAATAGCCAAACCGAACTCATTACCATAATAACAGCCCATTTAATACAGCAAATCTTTTCAACAAAGAGTAATAGACGATCTACCAGTTATATTCGTCTCAGCTCATTGACCTTGTCAACAAGGTAATTTTCGATGTTACGCCAAAACGGGTCTTGTGATTTGCAGAACTTGGAAAAATGTATGTGTTTTTCGCATACTTTGTTAAAACACGCTACTATATACATCTCAGGACATGATCGCATCACAACCAGGTTTATGTTGCCTTGTATGCAGTTAAACAGACAATACCTACAATGATCAACACACATTTAATATGTATGCATTGTGTTTGCATCACTTCATGTAACGTTTTTGTGAAAAGTTAACTAGCATGTTTAAAAAATTATGTTAATGGGTAATGGACATGTCTTTGCAGATAAGTTTCTTTTCAACAAGTCCGGTGTTGAGCAACAGAGACCGCTATCCGTATTTCCTGCGGACGATCCCTTCTGACGTTCATCAGGCTCGTGCCATGGTGGAACTGGTACGGACCTTTAACTGGACATACGTATCTGTCATCTACGAAGAGTCAAGCTACGGCGTTCAGGTAACTATTATTTACAAGCATAATTTAAAAAGGAATTATTTTTGTTGTGGAACTAATTTGATTTGCCTATATTATAAACCATAGTTATACATATGCTAAAATGTATATGTAAAGTTAACCACAAACAACACACACTTTCATTTTCGGTTTTAAATAACATTGGTCTCTAAGTATTAACATGGATTTTAAGCTTATATTTATGTAAAAGCAGAAAGAATCACTGTAATTGCAATATCTTACAAAGAAACAGGCGATAAAGTCCAGTAATTCCATAAAAGACCTACCTACAGTTTGGAATACCTCGAATATTTACTAACTAGGAAGACAATATCTATTTCACCAATGTACCCCATTATCTTACATAAATTAAAATACCAAAATGATATTAAACAACAACAACAACAACAACTTGCTTTGCAAGGTTTAAAACTGTTTTGTTTTTTTATTGAGTTAATCTGATACATCAACAAAACATGATAAATACATCGACGCCCAGCTGGGATTGCATTACGAAGAGCCCTATCAGATGTCCTATAATAACGCATCAGTTAAGAATCCTGCATATTACCATATATCATTAAAAAAAGGGAAACTTAATTTGCAGAACAACACTGTGGCGGCCTTAAAGCTTGTTTCCATGTTTTCAGCCTTGATTTGCCAACCTTATTCTCTACAACTCAAGATTTCTATGATCTGATTTGTTCTTTGCTCATTATTCCTCAGGGATTTAACGAACTGGAGAAGTTGTTACGACAGCATGGTATCTGTATTGCAATGACGGAGAAGCTACTTAAAGATTCTGGGGTACCTAACGAACCGTTCTATGACAACATCGTTACCAACCTCAAAGCTTCGCCTTCAGCGAGAGGTAGGCTGAACTATAAGCTTGGGAAAAAGGTGTCTAGCACTTTTGCTGTTTTATATGACAGAATTATTTCGTCTCATAGTTTCATATCAATTATTATAATCATTATACATATCTTTAATCAGTATTTAGATGGTTTGTATAAAATCTGTAAGGCTTTCGGCCATTAGTATGAGAATAATTATCATCTATTCACATTTTTACCACGCAAATCGAAATCCATGTGATAGCAGATGAACACTGTCCTATAAAATTGATAATAATAAACGAAAAGTACATCTTTGACAGACAAACCAGGTTTATTGTTGACAAGACATGCAACAATAATCGTTAATGGCATAGCTACAAAAAGTCCCAGGCAAAAGTACACGCTTGTTTGTAAATAAATTAAGATCTCGCTATGTTATTTTATCAGTATTATTAATAGTAGTAGTAGTAGTAGTAGTAGTAGTAGTAGTAGTAGTAGTAGTAGTAGTAGTAGTAGTAGTAATATAAGTATTATTATTATTATTATTATGGTGTTGATGATGACGATGATGACGATGATGGCGATGATGACGATGGTCGTCGTCATTAAACTCCTCTTCCTTCTCCATTAATAATATTTTGTGTGTTTTTTCCACCTTAACTAGGTGTTATTATATTCGGCTCGGACCAGGAAGTAGGAGAGTTGATGAAGGCAGTGCGCCGCGGAAATGCCACTGGTATGTTCTCGTGGATCGGAAGTGACGGCTGGGGCGGCAGGGGTCTCGCATACCTGGGCAACGAACAGGAGGTACAAAACATTGTCCAAAACATGCAAACTTATCTAAAAGTGATAAGATATCAATATCGGTACTTGTAAACATTGTCAGTTTAAATCGTTTTATTGACTTATAAGTCCTCATATTCACCATGCCAAAACTTGCACTCATCCCCAAAGTATATAGATAGAATCACTTTTTAAGCTTTTTTAGCTGATGTCATCGCATTCGACTGTTGGCATCGACTAGGACTCAAACCCTGGTGGAAATTGCGCCTTTGTACAATATTACCAAGTAAATAACCGAACGTTTATTATTCATGGACGTGCTCGCCATTGTCGTGGGAAACTTACAACTGCAATTATGTGCTGACTTGTGGACATTTTTCAGAACAGACTCACAATTTATATTTGTGTTACTGTTAATCTTCACAATACTTACGTTTAGAACGATGGTGTGTAAACGTGACTGACTTTTCATCTGACTTTCTTTTACAGGTCGAGGGTGCGGTAACAGTGCAACCTTTAGCGTATAAGGTGAAGGGATTCAAGGAGTATTTCTTGTCACTGACACCTTTTAACAATGAGAGAAATCCTTGGTTCGTTGAATTTTGGGAGCAAACTTTTCAGGTGTGTATGTGTTTGTTAGGGAGACCGTTCGAACACCATGGTCTAGGCAATACTGCCTAATGCAAAATTCCCTTTACCTATATAGACTTTCAGTGTAGTTTGAATTTTCTTTTATTTCAGAGTAAATTATGCTGATCAATATTCAATATCTGTTTAAATCCATCCTGCTTGTAGACATGTAATTTCCCCTTTTTCAACTGAATGTTTTATTGATTTATTTTAGCGTATATCTTCCTGATCTGGAGCCAAAACTTAGACTGAAACCACATTCTTAAATTAATGCTTTTTCTATCTTTAAATAAAGATGAAAATAACTGAACCGTTTTGTGTGTGTTTCATTTTTCTTCTCTTTTGCATGTCAATGTTGTATTTGCTGACTCGTGTCCCATTGCCTTGTATCTTTGACTGTTGCGTTATCTATTTCAGTGTAAATTTCCCGGCTCCAGCTGGACACCGTTCAACAACAATTACAACACCACGTGCACTGGTGTCGAGCGCATCAACGCCTCTGATTACATAATGGAGGCTCAGCTTCAGTTCGTCAGCGACGCTACCATGGCCTTCGCTCATGCTCTTCATGTATGGGTCACTTTTTCTTTTTTACGAGGGAAAATCGTTGTTGAGGCTTAAAAATTATACAACAGGAAGGAAAACTGATTACGCGATGTTCAGCCGATTATGGTGGCAAACTTTCTGCAACAAATATCTAAGTACCATAGATTCAGCAATACCAGCTGACACTTCTTCGCACAGAAATGGTTCGCCAATAAATGCCAAATTACTCGGAAACGGGCTTAAGGGTTTAACGCAAGGCTCCTTACCAACCGTGCATGTTTTAATGTATCTGAACATGTATTGGTATATGTATTGGTGTAATAGGGCCTCTTGTAGAGCCAGATATGAGCTTGTATGAGCGTGTCAAGAGTGACCTGGTAGAATATCCCAGAGGCAAGCCAAATCATTGGTCCATAAATCAATATGGAACAACCATGTTCGAGGTACAGATTGTCATCCACACAATTATGGAACTTATTTCATTCTATATGCTTTGTCTTTTAATGTTAATAATTAGATTTTCATTATACCAGCACATTTAACCGACCAAAGTCTAGGTCACAATACAAATGTCTTCGTTTGTTAAGACATCGTTTCCCTTTTATGGGATGTTTTTATCTATAATATGCTTATTCCATTCTTTTCTCATATTAGGCAGTGCAGCGTCACGTGTGCGGAGATACCTGGTCCGGGGTTTGTGACCAAATGGACCCAATAGACGGCGATTTGTTCAAACATCTGCTACTCAACGTTAACTTTACAGGTGAGTCGGTCATTATAATGTAATATATGATTCAAACATTTTGTGTTTTCGAATAAAACATCAAGCTCCAATATCCATTGTGGACATCTTTATCTTTTTGTTGGGTTCAACTAAACTAGTACACATACAGTTACTAATAGGAGAAAGGAGTCGTAAAAAATCAAGGTCCGTCATACTGTGTCAGGTTTGAAGTTGGACTCTCTGATTCCGAGTCGAACGCTCATACCACTTTGTCACCGAAGCTAAATTTGCCTATTCCTCCGGGGAAATTATGATGGAGAGGATTTTGGGCTTGTTGCTGTTGGCTTAATACTTGGCCAGTATTCAGCAACTATTCTTAAGTAAGAATTGCTCAGGTCATGGATTTCAATCCAAATATCTTCATTATGTATTTAGCTTTATGTCTGTATTTTTTATGTTGCATTAACTTTGCTACTTTGAGCTTAAAATCACATTGATTCTTAAGAAATGAATGTATTTTTGTTGGTATTAAAGTTGTAATTTGGGCTTAAGTGATGACTTTCGGATATCACAAAACTAATATTACTTATCTTCACGTTTTCTTATCTCTAAATTATAAATCAAACAAGTTTTATAAAAGGCTTTAAATGTTGACTTAAAACATGTGTTTGTGTCCTAGGTTTGTCTGGAGAGAGGTTTCAATTTCTCCCTAACGGGGATGCGCCTGCCAAATACCGTATTCTGAATTTCCGCCAAAAGTCACTGGGTGTCTACAGTTGGGAAACTGTGGGATACTTCGATGACGGAAAACTGTTAAAGGTTCGGATAATTGCATTTTTGATTCAATACAACGCAACAACACATTTATGGTTGTTATTGTTATTGCGACTTTCAGCTCTTTTGTGGAGAAAGATCCTTGTAAGATTTCACAGCTGAAATATTATCGCATATTTAACTCGACTGGAACTCTAAACCACAGGATGTGGAAAATCTAAAGAAGTGACTTTAAAATTATATACTTTATCACTCTAGGCCTAGGGCGCCCGGAAAATTCTAGTCACTGCATTTGCTGCTTTACACACACACACACACACACACACACACACACACACACACACACACACACACACACAGACACACAGACACACACACACAGACACACACACACACACACACACACACACACACACACACACACACACACACACACACACACACACACACACACACACAAACACACACAGATATATATATATATATATATATATATATATATATATATATATATATATATATATATATATATATATATATATATATATATATATATATATATATATATATATTCATAAATGCTAAGGTTTAATCATGGATGATTGAATAAATTGCTGCGTTTTATTAACATTTCTAGTTTTGTCACTTATTTTAGATGAACCGAATACAGTACCGCTTCGAACAGCCCATTCATCCGAAGTCAGTCTGCTCGGAGCCTTGCAAATCAGGGGAGGAGACACTGTTTCTGAACGGAGAGCAATGTTGCTGGACATGTGCTGCTTGTCACAAATATCAATACCTTCCTACGAAGTACAAGTGCATAGACTGTGATTTAGGCTGGCTTCCGGACGAAACAAAGACGAAATGCGTAATGATTCCAATAATGTATCTCCACTACGATGACCCAATTGCAATGGCCGCCATTGGGTTTGCTGGAATTGGGATAGTAATGACGTTATACGTAATGGTCATCTTTATCAGATTCAAGGAAACTCCCATTGTGAAAGCATCCGGAAAAGAGTTAAGCTTCGTCTTATTAGCAGGAATACTTCTGTGTTACGGAATGACATTTATCCTCGTTTTAAAGCCAAGTTCTTTGTCGTGCGGTGCGCAAAAATTCGGGATCGGTTGGTGCTTTTCTATCTGCTATTCAGCAATACTGACAAAAACTAGTAGAATTCTTAGAATTTTTCGAGCAGGAAAAAGAACAGCAAAGCGACCGAAGTTTATAAGCCCTAGATCACAGTTGTTCATATGTGGCGTTATAGCGTTATTTCAAAACGCCATAGGAGTGATGTGGATTCTGCTTAGACCCCCTGAAGCGATTTTCTACCACGTGACCCGTGAAGACCATCAACTTGTGTGCAAAGACGCGGTTGGTGGATACTATATGGTTGGGTTCGGATATCCAATAATTCTTGTAATCATTTGCACTTTCTATGCATTCTTGACGAGAAAGATACCAGAAGCATTCAACGAATCTAAATATATTGGGTTTACCATGTATACTACTTGTGTTATTTGGTTAGCGTTCGTTCCAATCTACTTTTCGACAGCGTACAACATAAAGCTACGCATTGCCAGTATGTGTTATTCTATAAGCCTGAGCGCTTCTGTAGCCTTAGTGTGTATGTTCACACCGAAAATATATCTAATCCTTGCTCATCCAGAGAGAAATATCAGGCAATCCATTATGTCAAGCAAGCCGGCTTCTCGGACAACGCTGAATAACGGAACCCAGGTATCGCATCACCCTTCAATCACGTGTCACTATGTCGCAGTGCAGTCAAGCCAAAATGGACAAATTGGTAAGAGATCTTTTACAAAACAAACGCCTTGTAAAACAACATTTTTCATTAGATAGCACATCGATACCTGTACAGCAGTCTGTATTCACATACTGGGTAACTGTAACTTTTTTCTTTGTCCATTCACACAGACTTGATTGTTGAAACTACTTGGTAAGATTCATTTAATCATCGGTTGCATTTGTAGCGTTACGTGCTTGCAGCAATAGTTTTCTTTAATCAAAATCAAAATATTCTAACATTTTATCCGAAGTTCTGTTCACATAAGCCGTTGTCTGACATCAAAACTTTTCACATTACCCTTTACTTTCGCAGTGAGTTGCCCCAAACATCGACCTGATTCGAATTCTAAATTTGTCATCCCTTAAACATAATAAAAATATAAACTATATGTCCCTTTCAATCCCTCAAATTTATTTCCTCTATAGTTTTAATAAATAAAAGTAAGTACACCTTTTCCGTACATCGTGTATGGTTTAAGAGAACATAACGAATATTTCATTATACGGTTGTTTATATTTTTCTCACAATTATCACATTGTTAATTAAATTGGGAAATTAGATCAGTGAACGAATATAGGATGTTTTAATTTGGTTTTAGTCGATTTTCACAGAATGTGATGGAACGAGGCTTATTCGTTATTCGTGCATATTTTATCAAACGATGACGTCATTTTAAGCATGAGTTTATTTCCTTTGGACATGATGCCGTATACATTTCAGAGTACAAAGTCTCATATTTTGTACAAATCCCATTATACTTTTTACCTTTTATTTGTTTTAAAACAACTGTTCAAAACTTACTGGTGTGATAATGACAGGTAAAGTAGAAAAAGAGCCCCAGATTCCTGCCAGGATGTGTTGCGTAGTAGGAGAATGAAGGCGTTGGATACAAACAATTTTATTTAATCGTTAAATATGTGTCGTATTCGTCACCGGATTATCGTAAGACAATAATATATTATTACATTAAGAACATTTATACATATGATGAAAGTTTGCAGGTATTTCTTCATTAAACATGATATAAAAGTGTGCAAATAATTTGACATGCTGTTTTCGTTACTTTATTACCGTTAGCGTAAATAAATATTTCTTTTCTTTTCAGTAGAAATGACTCCCGGCTTAGCGCTGCCTGAATCATGTATCAGTGGGTTGAGCCATCTAACTGTCTCATCATCTAATGGTCACAGCATCAGCACACAGACACTGGAGAGTATTGACAATAGAAGAGATGTGTCCCTATAGTGACCCTTTTTGTGTCCCTAGAGTGACCCCTTTTATCGTTAGATAGTGACGCCTTAGTGAAACTATCTAACTGAACCTTTAAAAACGCTATATTGACGCTGAAACCAAACCACACTGTCGCTTAGTTGGCGAAATAGCTACAAATGAAAACTGACTGAAAAGCTACATTTGAGCTTAAATTTTAAGGATGTATTTTACGCAACAGTAACAAATTATTTACCAACCTAATGATTTATCTTCACTTCAGAAAATCTCTTGTGACGCTATTACGCTATGGTGACGCTATATTCAAATTTAAATACTATAACATTTTTGGCGCTATGAATAAAGAGGACATAATTATCGCTAAAGTGGCACCTTTTTTTCAAATTATTAATATATAAATTGAATATGCACCATAATGTTGCAATATTTACGACAAACGAACGATAAAGATATTCTGCAGTAACGTTATACAGTCGCTACAGTTATATATTAATGCATAAGTGACGCTTTAGAAAAAAGTGACACTATATTAGCAATGAATAAAGATGATTTTTATAAACATGATAGGGACAAGTGTCGCCTAGTAAAAAGGTATAGTGCCAATAAAGAAGCAATGCATAAAAGTAGCAACTTAAATGGGTCAAATACTAGACGACGGATAGGCAATGTCACTGGACCAAAGTCGAGTTTGACTTAACATTTTGTGAAGTTTTGTCGTTTTTATTTCTTTATGTTTATAATGCAGTGTCAACTGAGACAAGGTGAACAGCCCTATTTATATATAGTTTGCAGTGTCTTGGTCTTTAGATACAATTTACATCAAAAAGAAATTTACCTAAGCTTACAATAACAAACCCTCCAAACAATTTTGCTTTAGTGAACACTGAAATTTACGTCGTTTTAAAACCTATAGTTACTGTCGTTGAAGAGTTGATCTTGCTTTTGTAAAATATAATTTGCATGTATATATAACCTCCATAATAAATTTACCTGTAAACACTTATTAAGCTTTTCGTTTTCATAGAACACTTCAAACAATTTGTAAAACCTATGCTCAAATAGAACACGTTAGTTATAATGAAAGGTTTGTTATAGTTTTCTTTTCAATTTAACAATGCCGAACTAGCATGGCCGTTTTACAGCACAAACGACTTTTTTTTCATGTAACCAAACTAGCTTAAATTCCGTTCAAGCTAGATGGAATTAAGAATTATTTACTTTTAGTCCACACTGAAATTTTGTTATATCGCTCAGTGTTTCCGATATTGTTATTGTAATATTATGCTTGCGTACAAACGGGACCAACAGATTAGGGATTAACAATATGCGGACATTTGTATACAGTGTATGTATAGGTCTTTGGCTAAATGATGCGTGTTTAGTTTTGATAATTATATTGATCTAAGATCTATCGTCTACCGATAATGACTGCTTTGATATACATCACTCTACTAGTTCAAAGTAAGGTTAGACAGAATGTATGAAAGTATAAATGTTTCTTGAGTTCCAAGGACCTTTGAAGCATACCCGAAGAGACAAAAACTGCCAAGAAGTTAACGAACCGCTTTGCTAGAATCTTAAGCCATCCTTCCGGATCTTATTGATCTGTGTGTTGAATGATTTGACAGATGTCAAATTTTATTTGAATCCAGCAAATCAGATGAAAGGGTATTTCTCATACTCATTCTCAAAGGTTTTACCATCTCAAACTCCGGATCTACTTAAAAAATGGCATGCTTATGAATCATGATTTAGTAAAGTCGCGTGTCCGGTATCTGGTTTGCAGGTTAAAATTTATGTGTGAGACACGCGTGATTGATTAACTTTGATTTCTTCTACGTCAACACAGGTTCATACTTAGTAATTATGTAAAACACTTTTGATATTATATAAACATCACTAAAGTTATGTTGAAATAGTGTTTTAACTTGGCATCAGTCATGATTTCTGCACAGCAACACCTCAATAGCAGCATCAGTTTTCTCTGGCCCTACTAGATGGTATTGTGGATCACTGCCTGTTATTCTTCAACCTTAATCTCCGCAAATAGATTAACTTGATTCAAAGGCTTATTAGTTGATGTTATTATATTCCTAATGTTTAATAATTGTGATTTTATAATACATAATCAACTAAGTATATACCAACCAGCTATTTCTGAATACAAATGTAAATAATAGCATGAAACCTTTCATCTTTACGTGTTAAATTATTTTAACATATTGTGCTACCTTTTCTGTTTTGATTTAGCTGAAAGGTTGGGTATTTAAAACTCGTCAACATAGATATATTTAATTGACTTTACCGCCCCTAGTAAAATTAAACTCTTAAGACTTTCATCGCATGAGTTCGAATCCGAGTCATCATAAAACATGACCCGACCTATCTTCGTCTTAAAATAAATTCAAATAAGTAGTATTCTCCTTCAGTAAGCATCAGCAAACATCATTTTAAATGCCATAAATTGACAGGTATTTGTTAAATAAAAGATAAAGAAACGTCAAAAGTAAAAATATGTTTCGCTAGAAAATGTGAATCCATGTAGTACGCAACTTTCTTGAACGTAAATTGACAAAATTGGTGCGTGGGTGGGAAATTTAAATTCGCCTTTTTATATAAAAAAAACACTTTCCGGTGAATATTAAATACGACACTCTACTTAAAATAAATTCCAGTTAAACGCCAATTACAGTTCGTGTATAAGAAGTAGTGTTTGCCATTTAAGACAATCGGTCTCGCGAGATTTGTTTTATAAAAGAATGACGATACTCCGTAAAGCTTTTGTAGAAAGTATAAATACTTGTCCTAATATTCACAAGACAAAGGACATGTATTAAAAGATAAATCAGTCTCAGCTGAATTGCTTCTGGCCTGTTCCTCTAACATTTGTGTACGATGTTGTTAAAGTATTTCTCGCGATGTCCCATGGGAATTTCTTGGGAAGCACGGATGACACGCTGCTTACTGGTTTTGTTTAAAATAAGATTTACAGCCAGAAGATGATTCGATTTTGGAAAATGTTTTCATGTGACAAGTAACTTTCTTAATCATACTTATAGTTTTTGGATTCAGTAATTTAACCTGAACATTAAACCATTGAATCATAATGCGTACAACATTAATATTGCATAATATATACTATGTTGTTTTCATAATAGGACTACTAGTTTCATGTCGCGTACACTGTCGTTGAATATATAAGGTTCGAAATATTTGTAAAAGTCAAATCTATATCTAAATTACTTTTCTAATTGTCGATTTGATTGATGTTACAACGTGTAGGAATAATGCCCTTAATTTATCCTGAATTCAAATAACATTGTTAGGACTTATCATTATGCGTACAACAATATTATTACATACTATATTATTTTCATAATTGGACTACTACTTTCATGTCTCGTACACTGTCGTTAAATATAAAGGGCTAAAAGGTTTACAATATTTGTAAAACTACAATGTATATCGACATTTTATCTTATTGCACATTTATGGTAATGGCTCCAAACTTAGCACACACAGACTATATTTTGCAAATACCGACATGATCATGTTAACTATGTGAAAAAACACAACAACACACAATTGTTGCATTTGTCTTCACCTACTTCACCTACGCTAAAAGACATATTTGAGGTCAAGCTAAATATTGAGGTCAGCATTGACGTCATTCGTGGTATATGTCATTACAATCAGAAGCTGAATAGCTTCTTTGTTTCCTTTTTACTTCGGTTTCAGATTGCGATAAGATTAACACAATCTTAAATGTAGAAGACTTAAGGCATTCCTTCTAACTTCGGCTAATTATCCTATGCTTTCATACGTCTTCGAAAACATGCTCTGTTGGTACTAAGAAGAATAAATAAAATGAAAATCAATGCAGGTGACTTATAAACCATTCAGATGCTTTTTTCTAGCATTTCAAAATAATGACCTTTTAAAATGATTGCTAGACATGTCATGTTTTGTCGTCGATGCTGTTTTGCTGATTTTTTTTTCTACATAAAGACAAAATATAGAGATTTTTTTGTATGGATTCTTCGACTTCAGGTTTACAGAGAGTTATTCAGAAGAAAAGGGATTCTTGGAACATGTTAATATAACTTATATTGTTCTGCAAAAATAGTTATAAGTGTATGATAAGTAAACAGACACAATATATATTCTAGTTACTTCTAAAATAGCAATTTTCTTGTTTGAACAATAAAAGACGCTCTTTGCTTGGCTTGCAAAAATTAACATTAACCCTGAACATTTTGTTAAGTTTTAATTTATTAGATTTATTTATTAATCCTTTTTAACATTTTTTAAACTTGCCAAAGAAACATAAGATGCATTTGCAGGAACAAATATATCTATATTTATGAAAAAATAAACAATATTTTTCCAGATGTTTTATCCTGTTAGGAGGACATAATCTAGTGACTAGTGACATCACTAGTTAATAAAATCCTCAAACATCCACAAAAGATATGTGAGCAGACTCGTGATGTTAAAATTGATGCTGTAAAAAATATCAGTCATTAAATATTTAAATATACCGCTGTCAGTCTTTGGGGGGTTTCTTTAAATGTCATTAGGATGTACATTTCGTGAAAGTTTCGCGCTGAGTAAAACTGGTGATTGAAAAAGAAATAATTGTCTTTCTCTAAAGAGGACATAGCTCTTAAGGTATTAAATACACACGCATAGTTTGTTTTTGTACACTAACTTATTTGGTTTGGATCTTCTTTATATTAATAAAAACTTCACTATTGTGGAAGCATCAGCAAAGTATGATTTTGTTTGGAAAAAAATGGTGAAATGTTTAAGTACATTTTTGGAGACAGTTTTTAAAGCTGAATCGCTATGCATATGTTTTAGTAGAAGTATATATATATAAAGAGACGGAAAGTTCATAATGGCCTAGAAATGTACTATTCTGAGAGTATAGAACTAAGGAAGAAATTAATATAATTTAGCATTAAGTCTACATAGAAAAAGATGCACTTTATATAAACGAGATGTATGAGGCTGAAATAAAAGAAAACAGAGCAAGCATCTACGAACGACAGAGAGCCCGTCATCAAACAATGTACACTACCATACAATGTCTTTATTCAGTTTATAAAGGCCTTAGACCCATAGTACATGAACATATGCATAAAACAAAAAAAAAGCGAGTTGTGTCTCATGACTTAAAAGCAAGAATAATTAAAAGTTTACAATAAGGATGTCGGTATATCATGGATACTATATATTCATTACATTCAGTTGAAATACATCAGTTGAAATATGTAACAGGAAACAATTTTAATTATCGATTTATCATTGCTGGCGAACAAGTAGTAAGACATTCGAGATTTATCACCATGGTACCATGTGTGTAAAAAATTGTCTTTTTATATTTTCATACTTTCTACAATGAACACAATAAGAATATATGACAAAGTCCTATGAGTATTGCAACATATACCAAACTCCGAAAGGCACAGAACAAAGGTATTTCACATGCAAGCCAAGCGAAAAGTAAGAACAAATTTGTGATGAGTCATTTAAGGATAAGAGCAAACCCGACAGTTACCGCCTTGGAACGGTCAGTCGGCAATATGGACCGACTGGGGTGCTTAAACCGGTTTTACAGAGCTCTAACCTCGCACTTCCTGACGAGTTTGTCAAATGCAAGTAACGAAAAGAAAAACGATCTATTTGAAAACAAAATGTCTAATAACAAGCATAGAATTCACAGTCTATGATAACTGAGTTATTATTTGAACATTCTGTCTTCTCTTCGTATATTGTTGTGTCCTATTACAATCATTAATTTTTAAACTTCGAAATCTATTTAGTGCCATCTAATTGTGCCATTTTGTTTTTTGTTTGTTTATTGTTTATTGGGTTTATCGTCCCACCAACAGTATTTCAGTTATCTGGAGACGTTGTCCACTTGAAGCAGATATAGTGCTGCCTTCACTGTGTATAGCATGCCGTGAACACCTGGCATGATACCACACCCAGTCACATTATCCTGACACCGGGCCAACCAGTCGTGGAACTACCCTTATATTTGCTTGAGCGTTAGCAAGGGAGCTATACCACTACCATTTTTAACGACTTTGGTATGTCGCGGCCCGGGATCGAACCCGGGGCCTCCCGTACCTGGAGCCGACGCTCTACCGATTGCGCTACCAGGTCCGGTTTTTTGTTTTTTGACTAGGATTTAAGTGCAAGTATCTTCCAGGATTAAATTGTCTCTTAAAATATTTATAGTGATGGCAACGATTTTAATTCGTTAACATCTTCATGCTACTTTTGAGTGATTCAATCTTTAAGCCGTTGGTTGAATTGAGATAAAAATAAGGTCTTAGAAAATACGTCACCATACCAGTATATAAACAATAGAGCATTTAAATGTGTTGCCAAGCAACATCTGTTTGCATTATCAATGATTTGTGACATGATCAGTTTAAAGAAATATTTGTTTTGTTCCATTTGAATTAAGGAGGGCCAATATTTTATACAGTGTGTAAAATGTGTAATACAGAATAGCAGCCGACCACACTCACCTGGAGCGATACAACTGTTAGTAGTTTTATTGACGACTCGCTGAAACGCGGAGTCTACTGTGATCACGTGTGCTGATTGTCACTGGCGAGTCATGTGACCAGGATGTTTACCGATAGGATCTAATCAGAAATACGGTTAATCATCCAGCAATAATCTAAAAAAATGACTTATATTCTGCTAATGTTCAAATTAAACCTTCTTTCTTTGCATTTAAGTATCTTTTAATTTTTGCCACTTATTTATAGATTGTTTATTTCTCTTACTGGTACAATACATACTTTTGCGTCGTCTTTGATGCTTTGCATCAATGTTTTTCCTGTATATGTTTATATATCGTTTACAAAATGACGACTGTATAGATTATGTTGCTCTGTTATACTCATAGCCCCAAGTCTTGTGTCCGTGACATAGAATGGGAAAAATCATTGAACTTAATTTTTTAAACATATAAGTAGGTTTTAAGAAACCACGGTGTCGTTGAAACCTGTTAATAGAGAATATGATTTTTTTTTGCTTGGGTAGTTAATTTATAAATAACCTGATTCTATGATAAATTTGATATGAATATTACTTCCATATATTTGTCGTAGAAGTTGTTTTAACTTCCTGGCCTCTTTCTTCAGGAAACTCCCAGTACCTTTAAACATTGATCTATTAATTTTCGATAAGCAAATTACTTTAAAATATAATAATACAAGTGAATGTTCATTTAACGAAAGAATAGTCTATGCATACAATTCAACGGTAACAATATCCGAAAATAAAAACAACTGTATTTAATTGTATTTCACTTCCTTTTTTAAATGTCTCCACAAAGTCTGACTTAAGATTGTAACTTCCTGAAGTAAGTAAATGCCATCATTATTATTTATAATGCTACAGTTAACGATAACGCCTGTATTAAAAGAGACATTGTTTTTGGCCATTTGATTATTTTCTTACAGGAATTAATTGTTTACCATAATGCATAATGTAATTTACCTACATTTAATTTACACAAAAAATAAATAAATAAAAATTTGTAATATTTTATTTTTAAATATAACGTTCGCTTGTGTTGACCTTGTTTTGTAAGGTTCGACTTCCTTTCACAGGTCACGTGATGTGAGTAATTATAGTCATACTCTTCTTCGTTATACCAAACAGCTTTAGCATTAGTCCTAATTGGTGCCATTAGTATTATTGCTGTTGATTTATCGATGAAAATGTTAAACTGTTTCTCTCACAGTATGATAATAAAGTGTTCAGTGAAAACTGAGATTGTTTTTGTAATGGTGTTGTTCTTGGCAAAAACATTTTCAAATCGACTTTTTAAGAGATATTGTCAGATAATTATATATCTCCATTTTCTCTAATTATCATTAGTTATGTAACCATTTTTTAATGGGTTTCTATTAGTAAATACAAAAGAACTAAGTAATGTAGTTCTTATTTATATCAATTCAAAAAGAAGTATAAACTCATCAGACAGGCATACAATTTACTCTTTTTTGGTATATAAACTTAGGGATGAATCCTAGATTCAAAATGGTGGTATGTTAAATTGGCAAACCTTAATTAAGGCTGGCATGTTGGCGCCGTTTGTCTTTCCTGTCAAGCTGGGCGTCAAAGAATCTACAATTAGCTGTGTTGGATGAAGATTTGGGGAAATTATTGGACACATGGCAGCATGGCAAATCTTTTTTGACAGAAAATACTTAAGTTATATGCCGGGAAAAAGTAACTATGTATTGTTTTTCTTATTTGCTCTAATTGACAGTCGTTTGTTATCGCAAATTTTAGATTAAACATCGCCTTTAATACGATGTACATATAAAACATATAATTGACTTAAGATTGATTGTAATAGAAAGAAACAAACCATAATTTTATAATTTTTGCTTGATACCTTAAGGAAAACTCAGATGTGTTCTCGGTATGTTCTTTTTCGTACCGTAATACTTGATTCCTTAAGAGTCCGTATTGTTATGACGGTAATAAAGTACTGCGGCAGATTCAAGATGGCTCGACGAACACAAATGACAAAATAAGATTTCTTTATGGCCAAAATAAAACAAGAACATAAAACAGATAAAGTTGAACAATAGAATAGTATATCTTCAAAGTAACGTTATCGATGATAGTAAGATAGACCGGTAAGATAGATAAATTATGTCCAAATGAAAACCACACATTAAAGAAATGATCGAATTAAGTGTTTATATTATGTTGTTGTGCTTTTGTTGTTTTATTTCAAATATAAACAATTTTTTTAGCGAGTATTGTTGAAGATATTTCAGCTGAGGAGACAAATAATATATAGCATTTGTTATAGATTATTATTGTTATTATTATAATTATTATTATTTATATTATTATTATTATTATTATTATTATTATTATTATTATTATTATTATTATTATTATTATTTATATTATTATTATTATTATTATTATTATTATTATTATTATTATTATTATTATTATTATTATTATGATGATGATTATTATTATTATTATTATTGTTATTATTATTATTATTTTATATAACACTAGCATCTCTAATATCACGCGTATAGATATGAAGGGAAGTTGTGGTAGTCTAATTTTTATGACATTGTAAGAAAATATTTTTTATAACTGTATAAGATTGTTAGAAAAAAGCAAAAAAAAAAGTAATTTATTGCTAATAACCATTTAATCTATCATATTACACATAAACGAGAGTCTTTTACTTTGTTTACATATTTATTCAAAACGATGGCTTAGATAAGATTGCCGTATTTATGTTTCCAAATCCACAATGAATACACTTAATCGTAGACATTGTTTGTGTGTCTCAACAAATGACCTATATGTAAATATCTTTAGCAGTTTGGTGTCAATATCCGGGTGTGTATCAGTTCGTTAACGATAAATTTTGGCAATATTGTGAAGTATGTTTGCCATGAAATGTGTGTTAACTGTTCTGTCGACAGGAAAGAAAACAAATCACGTTCAGACTTGATGCAATGCCTTTTAACGATATTTTCTTTGAGAGGCTACTTGAATAAACATCAGATACACAGATATTCGTCTCCAGTGTATACTCGCCAATGTATTGATATTGTAAAATCAACAGCACCTCTGCTTTAATGGTATATTTGTTTACCTAAAATAGTTTAAAATGTTTTTGTTCTCAAAGTTTAAAGAAAAACATTGTAAAGAATGTATAGCACACAAATACGAGTCTTCAAAACTGAAAATATCTAACCAAAAAAGCCTTACTAGGAATAAATTAACAAGTTACTATTATTATTATTATTATTATTATTATTATTATTATTATTATTATTATTAAATAATATAGCTATTAATTCCTAACTGGCTTTAGCTGTCATCTATTATGTACATATATTTTTGCTTTAATTTTCTTATAGATATAGCCGTACAAAAACACATGTATGGTAAAATTATTTAAAATGAAAACGAACATGCCGTCAGTTGATTCAAAGTGGAGGAAATATAACAATTAAACCATATTCATTTGTATGTGATGAATCGATAAATACACAATTATTGGAGGCATCTTCATTCTTTTGTCGTATACATTCAGAGCAAGGTTGTGTTTAACTGTCGATTTATATTCCATTAATATCTAGATGAATAGTCACAATGTTGTCATTACAATTACCACAGAGCACCTATTAGAGCAAAGTTTTCCCAATTGTTGTGGTCGATCTAGCAGTTAGATCGTCTCTGTCAAGAAACTGTGTCAACAAAAAAAAACGATGAAATTGATGTAGCATGTATCAAGAGCAAGTATAAGCATTTAAAAATCTACTAAATTAGAATTAACTAACACATGTTAATTGAATTCACGTTTGTAAGAGCGGGATCTTTTTTGTAGTAGTTTTATGCAGTTATTTCGCAACTGTTGCAAACCAGGAACCTTTTTCCAATATAATAATGCAGCAGGCATAGCAACAACAACAACAACAACAAGTCAAGGAATAGGATATAAGCAAAAAGAACAGCCTAACTCCAAGTGTTTATTTTATCTAAGCGGATGTTCTTTACGGCGCTTTTGAATGTCGCACATACATTCTTTTTTATTATTAGTTCTAACACTGCATATTAAAGAACAGAATATTATATTTTAAGATATATAAAAATACACCAGATTCATAGCGTGGATAATGTTTTGTTGTTGTTTTTTTTATTTAAGGGGGCTTAACTCGAACTTTTTTAATTGCCCTGTATTACCTCCCTTATGGCATTTAGTAAAAAGTAGATATTATGACAATTCCGCTTCGTTACTTTTGTTTGGAACGCTAAAGTAAAGGTATCGTAGGTAGAAAGATACTCTGTCACATAATATGTCTGGGAGAAAAATGGGAAAAGATATGTGTTAAAAATGCATATTAAAAAGATTGAGAATGTAAGTGAGGTTAGTGAAAATGCCTACACACACGGTAAATAACCAAAACAATTCTTTCATTTAAAAAATGACATAGTACAGACAGTTTCAGCTAATTCTAGAAATCTTACTAGTACATGTACTTCTAAATTGTGCTTGTTTAGGAATATAGTTCTAGGTATGCACCAACATATGATATGGAATAAATCTCTTGTTTGCGAATGTCGTATGTGTCCTGAGAGCATTATTGTTGGTAAATGTTTGCAATTATCTTTCACTGAATGACTAAGGATACTTTGCAGCGTAAATGTAGTAGTACTATGAGTTTTAAAAAAGTTTGTGTCTTCAAAAATACAAACTAAATGCCAAGAACAAAATGTCGGGGCCACAAACTCTGTAATTATATGGTCTCATCATTGATATGTCACTGGCGACGCTCTGGAGCGTGAGGCCAACATATGGAATGCTCACTGAAATGTGCACGTGGGCGGAAAGTCTGTTTTGCGGACTTTCATAACCCTGAAAAAATACGGGTTATAATCCGGGACATGAAGTTCTATTATTTATTTTTTAACATGTATTTGAATTAAGAAAACTGCCGGATATTATCTCTAATTAAGTTTGTCAATATTTCGGTCAAATTTGTTTTAATGGTTTGCGTAGCCTTTTATTCTTCGCATCAACAGATTTCTTGTCAATATAATATACAACCCAAGGTTCAAAGTATCTGATTTTTTTTTCTTTATTCCGCACAGATTTAAGTTGCTATAAAAGTTGTAACGACATCATGGTATCTTTTTTGCAATGACGAAGAAGCTACTTAAGAACTCCGGGGTAATGGCAAACAGAATTAACCTGGAACTCACAAATACTCGTATATGCCCGTTAATCAATAGACATTATAAATAATAGTCAATATAAACAAAAGTCGGTATAATCAATAGTCGGTATAAACAATAGTCGGTATAATAAATAGTCGGCATAAACAATAGTCATTATAAATAATAGTCGGTATAAACAAAAGTCGTCATAATCAATAGTCGGTATAAACAATAGTCATTATAAATAATAGTCGGTATAAACAAAAGTTGGTATAATCAATAGTCGGTATAAACAATAGTCGGTATAATCAATAGTTGGCATAAACAATAGTCATTATAAATAATAGTCGGTATAAACAAAAGTCGGTATAGTCAATAGTCGGTATAAACAATAGTCATTATAAATAATAGTCGGTATAAACAAAAGTCGGTATAATCAGTAGTCTATATAATCAATAATCATTATAAATAATAGTCGGTATAAACAAAAGTCGGTATAATCAATAGTCGGTATAAACAATAGTCGGTATTATCAATAGTCGGTATAAACAAAAGTCGGTATAATCAATAGTCGGTATAAACAAAAGTCGGTGTAATCAATAGTTGGTATAAACAAAAGTCGGTATAATCATTTGTCGGTATAAACAATAGTCGGTATAATCAATAGTTGGTATAAACAATAGTCGGTATAATCAATAATCGGTATAAACAAAAGTCGGTATAATCAATGGTCGGTATAAACAATTGTAGGTATAATCAATAGTCAGTATAAACAATAGTCGGTATAAACAAAGGTCGGTATAATCAATGGTCGGTATAAACAATTGTAGGTATAATCAATAGTCAGTATAAACAATTCTCGGTATAATCAATATCGGTATTAACAATTGTAGGTATAATCAATAGTCGGTATCTGTCGGGAGAATAGAATACTAAGTATTAAACAGGGCCAGTTCATATTACTGTCCTCGTTGGCTCAGTGGTTAAGAAGAATTATTATGAACTGCGGAGTTCTGGGTTCGAGACTTTGTGAAGGCATATATTGTACTTACATGCATTACCACAATATACTCTCTTTCGTTCATCATGATTTTGTTAGTTTTCTCTGTTATTGGTTGAACTTAGAATAAGAACATATGACAAAGTCCTGTGAGCATTGCAACATATACCAAACTTAGAATAAACACTTGAGAATCAGTGTCATGTTGAATTATCTATTGACTTCACTCTCTTTGTGCTGAATGTTGAACTGTACCGTAGAATAGTAATAAAAGTTATCTATCGCCGTTAAAAAACATTAAGAAAGAAATATTTCAGACGAAAATTGTAATATAAATCCTCAAGAAATGCAATTTTAACAGCAATGCATGCTTAAGTAAAATAGATACGCATTGCGAGACTCGAACTCTAGATATTTAGTATAAGAGCTCTATAGCATATCCCCCTACGCTAACTATTCTTGTATATATTCAACAATACTTTAAGGTATGCCGCGGAGCTCGCAATCTTCGCCAATCTGATCACCTCGGCCTTTATGCTATGCAAGAGACCTCTGACATAATAAGGCGCCATCTTGGATCTACTTTGTGTGTCTTAGTTTTAATACTGGGTATTTAATGTTGACTTTTCAATTTTCCGTAAATCATATAGATTGTATTGATAAAAAAAATCGTTGTTATTGCAAGATATACTCAACTAAATGATATATATATAATTTGTTACTTTCTCGCGAACGGACACTGTTTCATAACTCAGACGACGCACTTTGGTGTATTCTAGAGCTATGTACGAGGTGTATTTTACGAACCATACGGAAATACCCGAAGTTTTACGATTTAATCTTCGCGTAATAGATCGGAAGCACCCAAGTGTAACGGCGAACATAGACGGAAACGTATGAGTGTTAGGTGAATCCACTTAACTAATAAAGGTAAAGCACGATAATGTGACGTTTGCATACAAACACTGACCTGCCTAAATAAACACTGGGTAGATAAACCAAGTTAAGGGTAGGCCATATCAAACCAGAGATCTTATTGTTAATATTTATATGTGTATTTTTGTCGCAATATTTATTTATTTATGGCCAAAAACATATAAGTTTGTGCAAATAAAATATTGTTAAGAAATAAAGGCGAATTGTTTGGTCCAGTTGTTATTAAACTGATCTAGCAATGATTTGACGGTATGAACCCGGCACTAAAACTTTAGACAACATTTTCCTATCACAAGTTGGTGAAGTATTCATCTTATATTTAAGAGGAGCGCCCGTGGTGTAGTTGTAGAGTCGCCGATGAGTAACTCGTCTGACTGCTTAGCTTCTTAAAAAAATATGTTCATTGCGGGGTTCGAACTCTAACTTTTGAGGCTTTATGTACTTGTACTTTTATCTAATAAACCAATATACTGGCTTAAATGAATATTTTTTTATTTATATTGATACTGACTAAATTGAGCTGTTTTATTTGTATTGATACTGACTTAATTGAGTTGTTATATATATATATATATATATATATATATATATATATATATATATATATATATATATATATATATATATATATATATATATATAGATATATATATATATATATATATATATATATATATATATATATATATATATATATATATATATATATATATATATATATTGATACTGACTTAATTGAGTTGTTTTATTTATATTGATACTGACTTAATTGAGTTGTTTTATTTATATTGATACTGACTTCATTAAGTTGTTTTATTTATATCATTATTCGGTAATATAGTACATTATTAAAAATAATTCACCTGCCCTTCCTGTATTGGATAAATTCAGTGAACCGCGGACAATTAAACTACTGGTCACTATACAAACGATACCTTCTATGACAGCACAGTTATGACCCTCAAGGAGACGATGTCGACAAGAGGTATGCCTAACCTGAGACTTAAAAGTACCAACCAATTCCAATAATAACTGTCACTTTCATTTAGTTAGTAACTGGATCTTGTAGCGCAATCGGTAGAGCGTCGGCTCCATGTACAGGAGGCCCCGGGTTCGATCCCGGGCCGCGACAAACCAAAGTCGTAGAAAATGGTAGTCGCATAGCTCCCTTGCTAACGCTCAAGCAAATATAAGGGTAGTTCCACGACTGGTTTGCCCAGTGTCAGGATAATGTGACTGGGTGTGGTATCATGCTAGGTGTTTACGGCAGGCTATACATAGTGAAGGCAGCACTATGTCTGCTTCAAGTGAACACCGTCTCCAGATAACTGAAATACTGTTGGTGGGACGATAAACCCAATAAACAAACAAACATTTAGTTATATGCTGCCCACATGCGGTGATCAATACACATATTTGTAGGGTGTACTTCAAAATGTTGAATAGAATGCATTTAAAGACTTGTTTCAATATATAGGTTACATAATGTAACTGGATGTGATTTTAACGACTGTATTTTTCCGGAAGACACTAGAATTTAAGAAACGGTTATTTGTTCGAACTAACATAACAATAATGGTCTCTAAAGCCAATCCTGTTCAGTTTCTCACAGCCGAAGTATTTACAGTACAAAAGTAGCCAATAACTTTTGTTTAGAATCATGGGATATTTATGTATGTCATAAATGTCTTTATAAGCGAAAAAGGTGTATATTGATGTAAATTTTTATCGTAGATCTTTAAGGATACGCTCCTCCAACAATACGATAAGTTTCGGTAGTTTTAGTCCCAATTATATTTTTCGAAATGTTTCGTTCTCAAGTACATGTATTTACGAAGTGTTACAGGCGTTCTCACCATTGTTTAGAAACTACTTTCAACATGTTCTGATTTAGACGAGGTCTCAGGACAGGTTCCTTCTATTGTTTTCTTCCAAATACATATAATTAGGTATTGCGTTGGTTCAGATATATTTTCTATTATAAAGGCAATGCTGTCATGATATTGTGATTGGCTGTTATATCAAATTACATAAAGATTCTTAGGTCCGTATTCACCAGCCATTTTAAGCCTAAGTCATGACTTATGCGAAAGTCACAATTTTCATACCAACAAAAGTAAGCTTAATTGTGAAGGTTCAATGTATTTTTATGATGAAAGTAGCAAAGTTAAAGGGTCATGCAAAAAAGATACTGTTATTTTTGATAGGGTTTTAAGTGAGAGAATAGCAAAAAATTAATCTTTGTAACCTTTGATACCTATGTATCGTTACTTAGGTCAATAATAATAATAATAATAATAATAATAATAATAATAATAATAATAATAATAATAATAATAAATAAATAAATAAATAAATAAATAAATAAATAAATAATATAGCTTTTAATTCCTAACTGACCTTACCTGTCATCTATATATACATACCTTTTTGCTTTACTCTTCTTATGGATATAACCGTCCATCAACACATGTATGGTAAAATTATTTAGAATGAAAAGGAACAGGCTGTCAGTTGGTTCAAAGAACCATGTCCATTTGCATGAATTGATAAATACACAATTATTGCAACAGGCGTCTTCATTCTTTTGTCGTATACATTCCGAGGGGGGTTGTGTCTATCTGTGGATTTATATTCCATTAATATCTAAATGAATAATCACAATGAAGTATCAAGAGCTGGTATTAGAACTTAAAAAATCTACTTAATTAATGTTAACTAGCACATGTTAATTAAATGTACGTTTATAAGAGAGGGGTCTTTTTTGTAGTAGTTTTATATATTCATATCGCAACTGTTGCAAACCAGGAACCTATTTCCAGTATATCAATGCAGCAGGCATAGCAACAACAACAAAGTCAAGGAAGAGGACATAAGCGAAAAGAAAAAGTCTAACTCCAAGAGTTTATTTTATCTAAGCGCAGGATATACATTCTTGTTTATTATTAGGTCTAACAATGCTTCATAAAGAACAGAACATTATATTTTAAGACATTTAAAAAGTGCACCATATTCATAGCATTAATTGGGGGCTTAACTCCAACTTTTTAAATTGGATTGTGTTACCTCGCTTATGGCATTTGGCAAATGGTTATTGCTTAGATATTATGACTGTTTCACTGTGTTACAGTTGTAAGGAACGCTTAAGGTATATTACGTAGAAGGATACTCTGTCACATAATATGTCTGCGAGAAAAATGGCAGGAGAAATGTGTTGAGAAAAGTATATAAAAAAGAATGAGAATATTTTAAGTAAAAAACCTACACACAAGGTAAATAACAAATACAATTCTTTCATTAAAAAATAAATAGTACACAAGTGTTCTTAGAGTAGAAAACGGTGAACGATAAATATGATCAATGAAAAAAACATAAACAAAGCTATTTCGGCTAATTCTAAAACTTTTTACTACATTACTACATCTAGATTTGTGCTTGTTTTGGAATATAATTGGAGATATGCACCAAAATATTATATGGAATAAATCTCATGTTTGCGAATGTCTAATGTATCATGAAAGCATTATTTTGGGTAAATTTATATTTCAATTATCTTTAACTAAGTGACTTAGGAATGAAGTCCGTTTAAAAGTCGTCAATATAAAATTCATCACATTATTGAGGTGAACGTTCATGACTAGTTTTCAATGTAAGTTTATCAAACAAAACATGTTATCAGACGTAGAGTATGCGTAAAACATTTAATATGTAGACAGGTACCTAGAAACTTCCGCAGCATACAAGCTTCAGTATAAAATATTAAATAATTATATTAAATATATATATACAACAGTACTGATCTAGTGGTGAAAAAGAAATCAGTAAAATGAAGCTTTATCACATATAAAATATCACACACACACACACACACACACACACACACACACACACACACACACACACACACACACACACACACACACACACACACACACACACACACACACACACACACACACACACACACACACACACACACACACACACACACACACACACACACAAACACGCACGCACGCATGCATACATACAGAAATGCATGCATTTAAAAAAAAAACAAGTATCCATAGTATACAGTGATATATCTAAGTGGTTAATTTGGACTGAATTCATTTGTCATAATTGATAAAACACAGTTTTTTCACTTCCGTGCAAAAGAGGTGTAGCGTATTTACTGATTATACGTTTTGTATTCATCCATTTTTTTTTAAATGTCAAGTTGTTAACGGCGATGTTCAATTTGAGTTCTTGTATCGGCCTATTTCTTTTTTTTATTATAAGTGTTAAACTCTTGATATGTTTATATTGGAAACGTAGTCAATCTCGGCCAGTAACATGCATTCCCTCAGGATCATACACACGTGCATTCACGCGCATTCACCAACACAAATTAAGCTGACAACTCCTGTCTTCGTAAGTGTATTCTTGTGGTAACTTAACTTCTTTTTCCAAACAAATGCTTACTATATTCCCACATTGTCCTTTAAAAGGCATTACTTTATATTCCCTTGTGTCAACATTCAAAGACAGGTAATCATTATTTGCCATCTCGAGTAATTTAAATCCTGGTGGTATGCTGGTACACGAGCTTTCGAAAAGATGGAGGTTGTAATAGGATTTCCCTCTGTTTTGGTGGTTCTCTACAGTTTCTCGCCAATAGAGCTTTGGGTCTTCAAATTGTTGTAGCACATCCTGTAGAGGTACGTCAAAGAACTGGTCACCATAAAAATCGTTTCTTGAAACTGTGCCATCGGGTAGAGAACAAACGAACCAGGTAGATGGACGAAAGAAACCATCATTTTTTATGCCGTCTGCTTGTGCTTTCCGTGTTGCATGGGTTATTGTTGTAATGGGCTCCCTGTGAAAAAAGAACAAAAAGTTATATATGTACATGTATATATACTTTTTGATAGCATGTTCAAAATGTCATTTTAATCAACTCCAGCACATGCTCAATAAAAAGGAACGGTTATGTTCCTTTCAATACTGCTATAAGTATATATATGCTTTCGAATGAGACTAAATATTATGTCAAGCGATACTGTGGTAAAAAAACCAACACATATTTACACTTGTCATTTACGACAATACAACATTACCGATCGATTCTGCACTTTTTGTAAATTTATAAGAATTTCGTTTCTAAAAACATCTATAAAACTTAATTTACATCATGGTCTAGTACACACAATTTCAAACCATATATGAAGATTAAATCCAAAATAACGCGTCGAGTTTAATGAAAGTAATGATGACAAATCAAATGTTTATGGATTATACGAGAACATTTTACAGGAATACCGTTGTTATAAATAGATTTCTTGGGTTTCTTGAATGTGTATGCATTACTATTTAAAATTAATATTTCTATTCTAAAAAGGATCGTTATCCACTGTTTGTTAAGCAAATAATTGAAGATAGAGCTGAATTTATATATTTCAATAATTGTCAATGTCTGTGTTAATATTTATCGAAATATTGTTTGTGTTTTGGGTGAAAAGCGCCCCCTCTCATTGTATACATCGGTATGTACTAGACAGCTTTAAATAGATCTGTTTACTCACATGGATATAAATATAACTAGGAAAAACCCGCACAGATATAAATATAGCTAGAGTAAATACTAATAAATATAAATAGAGCTTGAGGCGCTTCATAAAACTCGTTTCATAAGTTAATGTTTTAGTAAACACCATTAAACGGGATTGCGTTTACACATGCTACGCATTTAAAAGTCTGTATCCGTCGGAATAAAAAAAATGAGATTTTGATACTAAACTAGGCAAGATCGTGTTAGCATCCCGATAGGCTTTTGGGTTAAGACATATTAAGACATATTCTGAGTTATGAGAATGAGCCTGAGTCTTTACTTATTGTTTACTTATTTTCCCACAACAAAATAGTGTATGTTAATTGTAGTTTGCATGTTTATTTTTTTATAGAAACATTCAATTTCAAAGGTAAAACGTCATATGACACAATCTGAGAAATTGTAGTTGTTATATCGTGTGGGTACTGTACATCACGATACGTTCTATGCCAACATCGTACCTATCCACAAAAAAAAAATACGCCGTCAACAAGATGTAGGCTGAATTAGAGATTATTATCACAGTTTTATAAATACAAAAATATGTACATATTGTTTCTACTTATAATTTTAAATTTATCGACTGTGTTGTTTGTTCAGGACTAAACTATAAGTTGAGAAATGGTTAATTCTTCGAGTATACATAATAAAATTTCGTCGCTACACTACACATTAAGTTCTGACTATTTTTTATAACTACGCGATATTTTTGTCAAAATTTATTTTAATACAAAAGGCCGCCGATTGGTCGAAAGCCTTGGGTCAAACCAGGTTCAACACTTAAAGTTTTACATTTCGATAAAAAAATCCCTAACTGCTGATTACGAAAGGTGAGAGATTGTATTGACTATCATATCAACTACTTTTACCTTATGGGACATGGCATAACATGACATTTCATGACATATAATAGCATAACATTACAAAATATAATACAACATAGCATTACATTATCTAATATCCATCCCATTACATAACATTACTATTATTACATTATTATTATTATTATTATTATTATTATTATTATTATTATAACATAACAAAACATTACCTAACGTAACATAACAATATGTAACATAATATTACATTACATTACATAACATTAATAAAAAAAACATAGCATAACATTACATAACATTACATAAAATAACATTACATAACACAACATAACATTTCAGTACATGAAATAGCAATTTTTCTACTTGAAATAACATTACATAACATAAGAAAGAAACAACATACATGTAAATTTACACGTAATCATTTACGACAATACAACAACAAAGATTCCGACCGATTCTGCACTTCTTGTAGATGAAATAGCATTTAATTTCTTACAACAAATATAAAAAATAACTTACATTATATTTTAGCAGAAGCAGTTGTAAACCCAATATGAATATAAACTCCACAATATAATACGTCGTGTTCAATGAAAGGGGTGTTAATGAAGGAAATGTTCAAAGAAGAAGCGAGAACATTTTACATCAGCTTTATAAATATATTTTTGGGTTTCTTAAATCATATTACAATTGGTAGTTTTCGGTCACGTGACTTTTTTGACGTCATTGCGTATTGGCCGCCATATTGGAGGTGTAAAGCTTGATTGCATTGTTATTGTTTGAAGAAGTCGACAAATTTCCTATAAACAAACCGTGTTATGTTTGTAAACAATGGAAAAGAAGGGTTTAAATAGTGTGCAGACATATCGTGACACATTGGACAGTGTTTCGAAACAGAGATATGAAGATAAACTATCATTAATCGAAAAAGAGGACCCATACACACTGGACAAGTCGCGGTGGTCTCAGGATGTTTCAAAGTGGGCTAGCGTGACATACCCAGACATTGTAAACTTTCTGCTGTATACAACAAGTTCGTACACACTGGACCAGTTGAGATCATATAAAGGACTTGAGGCATACAACCAATTTATCTGTGGATGGGTTCGCGATGTCCTTGTGTGTGAAATCAACGGTCTTTGTCTACACACGGCTAGGGTAAGTCACGCGTCAACATATGCGTAGATGTAGATCTGATTTTTTTCCTCCATCAATTGACTTATAAGAAATATGTATGCATTTACTTTGCAGATATTAATTTACACTTTATAACTACCAACAGCAAAACGTAAACATTTTGTTCTGAATTGCAATGTACATTGTTTTTTTTATTTACTACCCTGTTTGTTTTATTTACTACCCGTAACAAAATCATGTTGAGGAACTATACAAAGTTTGTGTGAACATTTAAACTATAAGCTGCTTTCTTTAAAAACATTTCATTTCATTTTTGTCTGTACATACATGTTTTTGTAATATTACATATATGAATTAAAAATAAGATTAAAGTAAATTTTGTTATGTCCAAAAAAATTTCCTTGTGATTTAACACAAACTTTTTTTCAGGTGATGCATTCACAGCGGCTCAACGAGAAGGCTTTGGTGCCATGGGCTATCATCCAAAAGGATGGCAAGGTACTAGCAGCACATTGCAATTGTATGGCTGGTTTAGGAGAGTCCTGCACACATATCTCTGCGCTCCTGTTCTCATAGAAGCAACAGTTAAAGTTCGAGAATCACAAACTGTAACAGAAACTAAATCATACTGGCTCCCAGCATCCTTGACAGGTGTGAAGTATGGCAAGATTGAGGAGATAGACTTTACATCAGCAAAAATGAAAAAGAAAGCTCTGGACATGAAATTCAGTGACACTCCAGCATCAAAACGTGGGTCTAAGATTGATAAGATAGTCCAGCAACCAACAGAGAGTGAAATAAATCAATTTCTTTGTAACCTAAATTCAACCGGAGCAATGTCAGCGATTTTAAGTGTAAAGGAGTCATTCCAAATGGCATTTATTCCAAAAGCCGTAAACCCTCAGTTTCCTAGAGTAATGACTGATTTGTTTAAAACTGACATGCTTAGTGCTTCATACAGTGAAATAATAGCTTTTTGTCAAACGCTTGAAGTCACTGTCTCCAAAGAGGAGTCTGATTGTGTAGAACAAGTCACAAAGCAACAATCGGAGACCAAATTATGGAACAGATTCAGAAGCGGTCGAATCACAGCATCACGCATGCATTCAGTATGTCACAGCAGTCCTGCAAAGCCATCTGAAAGCCTTATCAAGGCAATTTGTTACCCAGAGTCTGCCAAATTTACATCCGTAGCAACAACATGGGGATGCACTCATGAGAAAGATGGTTTGGACATTTATAAAGACTCGTTGGGGATGTTACATGACAACTTTATTGTTGAGGAGGCTGGTTTTACAATAAATCCGCAGTATCCAGTGTTAGGAGCCTCTCCTGATGCTAGAGTGTCATGTGATCGTTGTGGAATGGGGGTAGTGGAGGTGAAATGTCCACACTGTGTGAGGTCATCCACATTAGATATGTATACTGGATCAAAATCCTGCTTAGAGGAAACTGAAGATGGAAGACAGCTTAAGAAAACACACCCATATTACTACCAAATACAGACGCAGATATTTATATGTGGGTCTGACTATGCAGATTTTGTAGTTTGGACAGAAAAAGAGGTTCACATTGAACGCATAGAGCCAGATGCAGACTTTTGGAACAATGTTGCAAAGAAAGCATTGAACTTTCATACCATGGCAATAATGCCTGAACTTGTTGGGAGATTCTATTCTCGTCACAACACACCAGCTCCACTGGGACGATTGTCATTTATTAACACACAAGTTCCCCTGACACCTAAAAATGACGTGCCGGCCTCAGCACCAGGAGAAACAAATGTTTTTTGTATTTGCAGACAAGGCGAGACTGACACAATGGTTGCTTGTGACAATGAGAACTGTCCATACCAGTGGTTCCACCTACAGTGCCTTAAACTTACTAAGTCACAATTACCTAAGGGGAAGTGGTACTGCCCAGATTATCGAAAAAACCCTGATTTTAAATTAAAACGACTGTGCGTTAGAAAGTGATAGGATCAATAAAACTTAACCATGTTTCCAATGTTTATTTAGTTACTTGATATTTGAAGATTTTTTTAAACTGTTGGAACTATTATAATAAATATATATTATAATAAATGCTGTGTACCAATTCCATTCACATATGTCAAGTGTACACTGTAAAACCAAATTTATGATTTAAAAAGGTATTTTAAATCTGATATTCGCTGCATACCAACTACCAAGCTAGTTTTAAAATGATAGAACTGTATAATCATAAGCTTTTGTGATAAAGAATGAAGTCAATATCTATTGTAGAAATTGTTCCATTAAAGCTGTATGTTGCGGTTCATGATATAACATTAGTTAAAAATGTACATCTTAAAAGAGAAGTGATTTTAATGATGTTTTTACTGTCTAAAAGTGGTATCAGACAGTATGAGCAAACACTTTTGTTCTCAGAAAGGTGGAGAAATGCTGCAAATTGAATAATTGTTAAAACTAAAATAGTTTAGGTGAAAATACTTCCTTAAAGGAATTTTCATTGGAAGCACATTGGTAATCAAATTTGTATATGTATGTTCATATTTGTTTATGCTTTCTCTTTTTAATTTTTTAAAACTTGTTTAATGCATTTTTGTAAATATAAACTATGTTTTTGTTAGCACCTAGTAGTAGTTATTTAATACATGTTAAATATTTTGCCTTCAATGTCATGTTAGTGTGTTTTAAAATAATGTTCCAAGTGATTTTCAGCTTAGTTTTTATTTTTTTGTTGAAAATAAAGACTGACTAGAGTTTATTTGTGTTTATTACTAAGTAAATGAATAAAAAAAACACAGTAAATTTGAAATAATTTAATACATTTGTAATAAATAAACATGACATATTGGGTATTTGCAAGAGCTGAAAGATTAAAATTCTATAGCTTAAGTCACTCAAAACCTTTACATCAACATACACTGCAATATATATTTATATATTATGTTATAACCCATATTAAATATTAAACCTGTGACTCACATGATTAATGTGTTTGTCATTGTTATGCCCTTGCAAGGAACTGAACACATCTTTCTTAAAATGTATGCAATATTGACTTGACCATTTGTAACTTGTAACTTACATATTGGACAATAATAAGCATGTAGTGCAAAATGATAATCAATACATTCTAGCATGCACAACGTTTTGTATGATTTGAATCAAGTGCATAAAACAGAAAATCATAAAAAGCATCATTTATGGAAAACAAATCAGTATTAATATAATATACATGAAAACAAATCTGTTTCCGACAATACAGTGTCACATCAATTTAGATTAATCAAAAGGTACTACAGATTTGCACATGTTTGCCAGTGCACAACATATAGTCACAATTTTGTCTATTGTAGGTATAGAACCATTTGCTGACATCAAATAGTCTAAGGGAACTGTGTCTTGTAGCATCTTAAACTTGTTTCGCACTAGTCCTATGACTCTCTCCACATGTATTCTCACATGTGCTAGTTTTCGTGTCTTCTCAACATCTAATGGTGACAATTGGCTCCTTCCCTTAGTAAATGCAGGAATGCGTAGCTCTGAACCGAATTGGGCAAGTGTTTCAGCAATGTCGAATCCTCGATCTGCCAGCACGATATCCCCAAATTCTATTTTGTCCAATAAACCACAGTCATTAGTTATATACCGATCTGTAGCACGACCACCATATCCTTTGCTGATAAAGGAAATGACTCCTTGAGGTGAAATACCTATTAAAAACTTGACTGTATTGTGGTGCTTATAAGATGACCACGTTTGAGCCCTAGCTTGTAAATTTGATGGTCTTTCAATAAAAAGTTCAAAACAGTCAATTATAATAGCCACTTTAAGTCCAAAATATTTTCTAAATTCCATAGGCATTGTGAGTCTTCTTTCTTCTTGAGTTGGCCAGAAAATTAGAGGATTAAGCCTGGTGTACATGACATTTAGAGTACATAAAAATATTCTCGACACACTTCCACCCGAAATTCTAAATTTGTCAGCCAAATAATTTACAGGTAAATTCAGTTTGAGTCTAATTAAAACCAACACCAACTTCTGAAACTTTGACAATGTGCTGTTGTAGCCATGGGTCATAGCAGGCTCAATGAATTTGAATAGTGTCATCAACACCATATATGATGGAAGTCCAGTAAACAGTCTTACTTTTTCATCATCCTTGAAAAAATCCTCCGACAATGTAGTACTTGACAGTTTCTCCTTCAAGTCAACATTTTCTGCTGTCAACCTATTTAGTTCTGATTGCATAGCAATCATGACATCACTTGTCAGGTCAGTTTGTAGACATTTAGTCCGACCACATTCCTCGGGCTCTTGAGTAGCTGTTACAAAATGGGTAGTGTCACAACTGTGTGCAGAATTAATGTCGTCATATGTCCTTTCTTCATACAAAGACAGCAAGGACTTGGCAGCTTCCAAATTTTCAGTCTTGTCCTTCCGCTCTTTCAATCTCCTGGCCCTTGCTGGTGTTGGTGTCTGTACCAGTTTGTCGTGTCCAAGATGAAGACTTGGTGCCCAGTTGATATCTGATTCTCCATAAAGTGGTGATGGTTTGCCTGCAAAAAACAGCAACAGAGAGTTAATGAATATTGTTATTGTCATAAATTTGTCAAGATTGCTTTGGAATTAAATAAATATTCTAAAAGGCATAGTAGCCAACACAACTCTTCCAATCACTCATTGTCATAGACTGTTTGGATCTTATTCCTGGATTAGCTAATAATGAACTGTAAGTATTTTTCTAAAAGGTGAGGGGTCTGTGATTCTACTTAAGACTCTTTATGGTCATATTCCCTGAAAATGCCAGGACAACAGTTAAAATTAGCAATTAAGTATGAGTTATAATACCTGTAATTGTAACTATGTTTTACACATACGATTAATTTAACACTCAATGAGGGTTTCAGTATAATACTCTAAGCAAATATACCGGTTTTCTTTGTTTCCATTTTCTGCATTTTGTAATTGGCATGCATGTACATAGAAAATCAAAATGGACATGCGGTATCTGATTTGTTTTACAACTTACATGAGAGACATGTATGCTTCCTACAGACTGCATAAAAGAAAACATGTTATATAGATATAAAATACCATGTATCTTTCAGGACGACATATCTTCATTCTCAGTACAGTTGTATCGTGTAATGTAATCATTGCGAAACCGGAAATGTGTCTTTATCCGAAGATAAACATACGTGACCGGCAAGCCAATGAGAAAAGAAAACAGTTCAATGTTTTGTTTAGTATTTACCTGATACGAAATGTTTTGAGCAGACACGTATATACGGGTAGGATGAAGCTGATAGATCTGCTCGGCTTAAACGTGAAAGCCACAGCGTTCTTCTTTTCTCCGATAGTTCTTTCGTTCGTTCCCCTTGGTTTGTGATGATGGCTGGCAATCGATAAAATGAAACTTTATCCCGCCCACCACTGCTCGTACAGCCAATAACCGCACAGTAGTTCACCATTGCAACGATTGTCAATCTTCTGTTTGTTTACACCTCCAATATGGCGGACGCGTCTGCTACCGGAAGTTACGTGACGTCATGTAATAACTATTAATGACAGTTAACAGCACTATATCTATAAATAGATTTCTTGTCAACTCGGCACCTGGTAAACTCGGCACTTGGTGAACTCGGCACCGAGAATAGTGAATTCGGCATCCGGTAAACTCGGCACCTGGTAAACTCGGCACCTGGTGAATTCGGCATCTAGTTAACTCGGCATTTGTATATTATTCTTTTATCTCTTTGCTTCTAGACAATTTTGCAATATTTAAACATATTTGTTAAACAATGTATGACCTATACTGTTATCATGGAAATGAATACATTGTCTAATAGCCCCTGGTACCCCTTCCATGTATACTAGGAATACACCGCTGTCATCTTGTTGTTTTAGCAATTTAAACAAGGTACACACAGAATAACACATGATTAAGTACAGTACCTTTGATGTTGAGTATACGTAAATTTATTATAAATACAATGCAGATCTATAATATAAGGAATAAATTAATGTGTTTAATAATCTACCTTATTTCTTTGTTAATTTTAAATTTGATTATTATATTAATCATATATACTTTTTGTAGTTAGTTGTTTTACCTGCTTTTATACACGCATTAGACAATAGGACATGTGAATTTTTTTATCTTTATTTCTATTTCTTATCTTTTTTATTTTATTTTTGTATATTTTTTGCATAATGGTTTATATCTTAAAAAAAAAAAAAAGAGGTGCCGAATTCACCACATTCGTAATGCCGAATTTACCAGGTGCCGAGTTCACCAGGTGCCGAGTTGACTATTTACGCAGGTGCCGAATTCACCAGATGCCGAGTTGACTTGATTCCGCCGGGTCAACCCGTCTTGTTAGCAGTATAGATAACATTTTGTGCGGCCGGGTCAACCCGTCTTGATAGCAGTATAGGTAACATTTTGTGCGGGCGGGTCAACCCGTCTTGATGGCAGTGAAAGGGTTCAGGTATGATATGCACGGTACAATTGCATTTAAAGTTAACTGAATGACTGTTCCATTTATCTAATTTTTGTACTTGTATAATAACATAAAAGACAAGAAAACGTCTTAAATCAACGTCATTTCACAGCTACGATTATGTCACTTTTTCACCTATGTCATATTTATTGAACAAAGGCCTATTAGAAGTATTTATTTTTTAACAATTTGCACAGGATTTATCAATCATATATTTTAAAGACGATTTTTCTGGCTGAAGCGAAGCCAGTCCGCCGAAGGCAGCACATAGACAATACGCGTACGCAAGATAGTAAAGAAAAACAAAAAGATGTAAACGAAAATATAAACACAATTCATATGTCTGTATACCTTGAATTTGGAAATTTTCTGACCCAAATGAATTTTGGTAAAGCTAATTCCGATTAGGCCCGGAATTGCAGGCTAGAAAACCGGAAACAGAACTATTGACTCTGTCAGTCTGAAGACTGATTGTGATATTTTTATACGAGTATTTCATTCGACGCTTTATATAAAACAATGCGTTCAAGTTTAAACGTCTGAATGATGCCGAGTGTTGTTTATTCTAGAAACAGTCAAATCGTAGTTAATATGTATTTTAATTGCAGTTTTCTTCACGTTTGAGTACACAATGGCACTAAGAGATATAATGTATTGTCTAATAGTAATAACACATGTTATTTATATACACGATGGAAAGAGCGATACCTTTCTGTAACAGTTTTTATGCTGGCACTGTCCCATCACGTCATGCATGCTTTTCGAGTGTATTAACACAACAGGCAATAGCAAAAGGATCAAAGAAGTGACAGAAAAGAAGACAGAAAGGAAGAAGCCAAAATAAATATCTAACTCCTAACGATTATTACCTCTAAGGGCATGTTCTCGCTGGCGATGTTGGTGATGTATACCCATGCTTTTTCTTGTTATTTTACATGTTTTACGAGTCAGGTCTATGCACTCCTTATATAAGAACAGAACATTATATTATGAAGACGTGTACAAACTTGCACCATCTTCATAACATTTATGAAGTCATTTTAGGTGACTTATTTCCAACATTTCGAACTGCATTGTGTTACCTCGCGTATGGTTCGGCATTGGACAAGCAGACACTGCAGAAACATTATTACTGCTCCACCTTGTAATTATTTGTGGGAACTCTAAAAGATATTTACATAAAGGATATTATGTCAGATAAATGTAGGGAAAATGGCATAGACATATTGAGCACACAATAAAAAACAGTGAGAACATTTCTGTGATAAGGTAAGTGAAAGTACCTACACACAAGGTAGATAACAAGTACAATAAGAATGGATATTACAAAGTCCATAGCAACATGTACAAAAATTTGAAAAGGCACAGGACCAAATTTTTCACATGCAAGCCAAATGTAAAAGTAAGAAAAAATATGTGATGAGTCATGTAACATAATGAGCAAACCCGACAGTTACCGCCTTGGAATCGTCAGTCAGCAATATGGACTGAATGGGGTGCTTAAACCGGTTTTACAGAGCTCTAACCTCGCACTTCCTGACGGGTTTCTCAAATGCAAGCAATGAAAATCCTGTGTTCCAAAGCGTCGCAATGACTGGTCAGAATTAATCCCAGGCACACGCTGGGCGCAATTGGAACACCTCGGATAATACACGAATCTTCTCTCGGACGTATGTAGATAGTCGGATTACCTCGGCCATTTCCCTAAATGGGACTTCTTTTGTGACAGACGTCAAACAAAGATGACAGCTCGGATGACAGCTCACTACAGTTACATGCCTGTAAAACTTCAATCTGTGACGGCTTCAAATTAAAAAAAAAGCAATGTTAATTTAACCAGTGCAGCAGACACGCAGCTGTCAAACGATGGCATTGTTTATGTTTTGTGCGAACTACATTTTAGGGATATTCTTCCGACTTCCGGCAAACAAAACGATCGTGATTTGAGCAAGTATTATTACACCAGATACATCCGAGGGATGATTGTCCCGAGGACGGAATTACCCGAGGAGTTCCGATTGACGCTAGGCGGTCATATGCTGGCGACTTTTGTACGATATATATTACGACGATTTAATGCGCTTTTTCTAGGCTATGAACCAATATTACGCGTCGTAGAAGAGGCTCGGGTGGGGCGTTTGACTTTTCCTAAAGATGCCTAGTTTTGATTAGGGATATCTCAGCAATGGCCTAGATTTTAATGCGGTTGTTGGTAAATAAAAGAGAAAAGAATAAGGGGGTGAAACTTCCCCATAATTTGTAATTTCCTTCCAGAAGCGAATTTATTTGATCTTATTTAAAGTGTTGTGTGATAAAAAATACAAAACATCTTGAAAATAAAATAATTTTCAAACAAGACAACAAAAATTTGAGGCACGGTTCCCTCCGTTCATGTGAGAAGAATATTTTGGTCAAGTCTGGCCCAAATTAATATAATTTAATCGCATTAAAATTTGGAATTCTTTATTGTTCGGGCTGTTACAAAGTTCTCTAATGAACAAAATTCATGCAATTTTGAATTTATTCATGTTTTTATTACTTTATCATAGCTAGAATATTGTAAAATCTAGACTTTTCACAGAAAAGGAGAAACTTGATGATGGCATTTTTGCAAGAAATTCCCTTAAGCTGTGAAATTTGGTTTGGAACGATTTTTGCAACATACCTGTAACATGGACAACTTTTCTATGTTCTTGCTCCGAGTTAGATATCTAGTTGTTTATTAACATGCGTTTATTCGGTTGTAAACTAACATTTTATTTTATGTATATATATATTTATTTTTGGGGGGTGGGGGATGGACAGCGTCAAGATAATTTATGTGCATTTTCGTTCAAAGGGACCCGGTAACTTGAAGGGGTGGTTACACTAAATACCGACCAGAAGTAGAATGTGTGTCATTGGACTTTTTCTCTTTAGTAACAGTCTATTGCTATGTTTTGGCATTAAATTTCCTATTTTGAAGATAATCTCAATCTTTTGGTGTCAAAAGGAAGCTGAAACTATGTAGAATTAAAAGAAAGCAAAAGTCTGTAACCCCTATGCACAATAATGGACTGATCCACTTTTACAGGAAGTACAGATTTCATAGAAATTTGGCGGTTACCGACTGGCAATTTAGAGGTATGCTCATTCTATGAAGCTGAACCTTCATACAAGTTGCAAAAGTTGCCTTATTTCTGGGTCTTTCTGATAGACAATAAATAGCTCGTTTCACCTATATATGGTTATGGGGGTCCACCATAGCTTGGTCATGGTGCAATTTGTTTCCATCTTTTCGCGATTCACTATAGAATATAGAACAAACTTATTTAGTGGCGTCTAACCTGAAGAGGTACAGATTGGCTGGAGCGCGCCGCCTATGTATGGAATGAATGCTGAAAACATTTGCACATGCGAGCGGATGTCCTCGGACATTCTCGTTCTAGAGAATGATCGAGGGAAAATGGACAAGGCGTTCCGAATTCTGGAAGTTTCGCGTTTTATACATTTTCCTAAAGTACGGGTCCTATTTCGGTAAATGATGTTCTTTTTATTTAATATATAACTATAGCGAGTATGCAGTATTATTATATCATATGTATCTTTGTATTGATATGGTTATTAATCTTATGAAAACCTGGTTATTCGTTTAAAAGTGACTATTTTTTCTATTTCTAAAAATAGATCGATAGCGTCTGTAGTGGCACGTTATACAAAATATCAATTTTGCTCGCACACAGATGACACTCGTGGAATAGCAGAGTGGTTAGGGACTTGTTCTGATGTTAACGGTCTCCAGAGATCGAATCCCGTCGAAGTCAAAGTGTTTTGTTTTTTTCTGTGACTTTTTTCTTCTTTGTTTTTACAATAAATATAACAAACGAAACATTTAAACAAACAAAAAATATTGATCAATAACAAATGTACATTTTTTTTTTATTATTGATAAGGATCATTGATCTTTTATTGGCGACGCTATAAAAATGCACTTGCGAGCGGATCTCCTCGGCCATTCTCGTTCTCGCTAAAGAATAGGCAAGCGAAAATGGGCGAGGTGTTCCGAATTTCGGAAGTTCCGCGATTTACAAGTTCTCAACATACGGGTCCTAATTCGGTAAATGGTGTTCTTTTTATACTTATTTGTATTTATTCTTTGTTTGTTCCTTTGGTGCAAACGAGATATTTTTACTTTTTAAATTTTTAAACATTTACATCAGACGGTTATAATTGTTAATGAAGACATGTGAGTCACTTTTTTATGATTGTACATATAGGTAGCCTCATATACCAGAATTAAATTATTCCAGTGATTTTAATGTTTACTTAATAATTTAAATCATTCATCTCTAAATTTTTAATAAATATTAATTTGCATTGTTGCGTCGCCTTTTGATGCTTCGCATCAATGCTTTTCTTGTGTTCTTATATACCGTGATGAAACTTAGGCCGCAATTTATACCGTTTCATTGGTTCCCATGCGCACCAATCGTAAAACTTCGGGTATTTCCGTATGGTTCGTAAAATACAAAATCTCTTGCATAGCATAAAGGCCGAGGTGATCAGATTGCATGCGCACTTGTTGCTCAAGCGGGTAACCAATCAAGTAACAACAGTGAGCGTCAAAATGGCCGATGTTGGTAACGTAGGCTAGTCAAACAGAAATTAAAAAACTCGAAATCAAGTATATTATTTAAATTAATAAGCGGAGATCGGAGAGTATCATTGTCATACTTCTTTTGAATAGCGACCATGCCTAAGAAAGGGAAAAAAGGTGGAAAGAAGGGAAAGAAAGGGAAGAAGTCGGGGAAAAAGTCTGCAGTTAAATCGGGACCAGTTGATCCAATAGCTCCCGCGTACGTCCCACCACCTCCAAAAACAGGCGAACAGGTTTGTGTTTGAAGCTTGATTTAAAATCATTAAAAAAACGAAATTAATTGCCTAGTCGTTTATGATGACAAAAAAGTAACACCAAACATGAACTATTTTTTAACAGAGACAGTAATCAAATTATCATTTTCTTCTGGGGTCTGTTTGTTGAGGGTAGCAGTCACGGGTACAGAAATAGTTGTACCATTACGATCTCTTACCGGGAATACTCAAACCATTTTGGGACAAGTCGTACCATATATGATTTGTATAGGGAATGGGGTAATGTGTTAATTAGAGTTGATAATTAGGCTTAGTAGTGGAGGTTTTTACAATGTCTATTCATTAGATAATTGCATGACAAACATTTATCTCTCATGCATTCCTGTGAAATATTTGATAATTAACATCTGATTAGATAGTTGTCACTTCTCACTCGAAATTCAACAGAATATTTAATTTGTTATTTTTCTTTGTGAAAGATATATGAACATAATGTAAATCACATCTGATTAGTTTAAACAAAATAAAAAACGAAAAAATACAGCATTGAATGAATAAATGATTACATTTATTAAGGTTTTTGATATAATTACATGGCAAAATCATCATTAACAATGTTTTTATATTTACAGGTTGAAGAAAACAGAAGAAATACGTTTATGAAAGACATATTTAAAATACATTATACTACACAGTGCCAATAAAAGACACACAAATACGAAATTTAAGTATTGAATAAATTAACGAACGGGGATTTGAACCTGGGACTTTCAGATCAGTAGGATGACACTCAGCCACGATGCTAAGGGGTTAACCTAACAGCAGGGCTGTTGGAAGTGCCTATATGCACTACACTATTCCCTCTTTACTTTTTCTGGGCCTAAGCCCATCTCAGGACAGCCACACCTGGCTTCCGTTTACTTCTGACACAATTAAAGTAAATCTGAGGGGTGAAAATAATCCTGTCCCTAACAGGGATTCAAACCCGGACCTTCAGATCAGAAGGATGGCACTCAGCCACGATGCTAAGGGGTTAACCCAACAGCAAGGCTGTTGGAAGTGCCTGTATGCACTACACTTCTATTCAAAAATTGCTTGCATCAGTAATATTTACACTTAACCTGTATATCTTGTTTTGTGTTACTTCCCTTTCTTGTTTGAAACATTGTCATAATGAACTGTAATGAACAACCCTTTTGCTTATCACAAGAGTTGCTTTTTACAGTCATTGATGTTTTTCACTTTTTCAGCTGATAAAACTACTGACTTCCCACCCAGTAGACGAGAAAGAAATTCATGGAGTGAAAGTATCAACACGTATCTTAGATAATCTAACTCCTCAAGAAATAAGAGATCTCAGAGTTGTCTTTGAGCTCTTTGACACAAATGATGACGGGTGAGTAAAATGAGTGTAAAATTTGACATTATTTTATCTATAAAATATACCTTTATATTTATTGACAATTAAAGGTGGTAACTGATAGTTTATCCAAAATTTATTTTCCAAAATGACCTAATAAATTATCGATACTTGAAAAGGTCCTATTCTGTGTGATTAGTCAAGCATAAATCACCACGTGTCATTGCAGACAGGTATTTCTTAGCAGAGGCACGCTGCAGAGGCAGTTATTTTTAAACTTATTAAACCACCATTTATGCTATGTAGTCTGATGTACATATCAATTTTAGCAGACTCGCCATATACCTATAGGTGAAAGGTAAGGGTAATACATTCGTTGTCAACATTTTAGCAGAGACCACTATCACACTTTTTATAGAGTTTGAAAGAATGAACATTTAGAGTGATTAGTACTGTCTAACAATACAGTTTGTGTACAAAATCATCTTTTTTAAGATCAGAGTATGTGTTTATGCAAAAGTTGTGCCCAAATTCCCAAATATTAAAATTAGATTGTTAAATGTATTTGATGTAGGTAAACTGTTAAATATGACCTCTGACCCATGATCTGACCAATCAGAAAGCAGAATTATTTTTTACAGACCTCTAGTATATTATATAAGAAACTAATTGTAGCCGTGTGATAGGGAGAGAATGTGTAAGCGGTCCGGTTAGCTCAGCGTTCGCCCTGTTAGTGAAGTGTCTCAGGTTCGAGTCCTGGACTGGCTGCACATTTTTCTCCCTATGTTACAATGGCGCTCAACATAAATGACCCGCTGTCATTATGGTACAAGTGCTTGAGAACTGCTTGTGATCTGTATGTAGAGCATATGGTCTGTGGAAATTTGTGGACGAATTTCACTTTGCATATGTATATGTGTGTATGTAGATGTGTGATAGGGAGAGAATGTGTAAGCGGTCCGGTTAGCTCAGCCGGACAAGCATTTGCCCTGTAAGTTAGGTGTCCCGGGTTCGAGTCCCGGACTGGCTGCACATTATTCTCCCTATGTTACATTATTTGTAAATTAGTAAAAGATTTTAAATAATGAGAATATAACTAAAAAACCTTGATTCTAAAATGCAACTTTTCTGAAAACAGACTGAAACTTTCAAAAAATTCACTTTTTAGTTATTATCATTTAAAACTCATTTTTCAAGTTACTTATCTTTACATAATACATACTACTACATAAACAAACTGTTTTAATGTCTTGTCCTGTTCAGGAAGGACTTAAAGGAGGTATCCAACAGTTTGCCTATATGAAAATCATATAACAAAAAAAAACAACCTTACCACTGCTTTGGGGAGTTAGTGCATAATTTCTGCATAAACTCATATTTAAGTATAAACAAAGACAGTTTTTCACATTGCTTACCTTGTTAGACAGTACAAATCATGATAAAAACACTCTTGAAGATCAATCATTCCGAATCTATAAGTAGACAATAGTGATCTCTGCTAAAGTAGATACCGATGTCGGAGCGAATTACCCGGAGGATGATGAAACGTAATCTCGTAGGTGAGTTGTCACATGGTTTTCCTAGTTAAAAATAGCTATCTGTTCAGCATGGCTCAAATAAGAAAAACCTGTTTGCACTGAGGACTGGCTGTTCACACTATTTTAGGGCGTCAATGAGCAGCATTTTGTAAGATCCTTTCAGGTAACAATGACTTATTTGTTGTTGTTTTTGAGAAAAAATATAACTGATACCACCTTTAATATGGGATAGTCTTCCATCTGACCTGCAATGTGCCCATGGTTTTTCCTAGCCAAATCTTAACCTAACTAGCTGGATAATGAATATAATTGATCACTGTAGTGTATTTATAAAACAAAACAAATTGATGATAGTAAAATTTTATGATGTCAGAATGTTGGGGTTTTTAATATCAGAAGTTTACCTAAATGTATAATAGTTGCACTCCCCTTGATTGCTTTGTTTTTAAAGTCATATGTATGTAAAATCAAATGCAAAATGTGACAACCATTTGTGGATTTAAAGTGACCTCAAGTCTTTTGTTAAAACTGTTTAATTTTTAATTTTATATTCAGCATATGTCTAGTAGTAGATGTATTCCTACTGGCTTAGGCTGAACCTGATCTTGGTAGTTGAGCTAATTTAGCTAAAAAGAGATGAAAAAACATTTCAATGCTTTTGATATTCCCAACCTTAAGTCAGCTCATTCATTTTAAGATAAGACACTCTTTGCATATAATCATGTAATCAGAGTATATATTTTAATCCATTATATAATATGATTGTAACAAAGTATAGCACAAAAAAAAAAACAATTTTACCTAATTTTGTCTTAAAGGTGGTAGCAGACAGTTTGGACCAAAATATTTTTTCTCAAATAACCAAATAAGTCATTGTTACCTGAAAAGGTCCTGCAAAATGCTGCTCATTGATGCCCTACTGTGTGAACAGTGAATCCTAAATCCCCATTGCTCATTGCAAACAGGTATTTCCTATCGGAGCCATGCTGCAGAGATAGCTATTTATAGCTAAGACAACTCACTTTTCCATCTCCAGATAACTGAAATATTGTTGGTGGGACGATAAACACAATAAACAAACAACTCACTTTTGCGACTACATTAAATCGTCATCCGGGTAGTTTGCTCTGACGTTGATATCTATTTTTAGCCAAGATCATTACAGTGATTATTTATAGATTTGGAATAAATGAAATTTTAGAGTGTTTTTATAACGATTTGTAATTTCTAACAATAAAGTCTTTTTCTCAAAACCGTTTATGCAGAAATTATGCCCTAATGCCCAAAGGTGTGGTACAGTATTTTAACCTGAATTTGACATAGGCAAACTGTCGAATACCACCTTTAAAGTCCCTTAGTAATATGCCTTAAAATATACATGTATGTATTTTGCAATAATTAGGATATATATTGTTGTAGTTGTAGAACTATTTCTGAATAAGTAATTACAAATAAGTCATAATTGAATCAAACCGAAATATGACATACACAATAAATCATTCTGTATAAACTGCAGAAAACCACATTCAGCTAACATTGCAATATCAACATAAATTTAACCTCATATTAAATGATAATTACATGTTTATTGGGCAATTTCAGTTATTTAGCTCCACCTGAACTGCGACGTTCAATGAAATCACTCGGCTTCAAGGTGTCAAGAGAAGAAGCAAAACAACTAGCTCATGATGGAAGTTTAAAAGGAATCGAGTAAGTGCACCCATAAAAGCCACAGTATTATTCTGAGAATTATTTTGAACCAGCCACAATAGCTCAGTTAGTAGAGCGTCTGCTTGCAGATCTTGAGGACGTGGGTTCAAACCCCGGCCAGGTCAAACCCAGGCCAGGTCAAACCAAAGACTTTAAAGTTGGTAATAGTGGCTTCCCTCCTCAGGCCGGGTCAAACCAAAGACTTTAAAGTTGGTAGTAGTGGCTTCCCTCCTAACGCTCGGGTCTAAGAGGACAGCATTACGCCTGACTCATCAGTGCCAGTATAATGGACCGGCCGGGTTCAGTCTCTGGGCACCTCATAAGTGCCCCTGTGCTATAATGATAGAAATGTTGCGGCACAGTATCGGCAAAAACTGCCCCGACTCGACTATTTTTATATTTCTGACACCGTTGTTATGTGTCTTCCATTATTGTTATAAGCATCAAATATTAAAGGTGGTATCAGACAGTTTGTACCAAATACTTGTTCTTTAATAACCAAATAGGACGTGGTTACCTGAGACGGTTCTGCAGAGATAGCTATTTATAGATTAGCTTTGAGATAACGTTATATCTGTAAATTGTCTTTATTTAGACTAAAGTATGACTTTATGCAGAAATTATGTCCTTATTTCCCCAGAGCGGGGGTAGGATATCGTAACATGTATTTGAGATAGGCAAAACTGTTGGTTACCACCTTTAACTTTAGAATGGCACTATGTGGGTATATAAAAAATACATGTATGCCATGTCATCATTGCTATAGTATGTCTTAACTATGAAAGTAACTGTGGCGAACTGAATGGATATTTGGATGTTAGGTAGAGATGTGCACATGTCTATGGTCTAGTGGTTAAGACATGGGACTCTGGATCAGATGGTTCTCGGTTGAAAACCCTAAACTGACCACTTCCTGTTAAACTTTAAACAAGATTTACTGCATATTGCTCCTGGTACTCAGTACCTAGGTGCTGGTTTTACCAAGGAAATGGGTAATCTAATGGGATTAATATAAGTTGAAAGAACTTGTTTCTCAATCAGTGATAAAACGATAGGTTTAAACTAAGATAGGTAGCTAGATAGTGGGCAGACCTTATAGTGGGTTGAGTTTATAGTGGGTGGAGCTTAGATCATACCGGTACTCTGACTAACAATAACTATTGTGGACTAGTAACTTGTAAGAGAATATGACAACTATTTTGATAAAATAATAATTTTCAATTGAAAACACGTTTTCCTGTTGCCCAAGTAGCAGTGTTGGATATTTTCCTTTGCCCAAATAGCGGTTTGGATTTGCTGTAATGATGTTAAAAATGCCTATTAAAAGGTATATATATATCAAAAACCATCGTATATATTGGAATGAAATTTTCAAATATGTCTTCCACATGACGTTTACCTACTGAAATATATATGTTTGATAATGTCTAATTAAATTTTGTGAGAATAATAGTCCTTTTTTGACTTAGAAAATTTTGGTGCGTATACAGTTTCTTGAAGATACATGTAAAAAGTGTGCATGTAAGTATTACAAAGCTTATGTCAAACTACCAAGCCTTTATAGATTCGAGTCCGCTGTCCTATTCCTGTTCTAGTTTTTAACTTAATCAGATAAAAGATCATATCATTTTTTTTTTAATTATTGCTTGATGATGAACCATATTTCTGATTACCGCTTAGATCCTATCGGTAAACATCCTGGTCACATGATCCCCCATTGGCAATTAGCAAACTTGATCACAGTAGACTCCACGCTTCAGCGCATCATCAATGACCAGTCTAACAAACATATACAAGTGAAAACATTCTAAAAAAACATATTTAAAAGGTGTTTAAAAACATAATGATTATTGTTGCCTGAAAAGACCCTGCGAAATGCTGTTTATTGAGACAAATGTCTGTTGACATTGATATGTATATTCATTCCCCTTTTATCCATTTTGAGGGGAAGTTACTCAATCTTACCATACAGATATTTCTTTCTTACCCCCCTTTCTGGTAGGTATTTGGCATACAGTTAATGTATGAAACTGAGATTTCACACTGTTTAAACATTTTGAGAACACCAGAGACTGCAATCTGCACATTAAATTGTACATTATTGATTGCGATTAGAAGGAAATAAAGTGCTAGAATTAGTAATAATATTAGGAATGTTTCTTAAAGTATATGAAAATACCTACCCAAAAGTGAGCTAATTAAGACATTTCTTCCATTTCAAAAATTTTAAATAATTATATTCACTACTTAAGTTATTTTATGTCTTTGATCTATTTCAGCATGCTAGACTTCAGTGAATTCCTCGAAACAGTGATAGACAGGCAGGGCGACTCCAGAGATATGTACGATGAGATTCTCAAGGGATTCTCTATGTTTGATAGAAGTAAGTCAGAGAGCACAGTGGTGCCACATTGATCACCTGCATTTCTGAAAAAATTGCTTTTAATTTATTCTCACTGTGTTAGCAGTGGATACAATGTTACTGTTCAAAGAAAATCAACGATTTAAGAAAGTTTAGCTATTCCTAGCACTACTTGACATAGTTCCATGTATTTCTGTAATAGGGTGTGAAATGAAAAGTCACACAGTTTTAAAATGTCGTAGCAGTACAAAAACATAAATTGTTCACAATAGATGGTACAGCCTTTAATAAATAGATATAAATGTGGCTGTCACATGTAAACCAAAGTGAATTACTTTGGGGATAAACCGCCATTTAGATAGCATAGAAATGCAGTATCCTGTAAAAAGTGGTATGTGTTATGTAACCAGCACAGAGCAATAGAGGTCAAGAAGATGTAGTTTATCCAACACAAAAACAGCTTATCAACACCTGTTTACCTAATGTGGGAAAGTCTTCCAGTTGACCTGGGGTATACTGGTGGTTCTTCCCGCTATTTTGTCTGGGGTCTTCCTCCACACAAAAAGCTAGACATGGCTATAATGACCATTCGGTTGCTGCAAACAAAAAATTGAATAGATAAATAATATTTACTATGACAGGAGCGTTTGATGAAGTATTGCATAGATCTGACAGGAGTTGTGATTTAATACAAACATTTATGAAATGAGTTCAGGAAAAGTAATAGAAACCGAGCCTATGGTGAGCTTACTATCATTTTACCTGGACGAATTTTATAATGTTTGTCTTAAATGCCAAAGAGTGTCAGATTCTTTTTATTACATGTTTTTTATCTCCATTAATGGATATACGATTTTATGAAATTGTAAGAACAATACTTGGTGAAATGGTGGTATGAAGCAATGTGCATTAAGACATAAAACAACACATTTCATGTATAAACAAGTTTAATCAATTCTTCATTATGGTTTTGCAAGGTTTCCTTTTAAAGGCATGTACAGTTTTGGTCCTACCTGGCTTCATGCTGTGATGATCACAGTGAGAGGTTAAAGGGTTTGGTGAAGTTAGTGCGAGTGATATGGGTCTAGGAAGCTGGTCACAGCCTCAGGCTGCTATGGTATCAGGAAAGGGATTAGAGGGTTACTGATCAATGGCAGTGCAGTAAGGCCATGTGTATCTAGTGTGACTAATTGTTTTACAACCTCTTTCTCCAAGACATCTCTGTGTATAATAAACTAATCAAGTGTCCAGCTGTGATCTCACAGCATGGTGATGTCTTTTTGGGGCGAGGAACTCTTTGAAAGGCTATTTTCAATGCCTTTAAATGCAAACAAAATCAAAGTCAAAGATGACCATTTGTTTTTAGGCTTTTTAGCATATACAAATAATCATATTTGAAAATCGTTCATAACTCTGATAATCTTTTTGCACTATGCCATAACAGTAACCTGCTCCTGTATTTTAAAGAAAGAATAAAAGGGTCCATTACTCTAAGAATGAAATTGAACTGTGTCATAGCATTAAAGTACCCTTGTGATTCTAGTTAAGAAAAAGGTTTATAAACTATGAGAATGACTTTAAATATAACTGTGCCATAACTCTAGGGTTTATAGCTCCATAACTTTAGCCTACAGTCCTCTTGTATTTCTAGTAAGGGGTATGTAATTCTGATGATGAATAAGAACTTTGCTATACCTTCAACCTGCAGTCCTCTTGTATCTTTTAAGTAGAGGGTGTAGAATTGAGAAATGATTTTAAACTGTGCCATACCTTTAACCTACAGTCTCTTTTTATTTCAAAGTAGAGTGGCTCTATATCTGAAAATGAACTTACCCCAGTATATATAAAATGTTATGTAAAAAGGGGTTGACAACTCTGAGAATAAAAGAACTGTCATAATTTTAACCTGCCTTGTACATGTATTTCCAGGCAAGAAAGGTTCCATAACTCTGCCAGACCTGAAGTCATGTTGTGAGGAGTCTGGGATACGGTTCACGGAGCGAGAACTGGAGGAGATGATGGAAGAAGCAGACATCAATGGGGACGGACATGTTGACCAATCAGAATTCATCCGCATTATGTTGCAAACTAATCTCTTTTAAAAAAAAAAATGATTTTTTTTTCTGCCTTTTAGCTGATGGTCCTTTCAACACTTTTATTAAAATAATATATGAGATACTTATCATTGTTTTATGTGAACATTAAAATAGGCAAAATAGGTCACAATTTATTTTTATTTGCTCTATTTTTATTCCACATCGATTTTAAGATACTTTTCTTGTGTTCTTCCCTTCTGTGAAAGAATTTCTTCCTCTTGTTCCATCATCTGCTATTGTTGACACTCAGAAGTTGTTGAGGGCCACAGGAAAGTCACAAACAGTTACAATTAATTGTATAAATTTCTGGAAAAGGTTGGCGTTTACACAAATTATAAATCTTCTAAGACTATGATATTAATATTTCTTAAAAATAAATGATTCTAAAAATAACATGACAAATAGCCATATTATGTTCTATATAAAATTATAAAAGCACTATTTGTAGGTATTATGAAATTATAATGAAAACTCCTCTTATTTATTACTTCGATGTTCATTATTGTTAAATTGTCCTTAATATTTAAATTTTTATCAATTTAGCACATTTTGTTTAAATATGTAAAACAATCAAAAGCACTTAAGAGTGAGTAAAATAGTGTGTTTTCTTTTACAATCGGCTTAGAGTTTTATTATTGTTGGAAGATTTATAAATTGCTTCAAACACATACATTAGCATTTGCATTTTTTTGATGTTGGTTGACACTTTTTTCTAATTTTTTTAGGCAGAACTTTACAAATGTTTGTTGTTCACAAAAAGTATTTTAAATAGAAATAGGTTTGTTATTTTCTTTCATCTTCTTATAAAAAATATATCTACATATATTGTACCATGTTGCTTTTTTATGTTTATTTAAACTTGTACAGTACTGTACTCAAAACTTTTTCATTGCTCTTTACATAACATATTTTTGTAAATGCAGTTCATGTATACAGTTTTTGTTGCTATATCGCTGTACCACATAAAGTTTTTGAAGAAAATACTATTGTATGTGATTTCATATTGCTGTTTTTGTTTTTATTTTAAACAATATTGTTCTGGAACAACTCATGCCTAACAGTGTTTTTTTCCATTGAAAGTATCACACATCATACACTAACGAAGCTATAATGTATACTTTTCCTATATATTCATATGCTGTAAACTGAGAAAAAAAAATCTTTTGAATGCTTGATGGTATATTGAGACTTCCTCGCGTTTCTTATTCCGCAAAGAATCAAACTTCTAGAAATTGACTTATATGAAGAATATCTTTTTATTTTTAAATGTATTATTGTCTTTTTGAAAAAAATAAAGACTTATTTAAGATTGGTGTTAATTTTTCTAGAGATTTTGATGGTGGATTTTTTTTATAAGGCACAGACATTTAAGGTTGTTTTTTTTAAATATTTGGACAATATATATATATAATATATATATTATGCTAGACATGTGTACATATAGATTTTAGAAAAATATGTTTTAATTTAAACTCTTGTGCAATTTCTTGATGTATTGATGGGTTGAAAAATAGATATCCGTACTTATTGTCTTTATATTACATGAAATTGTATTTTGTTTATACAGGAAATTAATAAATAAATATTCAATAGTACAATTTTGTTATGGATTTTTTTTAATAATATTATACAATTATTTACGACCAAGGTGATAGCCGAGGTCAATAACGATTTTTTTGGTCAATATCAACAGCATATTTCCCAGCTAATAAGTAAATTACTGTTTTATTACAAGAACTATAAATAGTTATCAATAACAAGTTTTTATTTCTTTAATTATTATCTAAACTTAAATGCAAGAACATAGTTTACATTGTTTACCTCGTGAGTATTGTTCGTCTGGAACGAGTATCCCACAATGCGTACAATTCTAAGGAAGTTTTGTAGATGCGGTCGCATAATATAGATGGAAATTTTGCATTCTATTAAAAGATCAGTTAATATCAGCAAAAGTGGGTCAATATCTATATTTATTGACTCAACTTTTTTGGGGGTGTGACCAATCGTGTTGCGTCTATTTATAGTTCATGTAATAATTTTATTTGTATGACAGAATTACAAGTGTTGCCAGTGTTAGTGTCACCAAGGTGTTATCTCTTTTCAAATCAAAGGACTTAATGTTAGAAGGTCTTCCAGCTGACCTGCTTTGCACCGGTTGTACTACCCAGACATTTGTCTGGGAGTCTTCCTCCACCATAATAGCTGGGAATTGCTGAAATAATGTATTTCAAAAACAAAAACACAGAGAATTTAAATTAATAGAGTATGTTTTTCCATGATTTGAACATCCTGATGGTTCAAAGATATTTATTTTTAAGATCATTCTCAGAAGACAGATTGTATTTGTGTAACTTGATGAAGGTTTCGTCTTAAGGTTTGATTAGGGCAGGTCAAATTGCAAAACATATAGAAAACTGAAAAGAAAGCTTGTGTCACCATTAGTGATGCATAAGATTCTTTGAAACTAAACAGATGGTTGCCATTAAGCTTCTCAAAATATTCCTCATGTAATTTGTATGAAACTTTCAAAATATTACCCTCTCTGTTGGTTAGAAACCAAACAGTTAAAAAGTAAATCGAGGCTGGATAGTATAACAAAATTCTCAAGGAAGGGGCATAACTCTGCTAAAATTATTTGTATGGTTACCTGCTCTTTTGAAATGGCTTCCACTGTTGATTGTGAGCAAGTACTCCAAGATGAAGTGAGCGAAATGTACGAGAAATTGACCTTAACCTAAAACTATAACTAATGCCAACACTAATAGTAAAAAAGTCATAACATTCTTCGAAATGTGGATCTTAAAATGTTTTTTGGCTCAGTGGATTCCCTATGAACAGCGATTCTTTCAGATCATGTGGGTTCAGGTGATGTATTCTTTCATACTTGAGGTTGTTGACTCAATCCCTGTTTGTTAAATTTTTAAATTATTTGCTTTTATTTTTTAAATTCTTAAAAAGAATTATTTTTTATTAAATTGGTTTACCAATAATTGGGTAAATACTTAGAAGAGAACACAAAATAGAAACAAACTGTATGTGTGACGTCCAGCAGTTTTGGTGGAGGAAGACCCTAGAAAAATGTGCGGGCAGAACTACCGGTGCACTGCAAGTCAGCTGGAAGACCTTCCCACATAAGTGCTTTGCCACAACCAGGAATCAAACCCACGCCATGAGAGGCTAAGCAGTCAGAGAAGTTACAAATTGACAACTCAAATTTATTGTAGTCTTAAGGTATTGAATAAAAGAAACAAATTTGCATCAAATTCAGTAAGAATATTTATTTCAAACCTCATTGGAATGGTTATTACAAGTTGTAATGAAAAGAATAAAAACTCGCAAAACAATTTATTGTTCATGCCACTCATGTCCAATCATCCCATATTACCTAATATCCATGCAGAAATTTGGTAACATAATTAAATAATAATAAAAGAAGAAAAAAATAAATTACAAAGAAATAATTGTCAAAGCAGAAACCAAATAATTCATCAAATAGCAAATTAAAATAGAGACCATAATAAATAACTTTTATTGATCAATTAAAATGGGGTGGAGCAAGCTTTAGAGACTAAGATTTAATACAGCGTATGCCCTAATAACTTAAAACATAACCCTAATTAACTTCAAACATTATCCTAATTAACTTTAAACATAAACAAAGTGTTCATGATTACCAATCTTGACAAAACCATGTGGTCAAAAATATGCCCATATTCTTAAAAATTACACTTTCTTTTAGCGAAATATTTCCTGCAACCTGACTGGCTGTAAATGTAGGATATGTTTTAATAACATACAACTAGTCAGATTAATTAAGGCAGAAATAAATTAAAGAAATTGGTCAGTCTCAAGAAAGATAAACGTAACATAATTGTTAAAACTTAACCTTACAAAAATGATATAACATGTGATGTGTATATACAACAAGGAAATTTTCTTTTAATACATGTTCATTCTACATTTAATTATCATTTATCTCTCCTTTGTTATCAACACTATGAATATATCACCAAAATAAAACAGTTTATATTATAGAATAAACAGTACACTGTGTAAATAATTTCTTCTTGTGTGGACGTTTATCATGAGCAATGAGCATTTCATGTTTCCTGTTTATCACAGTCAATTGTCTTTCTATCCTTGTCTATCCTGATACAAACAAAATGATACTAGTTATGTATCAATGTTACACGTTCATGAACTTGCTTTAAAGGTGGTATCCCAGACTTTTTTGTCACAAGAAGTCATTTAAAGGCCAAAAAGATATAATTTAGTTTGAATATCCTGCTAAATATGTTTCTTTGATATTGTTGTGTGTGTAGAATTTAACACTATTACATCATTTTTCTATGAGGGATCCCTAACTAGGTATGTAAAGGCAACATAGTTGGTTAATTTTAAAATCAACAGATGCTACGTAGCAAAGAATCAAAAAGCATTGAAATATTTATCTGGGTTATTGCAAGAGAAAACTTATTTGATAATGATAAATTACTCACAAAATTGTGCCAGAGATAAAAAAAAAAAAGGTTACATGTCAGAATGTGTATCTATTTACAGCAGAATTTACCTAAACATGTAAAAAAAAAAAGTAAGGAAAAGATGAAAACAAATAACCAAACCTAAAGATTTACTGGCTCATGCTGCTGATAAAAAAAATGTCTGCCAAAGACAAGATTATGTGTAAGGATAGAAATCATCTGTCAAAAAACACAAATATAGGTGTGCCTTCAGTTAACATATCAATAATATACACAACATGTCTGATACCACCTTAAAACAAGTATGATTTTCATACCAATTAAATTACATGTATCTAGACTTTAGAGATAGTTATGGTTTGCTGTGTTGTGTTACATGTAATAATAATAATACCAAGATTTGTTTTCTTATTAAATTTACATGTATTATTTAAAATTTTCTATTTTCTCATTAACAACACGGCGCTTGACACTCAAGAATTATGTATTTGTATTTTGGGTTATACGTCACACCGACACTTCATGGGTCATATGGTGCCGAATACAGTGAAATTTGACGTGAATTTTTGGTGAAGGCGGCGCTGAGTTTCAAGTCAGCGACTCTAACCGCTCAGCCCCAGGTACCCCCTGCTTATTTTAGAATAATTGGTTAATATGGGACATTCTGCAAAATAGGAAAAGAAGAACGGAAAGTAAGACAATTGCAACTTGCCCAATGATGGATCTTCGAAGAGAAGGTACATTATATGAAAAACTTTCCTATGATCGATTCTTTTAACGATATGTATAGGAAGTAAAATAAAAAAACGGTAATTATTTTTAAAAAAAACACTAAAAGTTATACCATCTATTTATGTTTTCTCTACTTATCCCACACCAAAGAAAGTCAAACTAAATGACATTACGGCATAAAAAAATATGATCAGAAACTCTAATAACATTTTTTACATAACATCAACAGCCAAACAGTGACGAAGATTAAATATTTTATCATATACAGTCATACTTTCTATCAAAAACAGATATACAAGAATGAATTTCGCAAACATTTTTACATAATGTACATGTAATTCTATGTCAACAACAAAATAAAGACATATGTAATTTCTACCAACAACAAATACACAAATGATGAAAGAATATCATAGATTACAGTGAAAATGTCTACATAGTGGATTGTTGTTTGAGTCATATAAAAAAGAGACTGAGTTGACATACATTAAAAATTTGACAAAACTGTTCACATCTTTTTACTTAGATATAAATACGCACTCAGTTTTCCACAATAATATATATTTGTTAACCTTGAGTTCAAAAGTGCTTCAATGGTTTTTTAAGTAATTTATATCATTATAAATTCCATCAACATAGCATATCATCCATAAATTTTAGGTAAGCAAATATCAGACACAACAGCAAAATGTGGCAAAATTAAAGAGGGAAAAGCCTATACAATTTGAAAAACAAAAACAAATCCACTCAAAGACACCTAAAAACCATGAAATTCGTTAATGATAAACAATTTAAAAGAAGCCCTCATGGAAAATGCATCAAAGGTAAACTACTGTTATAATAAAAAATTGTAAATTTACAAATTTTACACTTAATCCAAAAGTAAAAATGAGGCAGCCAATAATCCTGCAATTTGACTGACGGATTTTGTTGCCTGTAAGTTTTGGGAATCTTTGGAACATATTGAAACTATTTGTGCAATTATATGTAATCCTTAACCTCCAATAAACTGTCCACAAGAGCATTGTAAGTCATAGAACTGCTTTATGAAATTTAAGTATTTTTTATGTCTTTCTTTATGTCGATGTAAGCATTCCTAATCTGCATCTATCTTTTACACACACACAAAATTCCTTGCTAGAATTTTGTCAAAACAAAAATTTCGCCATCTTCTACAGCAATCATCTCATCTACATCGGCAGTAAGTTGTCATCTGCGTGTCTCTCTTCTGTCAACTGGTCGTCACCTATGCCTTTGTACGATTTTGGTCCACCAGACCTTTTGGAGCGGCAGATGAAATCGCACCCATCCTAAAATAATCAGCAACCAAGAATCTGATAATATTTGAAATTCAACCTGTTAGATCTCAAATTTAAATTCCTAAGCAGTAATTGGTTGGACTGAAATGAAATTTGAAATATAACAATCAAGAGCTTTGAGGAATGTCTCAACTCATTTTTACAACCACAACAGGGAAATAAGTATAAATTGTATTAATGGGGTATTTTTCAAAAGACTCTTCAAGTTGACTACCAATAAAACCTAACAAGCACTTTCACCATCACCTGCTGTTGCAGCATTGCTACCATTAATTTTAAATACAAATATATATCCAGCTAATTATTTAGTGGCGGAAGACGCCAGACTTACATTTGATTAGAAGCACTGCCACACTTCAAGTTAGCTGGAAAACCTTCCCATTGTAAAGTCCTCACCTTAACTCAAAACCACACAGTGAGGGGCTGTGGATTTACAAGTCAGCAACTCAAGCCACTTGGGCACAGGCGCCCCTCACCTTTAATTTGTATGTTTTGTTTTTGTTAATCACGACTACACAATTATGGTCATATTGGTAATGTCCAGCTAATTATTGGTGGAGGGAGAACCCACACTTATGCCTGGATACAAACACCAGTGCACTGCAGGTTAGCTGGAAAACCTCCTCACATGAAAGTTCTCACCCCAACCGAGACTCATATCTATGGGGTCAGGGGCTGAGGGGCTGAGACCTTTAATTCAAAGGGAATACCCCCAGTATGATTTCACTTAAAAAGAGGAAATTATTTCCTTTTTTTTAATATCACTGTAAATTCTTTCCTACTAATAAAATCTGATATAACAAATGACAAAAAGCTTCAGATTTGAAGAACCATGTTAAAAAGCTCTTTATAGAAAGAAATAAGCACCAAGAAATTTTGATTATAATATTAAAATATGGTTTTAAAACAAAACAAAATCAAGCCAGTATGATTATAATGTGTTGTTAAGTTCTGTTTTTAACAAAAATAACAACAAAAATAAATTTGAATGTAATGAATGGGAAACAATAGACACACTTACTGCTTGCAAGTTTCCAAAATCCTGCCAGAAACTCCTATTAGGCAGCTGGTCCAACCCTTTAGCCCCCAGAACAAGCCTGTTGTAGAGGCAGCCTCCCACCAGGTACACCAAAACCAGGCTAGAGAAACTAAAACAGACAGAACACCAGTCATTCAATCTCACTAGAGCCAGATCTTACAAAATGTAAGATCTGATGTTGGCCTGCAAATACCGTCTATAAACAAGAATTGTTTTCCCGGATAACTTTTTTATAACAGCCAATCAGAGAGCGTAATGCATAACGCTTTCGGTAAGAGTCACAAAATGGCCGCTATCGATTATGCAGTAGAAAAGTGTTTGACAAAATAAGGAATTCGCTCGTTAGTTAACTTTCGACCTGAAGATGTTACTGATGTTGTAGCAAATGGGATACTACATACAACGCACCTGTCTTCAGTGACATAAGTCTTGCGCGGAGTGTCCATGTTTACATTTTGTTTGTAAATGGGTGCAGCCATTACAATGATACATTCGGAACGCTTCGAATCATCTTTTAAACAATCTGATTGGTTGGGAGGTTTTATTGGCTCATTGTCAGATTCTGATAGCGGAGCGGTTTTCAGGATATGATTTTTTATCAGATTGCCAATCATTAGAATAATCACTCGAAGGCCTGCCCTCTGCCTTCCCGCATTCTCCTAAACTCAACATCATTTCTGTCATTTTACCTTTACAATATCCATACTTCAATCTGGGTTCAGTGAGTTCTTTATGGCTGCTCTCCATTTCTTCTTTTCATCACATGACCATTTTTACTTATTTAAATTACCTGGATAATAGGTTTTATGGAATGTGTCATCAACACTGTGCGACTTCAAATTGTGCATAAATACACAAATCATTATTATAAACCAAATAAATTTTAGATTAAATAATATGTTTCCAATGTATGTCACCTAATGTTAATTTAATAATATTTTCTATGGTTAATCCCCAATGGAAGATCAAAGCACAGTGGTTCAGGTATTACACACCTTAGTTAGATTATAGTACATTTTCTAAGGTATTTCACCTATGGTATATCTAAGTAAATTTTCTAAGGTATGATGCCTAAAGATGGTCAAAGTGTATTTTCTAAGGTATGTCATATAATATTATACATTAAAATATATTTTCACATCACCTATTTTTAAACTCAAGCATATTGCCTGGGTAGAACCACAGGCATGCCACAGGTTGGTTAGTTGGAAAACCTCCCTACATGAATGTTCTCCATCCGACTCGAACCTATGCATTGAGATAAATTAACAGATCTATAGACCTTTACCTCTCAGCGAAGGGCTCCTCCTATCGCCTTAGTTTCTTTTAGTCATGGAATGGGATTGGGATGCACATTTGCAGATACTGTGCAGCGACATTTCTATCATTATAGCACAGGGGTACTTATGAGGTGCCCAGGGACTGAACTCCGCCGGTCCATTATACTGTCACCGATGAGTCAGGCATAATGCTGTCCCCTTAGCCCCAAGCATTAGGAGGCAAGTCACTACTACCAACTTTAAAGTGTTTGGTTTGACCTGACCAGGGTTTGAACCCGCGACCTCCAGATCCACATGCCGATGCTCTACCACTTGAGCTATTGCGGTCGGTCTTTAAGTCATCGAATTTTGCAAGCTTATTTACATAGTATTCGCTTTTAATTGCAGTTGTTTAAACCACATGTTCATAAAAAAAATCAACATATAACATGCTACAGAATATTGTTAAAAAAAATTTGTTGGTTTTTAATCCTTAAAAAGCCTTTGGGTTGTTAAAATGTAATTTGGGTCATTAGTTTTACTAATATACTCACCTTAATGACATGGAACATGAAATTAATAATTTAAAATTATCAATGACAAGTCAATATAAGGACTTGAAACATGTATACACCTAACAGAAAGGTATGATTGTCATTGAAAATAATCATTTGATCTTATGTTTAATGACATCTTAAAAACCTTCAAAACTTCAGTTTTGTTTAAGGAATTTGTCCTCGTACAAAATATTCCAGTAATGGATTTCACTTGAATCAGTAAAAGTGCCAAGATACAGTCTTATCCTTAACCTGGGTATACATGTCATAATAGTGAAAGCTTGAAACCAAATGGTTACAGGCCTGAAATCATGGCATAAGTTCAAAGCCTTGTCAGGGCAAGAACTTCTGAGCAGGGAGATTAGTCAGCCGCCTTGTGGTGTGCTGGTGGTTCTTTCCAGTCATCAATCTTGTGACTTTTTTTTCAAAAGTTATAGCTTGACATCCCTTTAATGATTTTGTTTATTGGGTTTATCATGCCACCAATGGTATTTCAGTCATCTGGAGACGGTGACCACTTGTAGCAGATATAGAGCTGCCTTCGCTGTGTACAGCATGCCGTGAACACCTGGCATGATAACACACCCAATCATATTATCCTGACACCGGGCCATCCAGTCATGGAACTACCTTTATATTTGCTTGAGCCTTAGCAAGGGAGCTATACCACTACCATTTTTATTGACTTTGCGACCCGGGATCGAACCCGGGGCCTCCCTTACCTGGAGCTGAAGCTGTACCGATTGTGCTACCAAGACCGGTAAAGTAATAATTAAGTTTGTGCGATGAAGAGATTAAGCAAACAGTCATAACTCACACAATCAGGAGGACCGAACCCACACTGAGGCCTACAGTTACATAGGGCTGCTTAGGGCACACAGCTGCTGTATTGATCTCAAATTGATAGTAGCAGGCATCGGTCTTGTTGTTCTGCTCTTCAAGTATGTTTACTGTCTCCTGAAATGTCGAAGAAATTTCGGGCCATATTCACCAACCATTCTTAAGTAAGAACTGCTCAAGTCATTGACATCTGGACACAATATGTTTAAAATATACCAAATGACATGTCTTGACATTTTGCTTGATGCTTTAACTGAGTTGTTTTGAGGTGGTAATAATATATATCCCTGTATTCACCAAATGTTCTTAAGCCTAAGTCATGAATTAAGCCAAAAGTCACAATTTTCATACAAACAAAAATAAGCTTATTTATGAAGTTTCAACGTGAATTTAACCCTTTCCTGCACATATACACCATTTTACACTTTAACAAACCATTCACAATCATTAGCAGAATCTGCAGGACTAAGGGTTTATGTGTAGACTGGTTCAGCCTTTAATTTATTATTACAAGTTGAACATACATTAAAATCCTTATATATCTTTTAAAGAAAAACAACCAAGTCAGACAAATTTTCAAAATCATAGATGAACTATGAATGAAAGGGATATGGTAAAAGTAGCAAAGTTAAAGTGTCGTGCAAAAATACAGACATGTAGCTAAATACATATGAAGATATTGTAGATCGAAATTCATATCTTGAGCATTTCTTACTTAAGAGTAGATGGTGAATACTGGCCTTAATCAAGAAAGCAAGTTTTACTTCTGTTGCTATAACAATAGTGACTTGAGTTTAAGTCATGACTTGAGCTTAAGAATGGTTGGTGAATACGGGCCTAAGTGTAACAACTGGATCTTAACTTGTTTACCAGGCCATGTACTGGTATTTATATTTTAACTAAGCTTTTACGAAAGATGTTTTTGTAAACTAATAGTTTAGTAACTTTTATAAAGGACAGTATTTATTAAATTTTATCTAATTATATTAACATGAAAAATAATAAAATAATAATAACAATAATAATAACAATATTAATAATAATAACAGTAATAATAATAATAACAACAATAATATTAGTATTAATAATAACAAAAATAGTAACAATAATAATAATAATAATAATAATAATAATAATAATAACAAAATAATAACCAGCACAATAAATTACAGATATGAGTATTATGTGCGATTTAGCATAACATTACCTATCTTAAGCTGTAAACTTGATTATATCAGACCTTGTTTGTTTTGTAAAATGAATTATCTAATGGAGATTGAAAGATTTTCTCAAAACTAGATTATCAATTTAAATACTGGGATTTTTCCCCCTGTAACCAAGGACTCTAAGCAGCCATTTTCCAAACATTTAACAGACAATGACACTGCAGTTGGCTGTCCTCGACAAAGAGGTAACAGATCATTGCCCAATCCACTACAAATCACTGTCTGTCAAGCAAGATTATGTCACATCTAACACTGATCCAGTAAACTTTGCTAGTTTGGTAGACTGACTGTGATTTTTTATTTAAATTGTAAAGACAAAACATACATACTTCTGGTGCTGTCATATCACAGATGAACATAATCCTGGCAGTTCGAGGCTCTTGATTGCAGTGGGAACCATATTTATCTCCTCCTTTATACTCCAACTGAACCCATTCAGCTGTAAAAAAACCCAATAACATTATTTTACAAAGTCACGCATTACCTTTAAGGCTTGCAGGGCATTTTTTCTTTCTTTTGATAGAAGCATTTACAGGTGCCCTCCTCTCAGCAAGTTTCTTCAAAATCATGCAGTTTTCCTCAAAAAAGTAACTTTACATCAGCTTTTTTCATTCCCTTTTAAGGAAGAAATCATGCTATTTTTTCCAAAATTATAAGGCATGGGACCCCTTCACCTGGAAGTAAAAAAAGCCTTGGCTTGGGCACTTAGTGCAGATTGCTATCAGCTTGCTCACTGAAGAAGGTCGTCTAATTACATTTTGCACTATCTGCTGCTGAGACTCTAGCAATATTACTAGTGGCATTTCATGCAGGCATGTGAAGATGGAATTCGGTAGGTGAGTTAATATTACAATAAGTAACAGTATACCATATATATAGATATATATTTGAAATACATCATAGCAAACCATTAAGGTCATTACAGCGACATGCAAATATTTTGGTGGATTAAGACCAAGACCTCCAACACACCGCAGGTCAACTGTATGTTCAGTTCAGAGACTGACAATTAGTTTGGGTTATGAACAAATGCAACATGGTTGATAACAATTAACACTTAAAGAATGTTAAAACTTCTTCAATAAGTAATATTCAATTTAAATCATTTCTAAATGTGTCAATAACAACAATTTAATCAGAAGATTTATAAAGCATGTGGTTTTTAGGACTTAAAGAGATTTTGTGTACAGATGAATAGCAATAATTTGGACAACAATTTACAGAATTTATGCTATTATATATGCATTTACTGGTTCCATTTGTCCTCCATATTCTATGTAAAAACATGTTTCAATACTTCAGATCTGGATCAAGGACTACAATCTCCCAGGGTTGTCATTAGGAGGCGGCTGGCGGCCGATTTGACCGCCTCAAACGAAAATCAGCCGCCTCAAATTTGAAGAAAAAAATGAAAATCGGTCAAGAGCATGCTCCCGGACCCCTCTAGCAGCGCTTCGTGCCTTTGGCGCTCGCATAGCCTAGCCTCCTCAAAAGTTAATTGAGCCTGCTCAAAATATTTCTACTGACAACCCTGTCTCCTTTCACGTAAGTTGTTAAAAGCAAGCATGTGCCAATCCCTATTCTATTATTTTAACCATTATACAACAAATATTCTACGATAAGATGACAATCATTATTTACTAAATTGATTTCCTATTTAACATGGTCACATTTACACAGATGTCAGCAAGCTTTCATGTCTTCACAAGTGACCAGCCCTTACAAACTTACCTTCCATCCCTTGAGTGGCAAAAAATCAAGTTCAAATGTGTTTTTTGAAGTCCTATATAGGGTCCTGTTCCCAATCACAAACTGTGTTGTTTTGGGTTTTTTCAATTTCAAGGAGAAAACTCCAAAATCAAAAAAAGAATTTTTTTTTTTTAATTTTACCCATGGTCAAATAAAAAACATAATTTACTACTTCAGTCACATGAGAAATAGATATTGCTTTGTAAATGAGAGAAATAATAAAGGAGTTGATATAAAAAAAAAAAGTCCAATTCTGGAGGTTGTGTCATGTTCCAAAATTGGTGAAAAAAAGGACCCTGGTTTGTGACAAACAGCATGTACGCTTTGTTCATGACAATGTGTAAATTAGGTAAAGATATAAAATGGATTGATTTGAATGATAATCAACAACCATCCATAACAATCTTAATTCAAAACACTTTCTTTTTCAAAATATAGAATAGGGCACTGGAAGCCCAGGATATTCTGTTGGAATTCTGTGGGTGATCACTGTCAATGAAAGTCAGCTAAGTGCCATTTTGATGAAATCTAGTCTTGTAAAGATGTGTAACGTTATGTGCTTACTATGTAACTATGCCAGCCAACCATTACACCCATCATGTCTGTGGAACGACGACAAGCTGTGTAAAATAATCAACAGCAGGGCTTTTTTTCACCATTTTGGGAATATGACCCATACCCCTGGAATTGGGAATTTTCGCGTTGTTTTGCCAGAAATTGGGAATTTTTTACACCTTTGGGGAATAAAAAGCTGTACTGTTATATGTTGTTTTTTATCATGTTTGCCTCATATATTTAATATTATCAATAAACAACTGATGCCTGATTAGCTATATTTAATATTATCAATAAACAACTGATGCCTGATTAGCTCTATTTAATATTATCAATAAACAACTGATGCCTGATTAGCTAGCCTAACTAGCAATAAATTTTATTAAATGACTGCTATAGTACAACCATGTATATTTTTTTTTTTTTTTTTTTTATTGGGAATTTTTCTTCTCTGATTGGGAAAAAAGTATCTGTTTTGCCATTGGGAACATGACCGAATATCGGCTATAAAATCGGCCGAAAAAAAAGCCTTGAACAGACTTATATTGTGTACAGTATGTTTTATCATGAAGTTATGTTTGCCAATTAATTAACATTTATGTACCTCACAATAATTACTGACATTCATCAACATACTCTGCTTTTTTTCCCCATCTTAATTACACTTTTGGGGACATATTTAAGATATTTCATTAAGATAAAGATGTTTTACAACACAATGATGGTGAATATGTGCATATTTTTGAGGCCTTCATGCATATAGCAATCTATTATTTTATGAAGTATTCTGCTCATCCAGTTCATATTTGTTTTATACAAATGCAGATTGTACATCTGTTTACAATCAAACTTACATGTTTAGTAACAACATTACTTCTTGAACAGTTTTTTTTAACACTACTGCTCATGGTATCCCAAATAAATGTAGCTGAATAAGCAATATTTATAAATGGAAAATTGCCTCTGAGTAAGCATGCTCCACCTTCAAACTTGAAGTATCTGCTTTGATCTCCACAAGATACAAATTTGATTAATTTTATATTTAAAAGCAAAAATAAAAAAAAACAGTTTTTTCAGAAGAAGAAAGAAAAAACAAGATTTCATGTAATATTATGATCATGTGGGACTAATACATCAATTATAAGAGTATGTCCAAAATCATCTGTACTTCACTTACGGCCAGCTACAATGTCAGCTTCAGTGATCATCCCGATGATGACAGGAACTTTAGCTGGATCCCCCTTGTCAAACTGAATTACTCCTGCCCCTGTAAGAATCTTCGTTATATCTGGATCAACAGGATCCATGGCATCAGTACAGATACCAACTTTGTACTTGTAATCTTCATCCTCAACATCGAAACTGTAGAAGAAATAAAAAAAAACAGTTTTGGAAATTTAAATAGTTAAATACTTGTTAGAAATTTTAATATTAACTCTGAAAATTATTTTTACTACAGTATGTTATACGGCTTATAACCAGCTACTCCATCGATAGTTTCCATGTGATGTCATAGGCACTGATAAGACAGTTTAAGGCAGCCACCTTTGAAGGCGGAAGCTAATACAGGCACTGATAAGACTGGAAATATGTGCTGTATGAAACTCAGCACTGTGTTTTTACTTTTCAGTCTATTTTACTGAATTCTATATCAAATTTAACAGCTTTTATGAAGTATTTTAAATATAAAAACTATATTTTGATAGTTTAAAAGGTAAAAAAAAAATACAACCAAAAAGATACACTGTTCATTTTTTACGGATGAGCCAATATTTTTATTTATTTCTGTGTAGTAATTCTTTGTGTATTTATCAATTTTAAAGATATTGTATTCTAAAGATATGAATTTCAAAAGCTTTCCAGTGGTGTACAGTTCATAATTTTTGGACCACAAATTAAGAAATTACAAAAAAATAAAATGTATGCTTCTATATAATTCATCTGAAAATCCCTTGAAGTTGCCATTAAAAATGGCTGCCAAGATAAGGGATCTTCACTGACGTGGAAACTATCTATTAGTGGTCAAGACAAATGAATTCTCTCCTTAATGCCAAATTTAGAAAGGCCAAGATTATAACAGGTTTGTCATGATGATTCGACTGGCCATGTTCAGTTCCTGGTACACCTCATTGCATTAGTTTCTCTGCCTGTAATACTCTAGTAGAATAATAATATATATTCAGGTAAAAAGATCATATATGAAAAAATAAATATTACTACAATCAATATGAAAGAAATATAATAAAACACATAATCACATTTATAACAATATGCTTGTATTTTATATATATTAAACACAACATAACATTTGCTCTTTAAGCTCAAAGATCTGAAGGAAAAAAATCTCATTCCATGACTGGTTTGAGAATAGCAAGTAGCAAGCAAACAAGTAATTTTAATTTTCATTGTGTTTTATTATTTGTTAAACCGTTATGTCTGTGTGAGGCAATGCAATATTAACAAATTGGTAACAGGTTTTATCCGAATGGTCTCATGTCCGAATACTGTACAGTATTCGGGTTAAATATTTACATGTGTCCACGCAAAACTTCAATCTGATTCTCGCCATTTTTGGTCCCGGAATCTACATGCTTAGGGAAAATACAGCTCCCTTTAGAAAGACAAAAGACATCTTGAATAAATATACAAAGAACTGTCAAGACAAATAATTTCGCCAGCGTCATTTTGGGTAGTGATGGTAGAACCGGAAATTGTTATGGTATGCTCTGTTCGTGTGTTCATCACGAGTTTTCGGAGTTTTCGGAATAATAAGAACACACATGGATGAAAACAAAAACAACAACAATAGAGAAATACGAGTTGCATATTTATATGTTGCACAAATAAACGAGGAAATAACATATGTTTGCACCAATTTTCGAAAGAGCAGTAGATGGAAGATCATTCCATTACATATATACAGGTCTTTATTTTTTTCTAAATATTTATTTTCTTTCTGAAACAAAAGGGCGTTTAAAGTATGTGTATATTAGCTTAATACTACTTTGTATGATAGTGTATACATTTTCTTTTCATCTATTATATTTTTTTTTATTTAAAGTGCAAATTTTTCATTTTCTTAAAAGGGGCGTATGCCCCACCTTTGGGGTATTTAAAACGCAACTCGGCACGGGGCAAAATGCCCCCCCCCCCCCCCCCTGGGGCGTTTTGCCTCCTAGGTAGTAAATGAATTATTATACTGCATGTACTGATAGTAAAATATTTCAACTTTAACATGGACTGTTATAATATAGATTTATATTTAATCTTATTTGAAAAAAAAATCGTATAGATAGTTTCCATATGATGTCATCGACACTGATAAGACAGTTAAAGGCAGCCATCTTTGTGGGCAGAAGCTAATGCAGGTCGAAATCGGAAAATATGTGCTGTATTAAACTCTCCACTGTGTTTTTAATTTTCAGTCTATTTTACTGAATTTTATATCAAATTTAACAGCTTTTATAAAATATTTTAAATATCATAACTATATCTTGATAGTTTAAAAGGTTAAAGAAATACAACCGAAAATGATACACTGTTCATTTTGTTTTAAGTATGAGCCATTAGTTTTATTTATTTCTGTGTATTAATTCTGTGTGCATTTATCAATTGTAAAAATATTGTATTCTAAAAATACGAATTGCCAGAGCGTTCCAATGGTGTATAGCTTTTAATTTTTGGACCACAAATGAAGAAATTACAATAAAATAAAATTTACCGTTCTATACAATTCTTATGAAAATCCCTTGAAGTTACCATCAAAGATGGCTGCCAAGATATGGGATTTTCACTGATGTGGAAACTATCTATACATGTACAACCAAAAATAATACACTGTTCGTTTTAAGTGTGAGCCAATAGTTTTATTTATTTCTGTGTATTATGGATTTCAAGAGCTTTCCAATGGTGTCTAGCTTTTAATTTTCGGACCACAAATGAAGAAATTACAAGAAAATAAAATTTACCCTTCTATATACAATTCATATGAAAATCCCTTGAAGTTACCATCAAAAATGGCTGCCAAGATAAGGGATTTTCACTGATGTGGAAACTATCTATTACGACAATTACTGTTAGAAAAGATCTTTGTAGGGAATAACTACTTATATCTATACAAATCATTAAGTATGTCCTAACTATTATATGCACTTTTCTCATATGTTAAACCCGACTTCTTTTCAACTTATAACAATTGCAAATGATAGAAAAAATAAACACGCCAGCCTTACAAACAGAACTCAAACATTGATTTATCGGTTAAAGTATATGGCAAGTTTATTCATCGTCGGAATTCACAGTTTGGACACACAAATCTTGCATACCCAGGGGTGCATGCGTCGTGAGCTCATTTCAGGTAGGATTGACATTGCACCCACTCTTCCCCACCATGACTAATAGCGAACGGTTCTCAACAAATTATGCACGGCCATTCCTCGTTTATGTCGCTACTGTATGCACAAGCTGCATTTTTTCTCCCCATTCCTTTTTTGTTAGTCTTTGCCTTTCTACGTTTTTCCAAATTTTGTTCTTTAGAAGATGATCTTTTTTTATTACATTTTGTAAGTTTCTCTTTTGCTTTAACATTATTGTTTTCTTTTTATGCGTCTTTTTATCCTGCTTGTCCTCCAATAATTTCTTAAACGTTGAGGAATTAAGTATTGTTGCATATTCGGCCTTGCGCTTCCTTTAGTGTGGTTCTGATAATTTTGGTGGTGGAGAAATTTAATGAATAATAGTTTATATGTTGGTTAGGGACTCTGGCACTGGCCTAATTTCGCTGAATGTTTTCATGACATTTGATTGTAAGTTGGACATGTGAGCACCACGGAATGGCGAATTGAACTCGGGACAGCCAGTTGACTGAGAAGCCTGGTTTGAACTGTTATCTGTTGAATGGTTGTCTTCTGTGACTTCTGCAGCACGAAAGTTATCATCACTGAAGATGTGTTCATTAAATGGCCCCAGACCAAATGTTGCGAAACCACGGGCAGCTCTTTCAGGTGTGGCTGACTTCAGGAATGCTTTTGCGAATATGGCTGCCATCTCGTTCGATAATATTCTCTTTCCATGGTTTAAAACCATCCAGCTATCTGCGTGTGCATTGTAAGCAGTTTTCAATGACTTGAAGTATGTGCGATCTACTGGTTGCATTTTGTGTGTACTGTGAGAAGGGAGGGTAAGTAGATGGACGCTATGTTCTCTCGCAAAGATAATTGATTTTAAAGGTTTTATGGCTTTGGTGGCCCTCCAAGACGATTATCTGAGGTAACTATTAAACAGTTTGTGAATTGAACAAAATGTTCAAACCATTTAAGGAAGAGATCTGAATCAGTCCATCCTTTAGGGCTGCAAAGTCCAACTGACTGCGGGGGTGCACCATTCATGAGCGTATCAACCATTCGCATATCTTAGGAAAAAAACATCGGTGAGAGATGTACCCCAGCAGCATTCATTGCGCAAATGACAGTGACGGTGAATCCTCGATCTCCACTGGTCATTTTCCATACTCGCCGACAACGTTTTGTAGCAATTATTTTTGCTGGCTTTTGGACATTGGTGATACCAGTTTCGTCCATATTCCAAATGCTACTAGGACGAATTGGTAGGGTAGTCGTCAGAAGTTCTTTGTAAATCTTATTCCTAGTGACATTTGTTTTGCTAGTAAAAGTACATTGCATTGCTAAATTTAGCTAGAAAACAACAGCACATGTAATTTCATATTAAGCGAAACTGGCCAAAACAACAACACATACGGCCGAGGCTTTAAAATATTTTACAATCCGTCTGTTGTCTTAACTCGAAATTGTGCATCTAAGTATACTGCTCATACTTGTATTTTTGTTTCATTTCATTTGTTTACAACTTATTTATTTTGATAATTTTTAGTCAGGTAATTTTATATGAAACACACTTGGGTCAGACACAATTGGGCTGTACTATATAAACAGTTGCAAATAATAACAGCCATAGGTCCGTCTTCGTGTTAGTCATAATTTGCAATTCTGTGCTATCTTCGGTCCAAAGAAACGGAAAATCACGTATAATATTAAACTTACTTTTAAAGTCGCTGCTTTTCAGTAACAACTATTTATCAATAAAAATTGCTAGAAACACAAAGTGTTCAATTTCAGTTGAATAAGTAAATTTGATAATATAGTAAATATATTAAAGTGATAAATAAACGGTCGAAAATGGATAAATTGGGATGTATAAATTAAAAGTAAAATAAAAAATTATCCGAAATGAAACATACTCATGAAACTCATGTTTTGTCTTCTATAACAGTTATTTGTCGATGTCTCAGAAATTATTTAAAATAATCGTCACATACTGCAATCATGCGTTTTTTATTATACTTAATATTATTTACCTTTTATGTAATACCGACCGGAAGTAGAATGTGTGGCATGGACAATTTTCTCTTTAGTAACAGTCTGTTGCTATGTTTTGACATTAAATTTCCTATTTTGAAGATAATATTAATCTGTTGGTGTCAAGAGGAAGCTGAAACCATGTAGAATTAACAGAAAGCAAAAGAATCGAACACCTATGCAGAATAATGGGCTGATCCACTTTTACAGGAAGTACATATTATTTCATTGAAATTTGGGGGTTACCGACTGGCAATTTGGTGTTATGTGCATTCTATGAAGCAGAACCTTCTTACAAGTTGTAAAAGTTGACTTATTTCTGTGTCTTTCTGATAGACAATAAAAAGCTCGTTTCACCCATGTATGGTTATGGTGGTCCACCATAACTTGATTATAGTGCAATTCGTTTCTAACTTTTCGCGATTCACTATAAAATATACATTTATTTAGTGGCGTCTAACCTTTGTATACAGCCCCATACATGGACCTTGTGGGAATCTCACTATGTAGTACTTCACCCAAGCCACTTTCTGGCAAGCTAATCATCGTGTCTAAGCTTGGGAGGTCATCTGGTGGACGAACAATGTCAAGACGAGCATGATTTCTTGGTCAGCATTGCACAAGCTGATGAGTTCTGGATCGATTTGAATAACAGGTTGACTAAAGGAGACTTTAGGTGGACGGTTAATAATACCGCACCAACGTTTGAAAGGTTCCATGAAGGCGAGCCTCATAATGCCGGCACTGGTGAGGACTGTGTTAAAGTCAAAGTCATATAGCCGGTTCGATACGTCTTGTACGTCGGGCAGCAGTGTTATATTATAATCGCCGTAGATTGTCAAGAGCTCATTCGGTCATCAAACATGTGGTGTTTCGACAGCCGATTGTTGGTTAAATTATAATCGCCGTAGACTTACAAGAGCTCATTCTGTCATCGAACACGTGGTGTTTTGACAGCCGATCGTTGGTTATATTATAATCGCCCTAGATTGTAAAGAGCTCATTCGGTCATCAAACATGTGGGTTTTTGTTTGTTTTTTGCCAGTCGATTAATACTATTTGTGCAAGGGATTTCAAAAATTTATACATGTATTTACACAAACAGTTCTGTCTATTATTACTGTTTATGTATAGCTAGCAAAGTGCAAAGCATGTTATCTTCTTCAGGTTTTGTTACTTCATTTCTGTGGCTTTGTGAATATCAAGCTACATACATGACCCGTTCTTATATCGTATTAAAACAACAATAACAAGAACAATTAATACTATTTTGAATTATGTATCTATAAATTATTACACACACGAATTAGGATCTATGCGTCGACAATTTCTAGATCTAACAAACATCACAAACAACACACATTTAGGCGAGTCTACGCACATAAAACGGAATTGTAATTAAGATCGTCAACACTCGGTGCACGACTGTCTATCTTCTGACGATATTGGGATCACTTGAGACACACGGGTTTCAAATGCATATTTTCTTTTCTTGCTAAACAATTATTATGATTTTAATGATTTGTATACAAAAACATAAAACAAGTTCTTATTTAAGTTAACATCAAATGATAATAGCTAAAAGGTTTAAGATTGATTTATTTTATATTTCTAAATAATGTAAGATTATAATTAAATCCTTTCGGATATTAAGAAACAAGTTTTGCAGCAGAAAACTTATATTTTAAACTTTTATTTTAAGTTTGTTGAAAATCATTACTATTGATGTTATTTTATGACCATAGAATTTAAAAATGGCCTTAACAAAAGATATTGGTAACTTTGAACCAAAAAGAATATTGACGAGCGATAGTAATTAATTTCTATATTAGTGTTGCCAACTAGGTTATGTCTATACAAGGAAAATAACAGAAAAAAAGGAAAACAGAAAAATAAAGCATATTTTTCAATCTTTTGGGTGGAAAATGTAGAAAAGAAAACCTTATCAGTTTACTCTGGCTTACAGTGAAATGATAGGCTTGTTTATTTTCACTCAAGGTTCCAAAGGGAGGTAATCAGGGACTAATGACTGAACAAAAGGTAAATGATAATAATACTGCTGACATATTTCAGTGGTGATTGACAAATAACATTTTTTCTCTTGTGGCCGTGAACATTTATTTTTCTATGGCTAATCGTGAAATAAAATACAACCATAGACCGAAATCGACAATTATCTCCTATATGTATAGATAACTGGTTTATGTGATACAAAAATAAATTGTTGTCATTGTTAAATGATATGTGATAATTGTGGGTTTTTTTTCCAGTTTTCTCGTTGTTCTATCATTGAATGTCGCATTTAATGATTTACATCAATGACTTTCTTAATTGTAACCACGCGGAGATTACTTTTAAATATTATATTGTTTGTGCGTTGACATTATGTTCTGTAATCGATATGTGTATCCACATTTAACTTGTATAAAACATGGTTTTTGATCTGTTTATGTTTATCGGATCGTCTAATGATTTATTTCTGCATTTAAGTGGCTCAATCTTTTCTGCAAATAATAATACTAATAAATCCAATAAAATATTTGTCAAAACAGAATATACACTTTTTTCTCCCATTATTCTGAAAAAAGCAACATACTTTGAAAATGTTGACTCTGACGTATGTAGTAACCGTTTAAATAAACCACGATCAGTATCCGAAATAAAGAAGGTTTAACTAAAGATCCCATTGTTCAGAAAAGAAGCACATCTTGCTAGTGGCTGTGATGATAATAAAAACCGAAACATATCTCAAGTTTATTTGCGAAGATTTTTTGTGACAAGGTGAACTACTTAATAACCATTTTAATAATCTTCGGTACATAATAATCGAAGAAAATTCATATGAACCCCTTTGCTGCTTTTGACAATAAACTGTTGATGGTTTCTGATTAGTGTATCTGTAAAAGAAAATACAATGCCACACTGCACAAGTAACATTGTTGCGATCTTGAATAAGAATATATGACAAAGTCATATGAGCACTTCAACATATACCAAAATTTGAATGGACTCAGGACAAATGTATTCACATGGACGCCAAATATAAAAGTAAGAAGAAATCTGTGATGAGTCATTTAACAAAAAGAGCAAACCCGACAGTTACCGCTTAGGAACGAACAGTCGGCAATATGGACAAGGCGTGTCGAGTATGTTGAGTTAGGAGCTTCGAGTAAGCGTAGTGATTAAATACATGTAAAACATTTTGATGTTTTAAATCTATTCTAAATGTCTCGTTAAAATCGAGTACCCGAGGCATTGGATCATACATAAGAACAGAACATCGGGATCGTTATTGCTTCTTTATATCGAGCTAACCCGTGACACTGTTTCTGTCATATTATGATATACATCTTTCTCTCTCTCTCTCTCTCTCTCTCTCTCTCTCTCTCTCTCTCTCTCTCTCTCTCTCCTCCCTCTCTCTCCCCTCACTCTCTACACCTCTCTCTCTCCTCCCTCCAGGCGCGTAGCTAGCCTATAAAGAATGTGGATTCAAAATAATCTAGGGGGGTCAGGGGGCATGCCCCCCCCCCCCTGAAAATTTTGAAATAAATGGTGCAATTTGGTGCGTTTTGGGGCCTCCGGAGAGCTTTCTTGACCAACGAAAATCCATTTATTTTAGCATAAAAATGGAGATGAATAGCTTTACTTTCGTTTATTTCAACTAGTCTACATTTCACAGCAAGTCTAACTTGCGGCCTTTGCTGGCCGCAAACTCGTTAATGATAATATCAATATCTATTTCCATGTGTCTGTAGGCGTGCAACAGGGCTAGTCCAGACATCCGTTCTGTGAGCATCGTTGATCTCATGTAGTTTTTCAGGCGTCTCATGATACTAAACTGCCTCTCGGCGGTAGCGGTAGACACTGGCATCGTAGTTAGTACAACTAAACAGGTGAAGATGTCTGGATACAGAGTCTTGTTCGTAGCCTTCAATGTGTCAGTAAGATTTGAGGGTTTTGTCCCCTCCAGCTCCCATCTTACTTTCCATCGAGAAACCTCATTTCGGAAGGCTTCCCGATCCCCACTGAGGTCACTCTCATACTCCTGGAAGATGGAATCCTCGTGATCTCGGCTGAGCTCAGGAAGAAGGCTTGGGATGAGATATTGAGCCTTAAACCTCTCATTGCTGGATACAAGACGGTCTTCTAGTTCCACAACTAGATGATCAAGAAATGGATAGAACAATGCTCTTTTCCAGTATTCCGAAACAGAGTCGGCAGGCACGTTGCCACGGTGCTGTTGGCGTCGAGCTGTTCTAGGCTTTGAAGGCTCGACTCCTTGGTCTTCTGCCATGGCAACTGCTTTGTCGTAAAGCCCATCCCACACAGCATCATCGGCTCTCTCTGCACGAAATGTGGCTATAAGAACTCGACTCTCCTTGGCTGCTTCGATCAAGTCGATATTCTGCTTCTGTAGCAGCTTGTTTAGAGGCAAAACACCCTGGAGGACGAATTCAACCACAACTAGAGAGATGATGAAGTCGAACCCAAGGATACTGCATCTGTAGCTCCGTGCTTTTGAGTCTCCCTCTCGTTCTAGCACCTCCAGTGCACTTACAATTGATGTGTATGCAGCTTTGAAAGTGTAAAGTGCGTCAGCCCAACTAGCCCATCGCGTCTCACACAGACTTTGAAGACGTGTTCTCTTCTGCATCTCTTCCTGTGCCACGGGATCGTTGCCAAGCTCCTCTTTGAAAGCTAAAAGACGTTTGGCAGAGTACTTGAAAGCAAATCCGATTTGTTGTACTGTGTCCAACAAGTTTCTGACGAGTGCCTCTTTACAGGCATGCACAATTGACAAATTAAGGCTATGGGCTTTGCAGTGCACATACATTGCTTGGGGAACTACTTGCTGGACCCGAGCTTGCACACCTCGATGACAACCAGACATATTACTGGCCCCATCATACCCTTGTCCCCTCATCTTGGAGATGTCTAATCCTGCGTCCCGCTGCCCCTCAATAAACTTGTTAAAAAGAGCCTCTCCTGTTGTAGATTCTGCTTGCACAAAGCCCACAAAGTCTTCACGCACGTCCTGTTCAGTTTCAGAATAATATCTTACACACATAGCAATTTGTTCCATAGTGCTCGCGTCAGTAGCTTCATCTGCAAGAAATGAATAACAAATAGCATCGTTGCACTGCTGAACTATCTTGCCTTTTATGTTATTTCCCAACAAAGTGATTAATTCATTTTGGATCATAGGCGAAGTGTAAGTAACCTTAGATTTAGAGGACAGGTGTGTTTTCAGGATTTTATCCCTGTTGGCCTTGTCTTTCAACAGGACAGTAAAGTTACTATTGTTGTCATCATGACCTCTAAGTGGAATATTTTGTCGACCGCACAGAATGATGACCTCTATAACAGATCTAAGCACCTGTCTATTTTTAGCAACAGTTTCGACTTTGTTTCTCGACAGTTGTGCTGTAATGCTTGCTTGTTTCCCTTCGATGATTTTCATAAAACTACTAGCACTAGCGCAGCAGCTATGATGACTCGAACCAGGCTCGGTATGTCTCTTGATGTACTTTCCAAGATTAGACCATTTTGATACTGGGGTATTGATGAATGTTTTCTCCTTTGGAGATGAAGCACCAAACAAAATACAGGGAGCACAATACACTGAATTCTCGGAAACTGAATATCGAAGCCAGTCATACTTCTCTAGCCAATCTACCGAGAACTGACGCTTCGTTCCATACTCAATACTGAAATAATAAAATAAAGAAATAGTGTACGAACTTGAAATGGAACAATTTTGCAACCAAATACGTAGAAATCCGGAAAGCAGGGAAGCAAATGATTCCATTTTAATAGTATATATCTAGTATCTTACTAGTATACTTATGATACTGGTACTTTAATAACGTTATCAGATATATGAGTATATTCACTATACTTTATTCGTCTTAATTATATAGTAAACATGTCATAGCGCGCTAATATAATTATAATGGAACCAAACATCGAACAAGTGGAAGAAGCAGTATATTATTTAATATGGGTTTACAATCGAGAGGTAAGAGACGGGCTTGCGTCTACTGTATAACACTTTATTTTTGCGCATCAAAAAGTTCGCGATTTTATCATTTTAGACACTTTTAGACATTTCGCGTAAGTAAATGTTCGCGAGAAACCAATTCTAGGGGTGGTCGTAATATTAACACGTTCATAAAAATCACCAACTGACTAGAGATCACCGCTTAAGAAATATATACACGTCCTAAATATCGCCCGAGGGCAAGAGATCGTAGCCAATTATGTCAAACAATACCTGTAAAATATACCTGTAATTGGCTTTGTATACACCTCTTATATCACACCTGCAACATGCAAAAAGGTGACCTATTGTTAAAGGTGTGAATAATTATAGTATTATCAGTTAAGCGATCAGGAGTTTGCTACAAGTATTAAAAACTGATACGGTAGCTGTGACAATTACTTTATATAATTCAAATATGAATAAAAACATACCTGTCAATCGGCAGGAATATAAATATGGTGAAGGTAAAATAAATAAAATGTTATTTTCAGAATAACACACAGCATACAAAACATGTCATGGTTGGTGAATAGTACGGTAGCTATTGACAGAACACCGTTTGGCTTGGTCAAAAACTTTCGCTGTCGAAAATGTTCGCGAATATAGGTCGTTCGCGAAAAACGCGAAATTTATCACCACGCGAACTTTACCTGTTATACAGTATTTTCCCACATGTACCACTCACAAAAAGACCTCAACATAAACCATCGATTTTGAGACCTCGGGACTGTGTTAAGAGATTTTAACGGTATTTTTCTATACAATACTGGTTGACTAAACTACAATTTTCTATTGATCTGCAACCGTTATAACTTCACATCTTTAAATCAAATGAATCAGAATCAGTTTACCTTGACGGAAACTTAAAAGTTTTGGCCCATTCTTTGTTGTTTTGCAGCACTTTCACTTTTATCGAGTCATCTGAAGCCTTTGTTAACCTTGCTGGATCAGGATACAAGTCATCGGGACTGTACGCAATCCCCACGAGCTCATCTTTATCTAAAGTCATAGGTTCAGGACCCTCCTTCACACCAGACGTACCGGGCGCTATAAATATACATATGGAATACATATGACGATACTTGGACAAGTGTTAGAATTTTTGGTGCATAAAATTGACTATAGAATCAGTTTGATTTCGAATATTTAAAGCATGGATTGCAATGAATGTAATGTAAAAGTTTGAAATCATACTGTCCTTGAATCTTGAAAAGTTTAAACAAAATTAAAAGTTACAATTGTTGTCATCATTAACTATACATGTATAACTTAACATGTACTGACTATTGTTTGTAGCTTTTTATGTTAAAAGCATGTTAAAGTAAACATACATGTACTAGGCTCGGTTGCATCGGTGCCTTTTTCAGACAGCCCAGTTTTTGGACCTACGCTGAAGAAGCTGTCAATTCTCTTCTGTGCCATATTTCTTGCGTAATTAGAACCTGGAAGAATAAATTGTGGCTCCGTACATGTATGAAATCGGAATACTTTTGACCTTTATGCGCTTCCGTAGATGAAAAAATGACGAGCGTTGTGTTTACCAGAAATGTTTTTTTTTTCATAAAAATTCCATGTATCAATATAACTAATCTTCCAAGAAGGAACTATTTCAAAAATGCAGAGTAATACGACAAATGCACCAGAATTTTTCACATTTGCATCATGAATTCACTGATTCAGGTTGGTTAGTTCAAAATGTTGTCAGTCTCGCTAGAATCGGTTCACAGACATGGTCAAACATGTCATTACTCAACAAACAGACCGAAACAAATAAACACTAGGCATACATAGTAACATTTTAGTTATAATTACCTCTTTTCTATCGCTGATTCTGCTGATGACTTCTTTAAGAACTCGATGTAAACATTTGTTTACATTTCGAAAATACGGCGCGTGCAAACTTCCGACTATGAAGAGCTGCAAAGGCCGACAACTTTTCAAAAAAATACTACGGTATGGTGTACGATTTAGGCTATATGATTTATAAAGTATTCAGTGTGGTAATTATCAGATCTGGCGAACGCGGCTGAATTTCAAACCACATTTTTTTTACTAAAAAAATTTTTTTTGTCAAAATAATGTGGATTCAGCTGCGTACTCGCGTATAGGCAGCTACGCGCCTGCCCTCTCTCTCTTATATATATATATATATATATATATATATATATATATATATATATATATATATATATATATATATATATATATATATATATATATATATACCTAAGTAACGTACCTAAGTTATTAAGACTATAGGAATTGGCTTATAGACCTAGGGTATAGGACGACTTGGAAATAGGGATTTGGGATTGGGATTTGCCGGCATTTTTGCCGATACTGTGCAGCGAAATTTCTATCATTATAGCACAGGGGCACTTATGAGGTGCCCAGGGACTGAACCTGACCGGTCCATTATACTGACACCGGCGAGTCAGGCGTAATGCTGTCCTCTTAGCCTCGAGCGTTAGGAGGGAAGCTACAACTACCAACTTTACAGTCTTTGGTTTGACCCGGTCTGGGTTTGAACCCGCGGCCTCCCGATCCACAAGTCGACGCTCTACCATAACTGGGAAATAATGTATAAATATAAACAGTAGGACTTTCATCTGCAGCTGTATTGACTGTGTATTGATACTTGATTTAGTAAATGTGTTATAAATATCGTGTTTCGAACATAACCCCTAGTGTAAAGAACCGTATCTGCAACTACTAAAGGCAATACTCCATAGTTACTTTACCCAGGCGTTGAGAGACCATGTCTTGCATCCGTGTGTATTGTCGTTAAAGTTGTTACTCGAGCCAGGGACTAGGTTTTCCGGTACCAGAGCCTGAGCACTTATTATCTGTTGACCTTTGTAGGGTTGATAAGTGACATAACACATCGTATAGGTCAGCCCCGTCTGACCGTTCTTCGGAAAGTGGACTGCAACCCTTTCATAAACCTGGTGGTATAACAATAGGCACACTATAAGTCGAGACCTAATGTTGTTTGACAGTGGACCAGGCATTGTTCATCGACTTATTTCTTTCTCAAAAATGATTTTCACAAATAAAAAAGTAAAAAGCGATATTTGCATTATTCATTCAACGACTCTTGGTAAGGGAGCTTTATCACTATCATACCCACGACTTAAATATGTAGCGGCCATTGTCTAAGCTTGCATTTGAAATTGTTACTAAGCTTCAAACGGATTTAACAAGAATATGCTTCCTAAGTGAGCTTTTAATTTGATCTCTTTATTTTGTGTTGATGCCTTCGGGTCTGGTTAATAAATTTCCAATTTTCTTAAATCTTTAAGATTATATACTTCCAATGATGTAAATGAAATGCAATCATGTTTGCATTTTTGCATGTTCTTGCAAAGAGTTTTGCGTCGACCTATGTTCTCCGCATCTATATATGTACAACGTTTAGGTTAATGTTTGCTTCGAAATATGTATTTCCACAAGAGATAACACTAGGGTTATGATGCTTACTATAATTATGAGCATATTTTAAGCAGCATTTATGTTTTATCATTTTTAAAGCTTTTAAGAAACGTTTTAGAATATCGAATTTAATTTTATATGCACTTCAGTCAACATCTCTTATATTCCTATGGTAAGTATTTGGCTATAAAATGCATTAGCGCATACATTAATTATACTTCTATTCTTCTAATAATAACATATTTACTGTTTTAGGACACTTTTAAATTAACAAACTTTTAAAAACTAGCTTTCAAACTAGCTTAACAAGGTATGTTTGGAAACAAAATAACTGAAGGTACATCTCCTTATTCATTTAGTGGAAACTTTATATATTGTCAGAACTTTTTGGACACCTAAATTCACATTTATATAGTGAATTCTGTATTTAACTGCAATTATTAATCTTGTTACTAAGGTAATTATCGATATAGAAGATCTTACAATGAAAGTTTAAGACTAGATTAATTAAAATAATTTCCGATAATGACGATTTTATATGATTCAGACTGTTTCGACATTAGTTTGAAATGTCAAACTGATTAAGTTAATTCTTAACATTAGTAAGGAATTAAGAAGACTCTCATATCAGTCTACTTTTTATGACAGAAATATTGAAAAAATGCTATAGAAATATTGGGAAGACTGTAATAGAAAAATGTATTATGTTATGTTAGATATAAACACATCTGTAGGCCCCGATTTGTTTAATGCAAAATAGTCTACAAAAACTTGCTTAAATTACAAGCAAGAATGCGTTTACCGTATCATTCAATAAACAGAATAAGTTCTTCATCTATTTTAATGAGGAAACAAACAAAAGCTATGTAACTTTCGTCCAATATATCAAATGAGTCGCTTCAGCTAATATATGACAAGATGCTACATCTACCAAATATAATACTTTTTGTCAGTATTTATGTTATTTACAGCAATCAATTTGGAGTTTTGTCTATTCGCTCCAAGGTTTATAAACTAGCATCCATATATAACCAAACTGTTGAAGCCTTAACAGCTCATATGCTTGTTTGTTTTCGCAGTGACATGTATCCCGCTTTTGATAAAGTTTGGAATAACGGGTTAATTTTTAAGCTTAGGCAAAAATGGAAAGTACGTACAGTTGTTGAAATAGATACACAGTGACTTGTGTGAAAGACAACCACAACTGTTGCTGGTCATTCGAAATTTAGAAATATTATTACTATTGTCCTCGAGCGGTATGTGCTTTGTCCTCATCTTATATATTACAATGACATAACTGGACATGCAATGTGTGTATTCAGTCTATTTGCTGACGCAGCATGATGATCATTAGCAAGCACTTTCAGCATGATTGTCTTTGAGATTCACTTTATACGATTATCTAACTGTTACTGAAAATTGATGTAAACAGGGCATTGATACCTTAAATCCACTTGTTACTTCTAAATGAAATCGCTCGTGTTTGGATATCACCAACGACGTAGTAGGAGTTTGAAAATACATATAGATATATAGGTCATACGGTGCCGAATACGTATATATATATATATATATAATCTACGAATGTTTCCGATTAATTGCGAACTACGACAAAACACGATAAGGCGCGATCAAGAGTTTTACCTGGGTCAGTGGTGTTTTAAAAATGACCTTATGACTTTTATCAACATTTCCCTTAAGTGACCATACGTACAGTTATACATGTATTGAGAAAGATAAGTAAACACGGGACCAAAGGTTGATATAGCGGAGGAATTTCGGTGTCTGGTGAAGAAGAGGTTATTGTAGTTATATCGCTGTTGCTGTATTTTATAAAGGTAGGGGCTCCAAAGGTTCATATTCGATGTACAACATGTTTTATTCTCAATGGCATTTGCAGATTTCTTGGTAGTGCATAATCAACGAGTTAAAATATATAGTTAATATATTATAATTTCATTCCAATGGCACACCGTGTTTCTACAAGTTAATAACTGCTCTTGAGATCAAGGATTATTAAATGTACTGTGGTGATGGTCTGCCATATGTTGGCAGAGAAGTGTTTCAAATCCGTCTAAACAACCATTATACCAATGCCACTGGTGCTTTTAGACTTTACCGCATCTATATACTATATGGAGAATCTTACCAAACCACTGGTGCTTTTAGACCTTACCTCGTCTATATACTGTATGAAAAAACTTACCAAACCGCTGGTTCTTTTTAGACTTTGCCGAATCTATATACTATATGAATTTTTTTCCAAACCACTGTTGCTTTGAGCCTTTACATCATTTCCATACCGCATGAACAATCTGACCAAACCACTGGTGCTTTTACACTTTACCGCATCAATATACTGTTTGAACAATCTTACAAAACGACTGTTGCTTTGAGTCTTTACCTCATTCCCATACCAAATGAAAAATCTTACCAAACCAATTGTGCTTTTAGACTTTACCGCATCTATATACTTTGTAACAAAATCTTACCAAACCACTGGTGCTTTTAGCCTTTACCTCATCTATATACTGTGTGAAATTTTTTACCAAAACCAAAGGAGCTTTTAGACTTTACCTCATCAATATACTGTATGAAAAACCTTGCCAAACTACTGGTACTTTTATCTTTACCCTCATCTATATACTGTGTTACCTCATCTGTATACTGTATGAGAAGTCTAACCAAACAACTGGTGCTTTTAGACTTTACCTCATCGATATACTGTATGAAAAATATTACCAAGCCACTAGTGCTTCTAGACCTTACCGCATCTATATACTGTATTAGAAAATCTTACCGAACCACTGGTGCTTTTAGACTTTACCTCATCCATATACGGTATGAAAAAAATCTTACCAAGCGAAGGTGCTTTTAGCCTTTATCTGAAATATATTCTGTATCAATAATCTTACCAATCCACTGGTGCTTTAGACTTTACTTCATCTATATACTGTAAGAAAAAATCTTACTTAACCACTGGTGCGTTTAACCTTTACCTCATCTTTATACTGTATTACCTCATCTGTAAACTGTATGAGAACTCTAACCAAACCACTGGTGCTTTTAGACTTTACATCTATATTCTGTATGAAAAATCTTGCTTAACCACTGGTGCTGTTATCCTTTACCTCATCTTTGTACTGTATTACATGTACTTCATCTATATACTTTATAAAAAATCTTACCAAACCACTGGTGCTTTTAGACTTTACCTCATCTATATACTGTACAAAAAAATACTAAGACACCGGTGCTTTTTAACTTTACGCATCTATAATCTGTATAAAAATCTAACGAAGCCACTGGTGCTTTTAGACTTTACCGTATGAAAAATCTTACCAAACAACTGGTGCTTTTAGACTTTACCTCATCTATATACTGTATGAAAAAAACAACCTTACTAAACCACTGGTGCCTTTAGACTTTACCTTCTCTGTATCCTGCATAGAAATCTTACCAAACCACTGGTGCTTTGAGACTGTACATCTGTATGAAAAATCTTACCAAACCACTGGTACTTTTATCCTTTACCTCATCCATATACTGTATAAAAAAACCTGGTGCCTTTATACTTTACCGCATCTATATACTGCACAAAAAAAATCTTATTAAACCACTGGTGCTTTTAGACTTTACCTCATCTATATACTGTAAAAATAATCTTACCAAACCACTGGTGCTTTTAGAATTTACTCTTTCTATATACTGTATGAAAAATTATACTGTATGAAAAATCTTACCAAACCACTGGCGCTTTTAGACTTTACATCTATATTCTGTTCTACAAAAAATCTAACTAAGCCACTGGTGCTTTAAGACTTTACCTATTCTATACACTGTATTACAAATCTCACCAAACCACGGGTGCCTTTAGACTTTACCTCATCTATATACTGTGTTACCTCATCTGTACACTGTATGAGAAGTCCAACCAAAACAACCATAATGATAGAAATGTCGCTGCGCAGTATCGGCAAAAATGCCGGCAAATCCCAATCCCAACCAAAACAACTGGTGTTTTTAGACATTACCGCATCGATATACTGTACTAAAAAATCTTACCAAACCACTAGTGCTTTTAGACTTTATATCTATATTCTGTATGAAAAATCTTACCAAACCATTGGTACTTTTATCTTTATCCTCATCTATATACTGTGTTACCTCATCTGTATACTGTATGAGAAGTCTTATCAAACAACTGGTGCTTTTAGACCTTACCGTATCGATATACTGTATTAAAAAATCTTCCCAAACCATTGGTGACTTTACATCGATATTCTGTATGAAAAATCCTACCAAACCACCGGTGCTTTTATCTTTAACCTCATGTATATACTGTATGAAAAAAAAAACCTTACCAAACCACTGGTGCTTTTAGACTTTACCTCATCTATATACTGTATAAAAAATCTTACTAAGACACCGATGCTTTTTAACTTTACCGCATCCAAATCTGTATAAAAATCTAACGAAGCCACTGGTGCTTTTAGTCTTTACCGTATGAAAAATCTTACCAAACCACTGGTGCTTTTAGACTTTACCTCATTTCCATACCGCATGAACAATCTGACCAAATTACTGGTTCTTTTACACTTTACCGGATCAATATACTGTTTGAACAATCTTACAAAACCACTGTTGCTTTGAGTCTTTACCTCATTCCGATACCAAATGAAAAAAAACTTACCAAACCAATGGTGCTTTAAGACGTTACCGCATCTATATACTTTGTAACAAAATCTTACCAAACCACTGGTGCTTTTAGCCTTTACCTCATCTATATACTGTGTGAATTTTTTTACCAAAACCAAAGGAGCTTTTAGACTTTACCTCATCAATGTACTGTTTGAAAAACCTTGCCAAACTACTGGTACTTTTATCTTTACCCTCATCTATATACTGTGTTACCTCATCTGTATACTGTATGAGAAGTCTAACCAAACAACTGGTGCTTTTAGACTTTACCTCATCGATATACTATATGAAAAATATTACCAAGCCACTAGTGCTTCTAGACCTTACCGCATCAATATACTGTATTAGAAAATCTTACCGAACCACTGGTGCTTTTAGACTTTACCTCATCGATATACTGTATGAAAAATATTACCAAGCCACTAGTGCTTCTAGACCTTACCGCATCAATATACCGTATTAGAAAATCTTACCGAACCACTGGTGCTTTTAGACTTTACCTCATCCATATACGGTATGAAAAAAATCTTACCAAGCGAAGGTGCTTTTAGCCTTTATCTGAAATATATTCTGTATCAATAATCTTACCAATCCACTGGTGCTTTAGACTTTACTTCATTTATATACTGTAAGAAAAAATCTTACTTAACCACTGGTGCGTTTAACCTTTACCTCATCTTTATACTGTATTACCTCATCTGTAAACTGTATGAGAACTCTAACCAAACCACTGGTGCTTTTAGACTTTACCTCATCGATATACTATATGAAAAATATTACCAAGCCACTAGTGCTTCTAGACCTTACCGCATCAATATACTGTATTAGAAAATCTTACCGAACCACTGGTGCTTTTAGACTTTACCTCATCGATATACTGTATGAAAAATATTACCAAGCCACTAGTGCTTCTAGACCTTACCGCATCAATATACCGTATTAGAAAATCTTACCGAACCACTGGTGCTTTTAGACTTTACCTCATCCATATACGGTATGAAAAAAATCTTACCAAGCGAAGGTGCTTTTAGCCTTTATCTGAAATATATTCTGTATCAATAATCTTACCAATCCACTGGTGCTTTAGACTTTACTTCATTTATATACTGTAAGAAAAAATCTTACTTAACCACTGGTGCGTTTAACCTTTACCTCATCTTTATACTGTATTACCTCATCTGTAAACTGTATGAGAACTCTAACCAAACCACTGGTGCTTTTAGACTTTACATCTATATTCTGTATGAAAAATCTTGCTTAACCACTGGTGCTGTTATCCTTAACCTCATCTTTGTATTGTATTACATGTACTTCATCTATATACTTTATAAAAAATCTTACCAAACCACTGGTGCTTTTAGACTTTACCTCATCTATATACTGTACAAAAATAATACTAAGACACCGGTGCTTTTTAACTTTACGCATCTATAATCTGTATAAAAATCTAACGAAGCCACTGGTGCTTTTAGACTTTACCGTATGAAAAATCTTACCAAACAACTGGTGCTTTTAGACTTTACCTCATCTATATACTGTATGAAAAAAAAAACCCATACTAAACCACTGGTGCCTTTAGACTTTACCTTCTCTGTATCCTGCATAGAAATCTTAAAACCACTGGTGCTTTGAGACTGTACATCTATATTCTGTATGAAAAATCTTACCAAACCACTAGTGCTTTTAGACTTCTATATTCTGTATGAAAAATCTTACCAAACCATTGGTACTTTTATCTTTATCCTCATCTATATACTGTGTTACCTCATCTGTATACTGTATGAGAAGTCTTATCAAACAACTGGTGCTTTGAGACCTTACCGTATCGATATACTGTATTAAAAAATCTTCCCAAACCATTGGTGCTTTTAGACTTTACATCGATATTCTGTATGAAGAATCCTACCAAACCACCGGTGCATTTATCTTTAACCTCATCTATATACATGTACTGTATAAAAAAAAAAAAAAACTTACCAAACCACTGGTGCTTTTAGACTTTACCTCATCTATGTACTGTATAAAAATCTAACAAAGCCACTGGTGCTTTTAGACTTTACCGTATGAAAAATCTTACCAAACCACTGGTGCTTTCAGACTTTACCTCATCTATATACTGTATGAAAAAAAAACCTTACCAAACCCCTGGTGCCTTTAGACTTTACCTCCTCTGTATCCTGCATAAAAACTTACCAAACCACTGGTGCTTTGAGTACATTTATATTCTGTATGAAAAATCTTACCAAACCACTGGTACTTTTATCCCTTACCTCATCCATATGCTGTATAAAAAAACCTGGTGCCTTTAGACTTTACCGCATCTATATACTGTACAAAAAATCTTACCAAACAACTGGTGCTTTTAGACTTTACCTCATCTATATACTCTATGAAAAATCAATATTCTGTATGAAAAATGTTAAAAAACCACTGGTGCTTTTAGACTTTACCTCACCTATATACTGTGTAAATAATCTAACTAAGCCACTGGTGCTTTTAGAATTTACCTTTTCTATATTCTGTATGAAAAATCTTTCCAAACCACTGGTACTTTTATCCGTTACCTCATCTATATACTCTATGAAAAAAAAACCTTACCAAACCACTGGTGCTGTAGACTTTACCTCATCTATATGCTGTATAAAAAATCTTATTAAACCACTGGTGCTTTTAGACATTACCTATTCTATATACTGTATGAAAAATCAATATACTGTATGAATAATCTTATCAAACCACTGGTGCTTTTAGACTTTACATATATATTCTGTATGAAAAAATCCTACCAAACCACCGGTGCTTTTATCTTTAACCTTATCTATATACTGAATGAAAAAAAAACCCTTACCAAACCACTGGTGCTTCTAGACTTTACCTCATCTATATAGTGTATGAAAAATCTCACCAAACCATGGGTACTTTTAGACTTTACCTCATCGATATACTGTATTTAAAACTTTCAAAACCGCCGGTGCTTTCAGATTTGACCGCATCTATAAATTGTATAAAAAATCTTACCAAACCACTGGTGCTTGTATACTTTACCTCATGTATATACTGTATGAAAAATCTTACCAAACCCCTGGTGCTTTTAGACCTTACCGCATCGATATACTGTATGGAAAATCATAAAAAAACACTCGTGCTTTTAGACTTTACATCTATATTCTGTATGAAAAATCTTACCAAACGACTGGTACTTTAATCCTTTACCTCATCCATATCCTGTACGGAAAAAACCTTACCAAGCCACTGGTGCTTTTAGACTTTACATCTATATTCTGTATAAAAATCTTATCAAACCACTGGTACTTTTAGACATTACCTCATCCATATACTGTATGAAAAATCAATATACTGTATGAATAATCTTATTAAACCACTGGTACTTTTAGACTTTGCCTCATCTATATACTGTATGAAAAATCTTCCCAAACCATTGGTGCTTTTAGAAGTTACATCGATATTCTGTATAAAAAATCCTACCAAACCACCGGTGCTTTTATCTTTAACCTCATCTATATACTGTATGAAAAAAAAACACTTACCAAACCACTGGTGCATTTAGACTTTACCTCATCTATATACTGTAAAAAAAATTACTAAGACACCGGAGCTTTTTAACTTTACCGCATGTATAATCTGTATAAAAATCTATCGAAGCCACTGGTGCTTTTAGACTTTACCGTATGAAAAATCTTACCAAACAACTGGTGCTTTTAGACTTTACCTCATCTTTATACTGTATGGAAAAAAAACCCTTACCAAACCACTGGTGCCTTTAGTATTTACCGCATATATATATATATATATATATATATATATATATATATATATATATATATATATATATATATACTGTACAAAAAAAATCTTACTAAACCATTGGTGCTTTTAGACTTTACCTCATCTATATACTCTATGAATCTGTATGAAAAATGTTAAAAAGCCACTGGTGCTTTTAGAATTTACCTTTTCTATATACTGTATGAAAAATCTACATACTGTATGAAAAATCTTACCAAACCACGTGTGCTTTTAGACTTTACATCTATATTCTGTTCTAAAAAAAATCTAACTAAGCCACTGGTGCTTTAAGACTTTACCTTTTCTATACACTGTATTACAAATCTCACCAAACCACGGGTGCCTTTAGATTTTACCTCATCTATATACTGTGTTACCTCATCTGTATACTGTATGAAAAAAAAAAAAAAAAACTTACCAAACCCCTGGTGCCTTTAGACTTTACCTCCTCTGTATCCTGCATAAAAACTTACCAAACCACTGGTGCTTTGAGACTGTACATCTATACTCTGTATGAAAAATCTTACCAAACCACTGGTACTTTTATCCCTTACCTCATCCATATACTGTATAAAAAACCTGGTGCCTTTAGACTTTACAGCATCTATATACTGTACAAAAAATCTTACCAAACCACTGGAGCTTTTAGACTTTACCTCATCTATATACTCTATGAAAAATCACTATTCTGTATGAAAAATGTTAAAAAACCACTGGTGCTTTTAGACTTTACCTCATCTATATACTGTTTAAATAATCTAACTAAGCCACTGGTGCTTTTAGAATTTACCTTTTCTATATACTGTATGAAAAATCTACATACTGTATGAAAAATCTTACCAAACCACTCGTGCTTTTAGACTTTACATCTTTATTCTGTATGAAAAATCTTTCCAAACCACTGGTACTTTTATCCGTTACCTCATCTATATACTCTATGAAAAAAAAACTTACCAAACCACTGGTGCTGTAGACTTTACCTCATCTATATGCTGTATAAAAATCTTATTAAACCACTGGTGCTTTTAGACATTACCTATTCTATATACTGTATGAAAAATCAATATACTGTATGAATAATCTTACCAAACCACTGGTGCTTTTATCTTTAACCTCATCTATAAACTGTATGAAAAAAAACCCTTACCAAACCACTGGTGCTTTTAGACTTTACCTCATTTCCATACCGCATGAAAAATCTGACCAAACCACTGGTTCTTTTACACTTTACCGCATCAATATACTGTTTGAACAATCTTACAAAACCACTGTTGCTTTGAGTCTTTACCTCATTCCTATACTAAATGAAAAAAACTTACCAAACCAATGGTGCTTTTAGCCTTTACCTCATCTATATACTGTGTGAATTTTTTACCAAAACCAAAGGAGCTTTTAGACTTTACCTCATCAAAGTACTGTATGAAAAACCTTGCCAAACTACTGGTACTTTTATCTTTACCCTCATCTATATACTGTGTTACCTCATCTGTATACTGTATGAGAAGTCTAACCAAACAACTGGTGCTTTTAGACTTTACCTCATCGATATACTGTATGAAAAATATTACCAAGCCACTAGTGCTTCTAGACCTTACCGCATCTATATACTGTATTAGAAAATCTTACAGAACCACTGGTGCTTTTAGACTTTACCTCATCCATATACGGTATGAAAAAAATCTTACCAAGCGAAGGTGCTTTTAGCCTTTATCTGAAATATATTCTGTATCAATAATCTTACCAATCCACTGGTGCTTTAGACTTTACTTCATCTATATACTGTAAGAAAAAATCTTACTTAACCACTGGTGCGTTTAACCTTTACCTCATCTTTATACTGTATTACCTCATCTGTAAACTGAATGGGAACTCTAACCAAACCACTGGTGCTTTTAGACTTTACATCTATATTCTGTATGAAAAATCTTGCTTAACCACTGGTGCTGTTATCCTTTACCTCATCTTTGTATTGTATTACATGTACTTCAACTATATACTATATGAAAAATCTTACCAAACCGACGGCGCTTTTATCCTTCACCTCATCTATATAAAGTATAAAAGAAGTTACCAAACCACCGGTGCTTTTAAACTTTACCGCATCTATATACTGTTTGAAAAAATCTTACTACACCACTAGTGCGTTTAAACTTTACCTCATCTGTATACTGTATGAAAAATCTTACCAAACCACTGGTACTTTTATCCTTTACCTCATCTTTATACTGTATTAAAAAACTTTCCAAACCACCGGTGCTTTTAGACTTGACCCATCTATAAATTGTATAAAAAATCTTACCAAACCACTGGTGCTTTTAGACTATTCTATATACTATAAAAATCAATATACTGTATGAATAATCTTATCAAACCACTGGTAATTTTACACTTTACCTCATCTATATACTGTATAAAAAAAAAACAACTACCATACCACTGGTGCTTTTAAACTTTACCGTATCTCTCTCTCTCTCTCTCTCTCTCTCTCTCTCTCTCTCTCTCTCTCTCTCTCTCTCTCTCTCTCTCTCTCTCTCTCTCTCTCTCTCTCTCTCTCTCTCTCTCTCTCTCTCTCTCTATATATATATATATATATATATATATATATTGTACAAAAAATATAACTAAGCCACTGGTGCTTTAAGACTTTACCTATTCTATATACTGTATGACAAATCTCTCCAAACCACGGGTGCCTTTAGACTTTACCTCATCTATGTTACATCATCTGTATACTGTATGAGAAGTCTTATCAAACAACTGGTGCTTTTAGACCTTACGGCATCGATATACGGTATTAAAAAAATCTTTCCAAACCACCGGTGCTTTTAGACTTTACATCTATATTATGTATGAAAAATCTTACTAAACCACTGGTGCGTGTAGACTTTATCTCTTCTTTATACCGTATGAAAGAAAACCCTTACCAAACCACTGGTGCTGTAGACTTTACCTCATCTATATGCTGTATAAAAAATCTTATAAAACCACTGGTGCTTTTAGACATTACCTATTCTATATACTGTATGAAAAATCTACATACTGTATGAAAAATCTTTCCAAACCACTGGCGCTTTTAGACTTTACATCTATATTCTGTTCTACAAAAAATCTAACTAAGCCACTGGTGCTTTAAGACTTTACCTATTCTATATACTGAATGACAAATCTCACCAAACCACGGGTGCCTTTACGCTTTATCTCATCTATATACTGTGTTACCTCATCTGTATACTGTATGAGAAGTCCAACCAAACAACTGGTGTTTTTAGACTTTATATCTATATTCTGTATGAAAAATCTTACCAAACCACTGGTACTTTTATTTTTACCCTCATCTATATACTGTATTACCTCATCTATATACTGCATGAGAAGTCTTATCAAACAACTGGTGCTTTTAGACCTTACCGCATCGATATACTGTATTTAAAAATCTTCCCAAACCATTGGTGCTTTTAGACTTTACATCGATATTCTGTATGAGAAATCCTACCAAACCACCGGTGCTTTTATCTTTAACCTCATCTATATACTGTATGAAAAACCTGGTGCCTTTAGACTTTACCGCATCTATATACTGTACAAAAAAATCTTACTAAACCACTGGTGCTTTTAGACTTTACCTTATCTATGTACTCTATGAATCTGTATGAAAAATGTTAAAAAGCCACTGGTGCTTTTAGACTTTACCACATCTATATACTGTATAAATAATCTTACCAAACCACTGGTGCTTTTAGAATTTACATCTATATTCTGTTCTACAAAAAAATCTAACTAAGCCACTGGTGCTTTAAGACTTTACCTATTCTATATACTGAATGACAAATCTCACCAAACCACGGGTGCCTTTACGCTTTACCTCATCTATATACTGTGTTACCTCATCTGTATACTTTATGAGAAGTCCAACCAAACAACTGGTGCTTTTAGACCTTACCGCATCGATATACTGTATTTAAAAAATCTTCCCAAACCATTGGTGCTTTTAGACTTTACATCGATATTCTGTATGAAAAATCCTACCAAACCACCGGTGCTTTTATCTTTTACCTCCTCTATAGACTGTATTAAAAAAACTTTCCAAACTACTGGTGCTTTCAGACTTGACCGCATCTATAAATTGTATAAAAAAATCTTCCTAAACACTGGTGCTTTTACACTTTACCTATTCTATATACTGTATGAAAAATCTTACCAAACCACTGGTGTTTTTAGACTTTACCTCATCTTTATACTGTACCTCATCTTTATACTGTATTAAATAAAATCTTACTTAACAACTGGTGCGTTAAACCTTGACCTCATCTTTATACTGTATTACCTCATCTGTAAACTGTATAAAAAATCTTACCAAACCACTGGTACTTTTATCCTTTACCTCATCTTTATACTGTATGAAAAAAGAACTTACCAAACCAATGGTGCTTGTAGACTTTACCTCCTCCATATCCTGTATAAAAAACAAACTTACCAAACCACTGGTGCTTTTAGACTTTACCTCATGACTATACTATATGAGAAATCTATACACTGAATGAAAAATCGTAACAAACCACTGGTGCTTTTAGACTTAACATCTATATTCTGTATGAAAAATCCTACTTAACAACTGGTGCTGTTGTCCTTTACCTCATATTTGTATTGTATTACCTCATCTACATACTGTATGAAAAATTTTCCCAAACCACTGGTGCTTTTAGCCTTTACATCTATATACTGTATGAAAAATCTTACCAAACGAGTGGTACCGCATCTATTTACTGTAGAAAAAATTTTCCCAAACAGCTGGTGCTTTTAAAAAGACTTTACCTCCTCTATATACTGTATGAAAAAAAAATCACTGATGCGTTTAACCTTAATCTCTTATTTATACTGTATTACCTCATCTGTATACTGTATGAAAAATCTTATCAAACCACTGTTTTTTTTAGACTTTACCTCATCCTAATACTGTATGACAAAATCTTATCAAACCACTGGTGCTTTTAGTCTTTACCGCATCTATTTACTGTATCTGAATGTTACAAAACCGCTGGTGCTTTTAGATTTGACCTTATTTCTATACTGTATTAATAATCTAACCAAGCCACCGGTGCCTTTAGACTTTACCTCATCTATGTACTGTATGAAAAATCTTACTAAACCACTGGTGCTTATAGCCTTTACCTCATCTATATACTGTATGAAAAATCTTACCAAACCACTGGTGCTTATAGCCTTTACCTCATCTATATACTGTATGAAAAATCTTACCAAACCACTGGTGCTTATAGCCTTTACCTCATCTATATACTGTATGTAAAATCTTACCAAACCACTGGTGCTTATAGCCTTTACCGTATCTATATACTGTATGTAAAATCTTACCAAACCACTGGTGCTTATAGCCTTTACCTCATCTATATACTGTATGAAAAATCTTACCAAACCACAGGTGCTTATAGCCTTTACCTCATCTATATACTGTATAAAAAATCTTACCAAACCACTGGTGCTTATAGCCTTTACCTCATCTATATACTGTATAAAAAATCTTACCAAACCACTGGTTCTTATAGCCTTTACCTCATCTATATACTGTATGGAAAATCTTACCAAACCACTGGTTCTTATAGCCTTTACCGCATCTATATACTGTATGGAAAATCTTACCAAACCACTGGTTCTTATAGCCTTTACCTCATCGATATACTGTATGGAAAATCTTACCAAACCACTGGTGCTTATAACCTTTACCGCATCTATAGACTGTTCTTACCGCTTTACTGCTTGTTTCTTTAAATCTTCATATGGTCTAACATCAAAGTACAACTACATACACACGAATTTTCAATGTAACATGTCGAACATTTCTCCGGCGAAGAATGTTAAGTATAACGTCCTGAGTACTTTCAAAAAGTTTTTAAGGCGGTTTTAAAGTTTGAGTGTGTAATTATATTCTTTGGTAAGAAGTAGTCCATTAGGAGGAGCAAAAAAGTTTAGATGTGCACGTATTAACTTCTTAAACATCGGTTTAAATCATTATCTTGACCATTATATGCTCTTTGTAAACAAAGCTGGTCTATGTGTTCTGTTTTAGTTGAGTTAAACACTTATTATTTATTAATATTTATGAATGTCGTTTTTGCTACGACGATGGTCATGTAATAATGTGCTATGATCTTATACTCCAGATACTGTTTCGAACCCTTTATGATAATTATTTGTTCGACACTTTGTTAATTCCATTTTTAAATTATTTATATTCAACTAACTAAGTTAGAAGTACCTTTAACATAGCTTATATTGAAATATATTGGCTTGTGCATTTGGAATTAATTTATTTTAAAGTTACTGTTTCAGATCCATTATGAGGAGCCTGGCGTTGATTATGTTGCTGCTACTGATAATGGTGATGAAGATGGCAGACGTGGAAGCAGTTTACCAGTGTGTATGTAGTTACTATGTGGAGAGAGAAGTTTACCCTCACGTAAGTATAAACTGATTAACATATGTCTTGCATAGTTTTTAAGTTTTCTTAAGATATATAAAATTGTTTACTTTGTCGACGTTTCCAGAGCAACATTTCGTTTAGATAACCTGTACCTGAGCAGTAAGTTTCATACCCGTTAATAAGCGGAAACATATAATAAAATAACTAAAAACAGGGGCGGAAATTGCAGATTATGCAATATTTTGAAACTGAATACCGGCACACATCAAATGGTTTTAAATGAAATATTGTGTACATGTCGGTGAAAAATACTAAAATTTAGAACAACTACATACTTCTTTATTTTCTTATAAAAAGTCTAGTTATTAACATGCCGAAAGCCAATCGTTGCATGCAATTGCTCAAATATTTTTGACCGATCGCAACACTTTGATTTTTTCGAACCTACAATACAGATTCTTAAATGACACTTTGTTTATGGGAATTCATAACTATCCGGTGTACATGGAATAGAGAATGTTACAAAGCAATGTTGATGTTATTATTTTGATCGATATTGATTAGGAGATCCTAATAAGTGACCAGTACATCAAACAGAGCATATTAAAGTATCACGACCATATCACGACCTGTATTTACATTGCGTGATACTTTGTGTTTTTATTTAGATGTTAAGTTATCATTATATTAAGTTTATCGCTTGGTCTCCATTATGGTAATATCAAACAAATGATCCCACAAAAGTGACCCTCGACAAATCTGTGTAGAACCACAGTATACCAAGCTTTTGACCCTATCGGGACTCGAACCCACGCGGTGAGGGATTTAGAAGTTATTATCAACGACTCTCATCGGTTCACCACTGACGCCTTCGTTTCTTAACGATAAAATAATTCTGATCGTTATGAAAAATTGTCACTAATTTTCCAAAGTCCCATATATATTACTCTCTTTGTAACTGACCCTTTTTACAAATATCAACGGCAGCCCTCTACCAACTCCGGGCCTATTGGATACTTGTATGAGTTTGATTGTAAACCCATCTACCAAACGCATGGCCTGCCCAACAACTGGATCGCCATCGCCTATCAGCACGTCGTGAGTTGGTGCTCTCAATATATATCATGTTACGTGTATAATGCTCTATATTATTTTACATGTGTGATATGTACATGTATACTCATGTAATGCCGCTGTATAACTTGAGTTAATTAAAGCAAGTTCAAGTAGTTATAGTAGTAGTAATAGTATTAATAGTAGTAGTAGTAGTAGTAGTAGTAGTAGTAGCAGTAGTAGCAGTAGTAGCAGTAGTAGTAGTAGTAGTAGTAGTAGTAGCAGTAGTAGCAGTAGTAGTAGTAGTAGTAGTAATAATAAAAGTAGTAGTTGTAGTAGTAGTAGTAGTGGTAGTAGTAGCAGTAGTAGTAGTAGTAGTAGTAGTAGTAGCAGTAGTAGTAGTAGTAGTAGTAGCAGTAGTAGTAGTAGTAGTAGTAGTAGTAGCAGTAGTAGCAGTAGTAGTAGTAGTAGTAGTAATAATAAAAGTAGTAGTTGTAGTAGTAGTAGTAGTGGTAGTAGTAGCAGTAGTAGTAGTAGTAGTAGTAGTAGTAGCAGTAGTAGTAGTAGTAGTAGTAGTAGTAATAATAAAAGTAGTAGTTGTAGTAGTAGTAGTAGTAGTAGTAGTAGTAGTAATAGTAGTAATAGTAATAGTAGTAGTAGTAGTAGTAGTAGTAGTAGTAGTAGTAGTAGTAGTAGTTTATATTTATATTACTCAAAAATAATAATAAATGTATACAGGCCTTCACCTCATCACATGGCTGTGAAGGCGTTGAAGACATGAAATAAAAACGGGACAATAGTAGTAGTAACAGAAGCAGTTTCATCATTTTTATTATTCTTATTCTTAGTTGTATTAGTATTAGTCTTATTAGTAGTAGTAATATAGTAGTAGTAGTAGTAATATAGTAGTAGTAGTAGTAGTAGTAGTAGTAGTAGTAGCAGAAATAGTAGTAGTTATAGTAGAAATAATCATAGTAGAAGTATTAGAAATAATAGTAGTAATAGTAGTAGTAATAGTAGTAGTAGTAGTAGTAGTAGTAGTAGTAGTAGTAGTAGTAGTAGTAGTAGTAGTAGTAGTAGTTAATATTAATATTAATATTAATTGTTGTTATTATTATGAGACTTATAATTATTATCATTTATAGTTATTGTATTGTTTTGTTATTAATACTTCCGCTATCAATATTATAATTAGCAAATACATGAAGTATCAACATTTATATACTCACACATTTCGAAAAGTATAGACAATATTATAAGCACCAAATTTTAATACCCGGGTCATTTTCCTCCACATTTTTGCAAAATGCATTTACGTTTTTATTATTCGTATAAATATAAATTTAACTCATATTAGTTTTATTTATTATTATCTACATTGACACCTAGATTTTATTTTGTATGTAGGTCGGCTATGTGTATGTTGACGCACAGCAGAAGATTCGAGAACAGACCTGCTCCGGGGACCCACCTGAGTACGACCAAGGTAACAAGTTACATTAAAACAAACCAACGACATTACACCGCTTCGTTCAATAATTTTTATAATCATTAGAATGTTTTATTAATAACTTTTATAAACATTAGAATGTTTTCATTTTATTTTAATTAATAATTTATTATATTGTTGTTGTTTTTTGCTGTTGATACGAAATAAAAAAAAGAATGTTAAAAAATTCGTAAAAACTTTGACATTATTTAAGTTGTCTATGATTTAATGCAATGAGGAACTTAATTATTTCAATTTATTTATTTTTTTTTATCTAATTATCAGCGAGAAAATTTACAGTACCTTGACGAATCCGCTTTATCAGATAGCACATATTGTCGAAGAAAAAACAACATCGCAGACATCATTTCTTTACTTTGTAACATTCTGTCTACTTTGTATTTTCAGATACAAGTATTATGTCATTGGTTGTTGTTTTAGAAAGAATTTAAATCGATTATATTTGGACTTTAATATTAATATTAATAATGTATGGGACTTTGACCCATGCATAGAATTATCAAAATTTTATTTGTTACTTTATTTAAAGGTGGTATCCGTCATTTTGAACTATTTTCTTTTCTCTAATTCAACCAAAAGAAAAAAAAATAGAGTAACCAGGAAATTTCCTGCGAAATGCTGTTTATTTTTGCCCTACACACCTGTAAAAAGTAAACAATGACACCACAGCTGTCATTACAAAAGGGTATTTCCTATACGAGCCTCGCTGCACAGTAAGCTATTTTTAAACTTAGAAAACCACGTGACAATTTACCAAAGAGCTCACTTTACATGAACATCTTATGATCTGGTTAGTCAACTATGATGTCGATATATATTTTAGCAAAAATCCTTATCGTACTTATTTACAGATTTTGGAAAAAAAAAAATACATTTTAAGCGATTTATTTCAAGATTTGCCCTGTTTAACTACTAAGATAATGTTATAAATATCCTTTACTTAACATAAAGTACATGTATAAGTTTATGCAGGAAGTATGCATATATTCTCAAGGGGTTAAGCAGTTGACACATGTATTAGATATAGCCAAACTGTCAGATACAACCCTTAAAGGACGGTCTCTTGAATTTGGTCATACAACAAAATACTTTCCAGACAAAAGTAAGACGCATTTTTCTTATCTTAAAACACACTACATTACATGTTTAACTACTATTCTTTGATTGTTGCAACTCAAAGAATGAAAGAGTTTGTAAAACAATGTAACTCAGAAATAAAGGTAATATAGTTTTGAAAGCTTTTGAAAAATGTAATTTGTGATAATTTTACACAAAAGAAAGCACCAAGGGAGCTCAAATGTTTAACGGAGTTTCGTTAGAATATGACTGATAAACAAACAGAATAGTCTAAGACTTGTTTTCTTCCAGTAACGACGAATAAACCTCAGCATGGCACATCATCACGGTCCACGACATCGTACGAATTTTTGTCATCACCAACCACCGTTCAGTCTTCGTCCCAATCACTGGAACAAACATCAACCATAATGCCAGCAACATTTGAATCATCTCCAACAATAGGGTTACCAACAACAGTCTTAACATCTACCTCTTTTTCGCCCAGTAGATCTTCTGAGCTGACATCTGAAATATTTGAATCAACCTCACAAAATACACCATCTATATCCTTCTCCTCATCATTATCATCTTCGGAAGCATTGCATTCCTCTTTCTCCCCTTCCCCCTTTTCTTCCTCATTACCACCGTCTGTTTTTTCCTTTTCTCAATCATCATCATCATCATCATCGTCATCATCATCATCATCATCATCATCATCATCATCATCATCATCACCACCATCATCATCATCATCATCATCGCTGACACCACACCATTCTTCATTTTCTTATTCACATCAAGACATACCTTCAACACCACCAGTTACAGACGTTTTCACTAAGAACATAACAGGAACGACTTTTGTTTCCTCATATCCTGGGAGCGAATCAACAGTATCAGCATCGACATTTAACTCACATTCAACTCCATATTCTGAGAACACAACTCTTATCACCGTGCCTTTAACACGGACTGGTCCAACCACAATTTCTACGACATCGCATTCTAGTTTACCTTCCTTCCGTACATCTATGACCATCTTGAATACTACACCAATGTCCACGAATTCCTTGCAGACCAGTCACATGCAAAACGGCTCTAGCACCAACCCGATGGTTCCCGGTACAAATTTAATTACGTCGTCTGTCGGATCAGAAGCGCCGACCAGCCCCAACGGAATTATTGTTATAACACCGTTCACTATAATGTTCAATGCATCGAACACAATGGGTGTCACATCACCATCCACATCGGCTATACAATCAACAATCCCCACTACGGTTCCATCGTCAGAAACCTTGCAGTCTTCGTCATCGAAATCAACCACGTTATCATCGGAGTTTACACCGCTTCCGATATTATCGACCGAGTCATCAAAGGAAACGTCGGTGACGTCAAATACCGCACCGTCACAATCATCAATAAAGTTTTCGTCGTTATTAACGAAGTCGACTAAGTTAACAACACCAGAGACAACAACGTTGCCACCAACACCACCCGAACCATCAGTTAAAGGTACTGATGTATAAAACTATTTTGTTAATTTTTTGTACAAATAAAACCTGCTGTTGCAAGACGATATAAGTATTAAATTGTCATCTTTCTTAAGATCGCCTATATGAATTAAAACACTGTGATAACGTGATTAAACGTCTTCGACATTTTTAGTTTGCAAGAAGGCATATTGAGGTTATTGATTGACGAACTTTTACAATATAAAAGACCTCACCTGATCACCTATTTAAGTTGTTTTACAGTACCTGTTTTTTATTACTTTGCTGGTAGGAGACACAAGTTTGTGTCACCCAGTTTTAAAGTTCTACACGTCACAAGATGGCGGTGCCCTAACGCAATATGGCGACAAATGCTACGAACTGGTTCCCACAAAGCTCTCTTGGAACCAGGCGGTAAATGACTGCACATCAAAAGGAGGCCGGCTCGTTGAACTATTCAGCCAATCAATGCAAAACTTCTTCACTCAATGGCTGTCGTCGTTCGGATTCTCTCGGCCCATTTGGACCGGACTGACAGATCTGGGCACCGAAGAACAGTTTGTATGGATGTCTGGTAGGAACACAACTCTAATGCTAGAACAGTAAAATGTTGATAACATGCTATGGAGAGATTATGACACTGAGATCTGTTTTTATTACCCTTATAAACTAGATGTTACATAACAGCGTTTATGTTTGGTTAGCATTGACCTAAAACCGATTTCCATCACTGTAAGTAACTGAAAAAAATATTGCTTTATGTTACAAAACGATACTAGAAAACAAACAGAAAGTTGTGAGTAAATACAATCTCTTACAAATACTCTTATACGTCACAGAGTAACTTTAATGTAATTTCTTCTATGTATTTACGTGTGTTGGTATTTTTAAGAAGAAAATAATAAGTTTGTTAAGAGAATCATAAGATTGGTTCGAGCTACTACCCTAAATATTTGAGAATAGAAATACCTAGAAATATCGACCATGAATATAAGGGTCGGGTTTGCCTTAATGTCCAGTCAAAAGCTTATTTGATGTTGACAAATGCAATCATCCACTACAGGCAAACCTGTATCATACACGAACTGGTTCCCCTTGCGATTTAACGCCAGCCATCATGGCGGTGAGGACTGTGTGGCGATGGTCCCCGGACCGCCGTATTATGGTCAATGGGAGGATGTTGAGTGTGGGACTAGTATGGTGAATGTGCTCGGAGGTATGCAGGGACACAGCTTTGTTTGTGAATTTGGTAAGTCATTCTGAAGTTGAAATATAAAACATTTAAGTTCTATAGTTATTCTTTATCTAAATGTATTTTATATCCCATCTGCTTGTACAAAAGGAATATGAACTTATTCATTTAATATTATTAATTTTCAATATGCCCTTAACTAGTATCTAACCAAAAGTGCTAATAATATTCGGACTTAATGTAGTTTGCACAAGTCAAGATAACAAGCTAGCCAAACAAATCGGACGGATCAAGTTCCTTCGGTGTGTACAGCTAGCTTCTAAAATAAGCAAATGAGATACATATTTTACAACTTCTAATGCTTTACCTGTATGGATCAAAGCACAAGGAACATGGCGGACGGGGTTATTAGTTTTTTTTCCCCTTGTATCCTACACAATACATTATTGTTTAAATAATAATTCATCCTTGTAAAATGCGCATATATTGATTATGATAGCGACCCCTCACCATACATATATCGGGTCATTCTATTTATTCATCAAAGGTTATTTTTCTTCCAACAGTTATGGCGTAGATACTTTAGTTTTCGCAATAATAACGCAATTTCTAGACTTAATGTTTAAAAATAAACATCTATCTACACAAGGTGGTAAATTGGTCAGCGAAAAAATGCGGATATTGTCATTTGTTTATCCATGTCATTTGTTTATCCAGAATATCCTTTTTAAATTTCCGTCTCTTTTTTTCAGATGTGGAAGAAGCCCGCAACGTTCAACTACAGAACATGCTTATTGGATAAAAAACAAAAGTTCTGTGTAGCCTTTTGCTATTAATTTAACATTGAATCATTGGCGTTATGTGCGTAATAAAGCCATTGACAAAATATTTGCTTCTTTTTCTTTATACTCTACTTCCTTTAGTTTGCTTTTAAATTTTTTTATTTATAAAATCAGAATGCGTCATCTGTAATTACGAAATTGTGAAATCCGTTTCTATGTTTTTATTGGTAATTTTTATAAGAAGTACTTATTAGAAACCTTTACAAGAAGTACTTATTAGAAACCTTTACAAGAAGTACTTATTAGAAACCTTCACAAGAAGTTCTTATTAGAAACCTTTACAAAAAGTACTTATAAGAAACTTTTACAAGAAGTTCTTATTAGAAACTTCTACAAGAAGTTCTTATTGGCAACTTTTACAAGAAGTTCTTATCAGTAATTTTTACAATAATTTCTTATTAGAAACTTTTACAAGAATTTCTGATTAGTAATTCTATTCATGATAACAAATCATATCATATGTATTGAAGTATCGGATACTGCTCCCATTATTTAAACATATACATCAATCAGGTACGTATAAACATATACACGTTATTAATAGGTTATTTAACAGCATTGTATAATCAAACTAACATACTATCTGATAAATTAATAACAAAATACTGATCTCATGACTTAGTATTTAAACTAAAATACTATAGCAACACAATGTCAACTAACAATGGTTTGTATGTGGGTCTTTGGGTGTTGAAATTGAAAGAAAATGTGTTACAAGTATGTGGTGTTAAAGGGTGCACTATAAAATAAAATAAAAGTTAACAAACTATGCACAAGATAAGTTGTTGACTTATTGGTAACAGTAAAATTAAGTGTTTTATTTTTTTTAATTTTTAAATGAGGTTACATAAATGCCCCGAGCTGCGAATGTTCCAAATTTATGTGTAGTAGTAGTAGGATGTGTAGAAATATGTGTAATATGCATGGCATCTAAGATTCTATGTAATGTGCGTGACATATATGCTTCTCTGATAAGAACATGCTGAGCATTCGACCTATCGCGATTGTTAAGTTGTTACTGTGTTGTGGTGGACTTATGCCTTAAGGTTTGTACTCTTTTACAAAACTTTGATAAAAACGCATTCTGCATTTTAGATTTAAAAAAAAGTATGTTTGTATGCGAAACTTCTGGTACGTTTTATCAATTTATCAGCAATTATTGATTCTGATAAGTGTAATAGTGGCCATTAATCTAGTTTATGCATATGTCTGCATTGATTGGCTGTTTGCTCTAAACAAGTGTTATGGTTTTTGATAGCGAACTAGTCTTTTAATTTTTCTGAAAAATAAATAAATAATTTTTAGCCCCTTTTCGAGATTAACATATTATTTATTTTTTCTTGGTACCTAATGAAATTCATTAAGAACATCATTGTAAAAGGCTTTGCAACGTTCTTGTATATAATAACTCCTGATAAAAATGTGTACACAACTTAATATCAAAGAATTTCGCAAAATATGCGTATCTCTAAAGTTGCGCCAGCGATGGTGTTCCAGAACTAGTTTATTTTTTGGTATGAACGTATGCCTTTGCAATATCAGTAGCACATGTGAATAATAAATTACTTAAATGTATACGACGTTTACAAAATGCGTTATCTTTGGTGTTTATGTTCAACAACAATACCTTTTTTAAAGTTTTGGTTATGCAAACAAAATGGTGTATTAATAAATTGAGGTTTAACACGACTTTAAAGGAACTAAGCGCTGAAAAATATAAAAGAAACTAATATGAAAAGACACAAAACATGAAGAACATTTCAAGCTAAACGCTTGTACATTTCTGTAGCACTTTTTATCACACTACTTCTCTCAAAGGCTAGTAAGTACGTGTTTTAAGCTGTTTTTATTTTATTTCATAAAATATAAATAACATAAAAGCATCAAATAAGGTGCATCTCTCACAGGGCCACGACATACCAAATCGTTAAGAATGTTAGAAGTATAGCTCCCTTGCTAACGCTCAACTATCAGGGTAGTTCCACGACTGGTTGGGCCGGTGTCAGGATACTGCGACTGGGTGTGGTATCATGCCAGGTGTTCAAGGCATGCTATATACAATGAAGGCTGCACTGTATCTGCTTCAAGTGGACACCGTCTCCAGATAACTGAAATATTGTTGGTTGGTGGATAAACACAATAAACAAAACAAACAAGGTGTATCTCCAATTTGGTTTTAATGACATTTAATGACATAATACTGATAATAGTATGAATTATTTACCATTGTAGTAGAAGTAAACTTATAGCTCATATGAGGAATACAATTGTGAAATCAACAGAATCCTTTTAGTATACAAAAATGATAACACAGTAGGATGTGACTGTTGAAAGATGGAGACAGTTAAATATTGCTTACCGTATAACTTTAGAGTAAATGGCAGCAGTTGTAAATGCTATCCAGGCATTATTATTTTCATAATGTCATTAATAAATCACATCTTCTTTACAGCGTTTGTTTCGTGTGATTCTAATTAAAATGCACATAACTATTACAATATGCATTGTAATAACTTCATTAACACTCAGGTTTTATTTTACATTTATTTCACGTGCCTTCATTTCAACCAACACTAGGTTATAAGTCTCGTATTCCGAACTGATCGAACATATGGGTTTCTGAACTGCCCTGAAGCCGGAGTACGGCTAAACATACAAAAACTAGCACTTAACTAGCACGTTTGACAATTTTAATGTAGTTTTTTTTTTTTTTGTATCTCAAATGTCTCGTTATGTATCTTACGCTTATGCCCGTACACACATCCTTATAAATTACAGTAAATTCATTTTATTCATATGCAAGTGTAAAAGGTTACTATGGCTTTACACTCGTAACTTAAACTTTAATATCTGACAACGCACTTCCATGGAAATCGATTGCTCCAATTAGGTGATGACGACACGTCACGTGACTACACTACTGTTCATTCTGGTGGTGTTCCAAGATTCCACTGCCGACTACCGATGCATCTGTAACTACAATGTTGAGCAGGCAGTTTTTCCGACGGTAAATTGTTTGACCCGTATACACAAATCTTTCTTTCATCTCGGCTGATTTTTTCTTTATCAAACTCGCCAAAAAAGAAGAATACATATTATACAGGAAATGCCGTCAAAATAAACATTGCCAAAATAGTTATTATGCATTAATCATTGTTAATGGTACATTTATAAAGACTGCCTTTAGCAACACGCCAAAATGCACACATCGCATTATTGGCATTTTCAACAACTACGACAGAACATACCGGTATTGAAAAAATGAGGTGTCAATATGTTTGCTTCTCTGTATTTGAAGAAAATCGCATTACACTAGCGACAGAAAAGTAATTAGAGCTTCTGTTTGTAAATATTTATTATATTCCCAACATGCATTTATTGACGTCGCATATGAATTTATCTAGGTCATTTACATAAAAACAACAGCGATGCTGGCTTAAGGGTATGTTTTTTTCTATATACATGTTCTTTTCACCATAAAACCTTATCGCAAAAATATTGCACAAATCCAGAGAAATTTGCATTAGGCCGATACATGTCTAACTAATCTATGAACCACAAAAAGATGCATAACATAAGATGCCTCTTCATTAATCACATAATCCCGCATAATTGTAAATCAGTCAATGAAATCATCATTTTCTTCTTATTTGGCCAATGAAATTCCTTATTTAAAATTTGACGGAAATAAAAAGTAGGTGGTCGACCTTGAATAAGTTATTTTGGGGGCTAGTGTTACAAGTATCAGCTCCTGTTAAAAAACTTTGCTATGTTTTCTCCTTCGATCCGACCTTTGAATGGTAAACATTCTGGTGCTCAGAACATATCAAAAAGGCAATAAAATAGACTTTAAATTTAGAGGCGTTTCACACATTTTATTGTCTTATACCAGTACACAAGGGCATGTTTTGAATACTCATATTATATACATGATATTGAATGACATCTTTACTTGCTATTATAGACGACCATCAGCTCGACACCTATCGGTTACGTTTATGAGTTTGACTGCAAGGAGAGGCTCATGTACATTGGATTGCAAGGCGAATGGTTGGCCATAGCGTTCGAACACAAGGTCCTAATGTGCTTTTTTGTTCTTAATTTTAATTTATTATGCGATGTAAGGCTAGGCTTGCATATTTTTTTAAATCGATGCAATGGATAAATGCCAGTGACTACATAAATTTCTAAAAGACAGAATAATAAGTAAGTAATAAATATGACATATTTGATGATTAAAAGCATTTTTTTTTAAGAAATTAGAAATGAAATCATACAGCTACAGAAGGACACCAAAGAGCAGGCAAGAGATAGCATCTTTGTCATAAAGGATACACTGTGATAACTGTAGTGCAGAGACTAAATTACGTAACAAGACAGCCTCCATGACTGAAAACTCGAGGGATTCAGTAGTCTTCCTTCCTGGTTCGTTATCTGTTTCTGATGCCCAGCAAAGTAGTAATCTGCAAAACTAGAGGGAGTGTAAGAACCGGAATGGTTTCGTTTCATTGGATCCCTGCCCCTTCCGAAAGACGCCAGTAAAATAAGAAGTCAATGTCAGTAAAAAAAAGGTATTAACTTTAAAATTACTGTAAATAAATATTCTGATTCTGATGCCTATCGATGACTATCGTCGAATTAGCACTGATGATCAAGGGACACCCATGGGATAACAGGATAAATGAACATGAACAATGGGCATGCATTAATGAGCTGTAGTGCTCACTGCATCGAATAAAATACGCCTACGAGTGGCAACAGCTACTCTCTGCCATCTTTTGCGTTGACTAAGGCTTAGATGGAAATTTTGACCACCAACATGCATTCGCTGATCAGTGCATAGCGTTATCCCGACATTGAAATAATATTGAAAAGATAAAAAACAGAATCGCTTTGCTGATTATGATCGCTTATTAAATTTTACCGTTACACCGTAAGACAAAAGCGTTTGAAACAAGAAAGTTCTTTTAAAAAGTAAACACTAAACTTTAAGAAACACTAAACTTTAAGAAGCAATTAGACAGTACGGAGGTGAAAGATTTGCTTTGTGGCAAAGGGCAGAGAATTAGTTTCAATGAATGTAGGATCAAGTGACGTTTTATGCAGTATATACACTAATACTGTAGGAAATTGATTTAGAAATGTTTATGACTTAATAAACCGTATAAATAACTATATAACCCCCATCCCTCTAGGACGATCAATAGATAGACTACAGTATATGATGCTTTAAGTTATTTCTATCATACGAGTCGCTATGGTATTCATTCGGACTAACCTTGCGTCAGCATTTGTAAATAGGTCAAAAGTGAAAACATAATTAATTTCTTAACAATGTAAGGGAAATAATAGCATGGTAACGGCACCACAATGGTTCATATATGTTTAACCATTTGAGCAGTATATACAAAATATGTAGGCTACTCCTATCCCCAAACTGTTCATTCGGTAAATAGAAAGTTCGTTCAATCCAAATGTGTTTTTGACCAGAGACGAAAGCAGTATGACCTGCTGATATTTCTCGACATTAGAAACCCTACGGGCGTGGTGAAGATCTCATTTACCGAAACTGCTGGGATACAAGAAAAGAAGATAATGCGTCATTTGCTTTAAAATGAACTGGTTTAGGAATTAAGGGAATACATTATATACCTTTTTAACCATCGTTGTGTTACCTGAATATTCTCTTTGCTAACACTGACTTTTGTGATTGCGTATATTAATCACAGGTCGGATATATACAACTCAACTCCGGGATTCAACAACTTACATGTGCTGGTGATCCTTTAACAGATGATACCGGTAAGTTAATTGAAACCAAGTGATGCTTACTTGTTGGATAGTAAAGAAGAAGGAGAAGCGTTTGGTGAAAGTAAGAAAAGATACAAAGGAAAATTTTATATCGGTTTAAGACATTATAAGGAAATTATTTTAATAATATTTGATAGTGATATCTCATTGTTCTTTACAAATAGCTTTATCGAACACTGGTTGACCTATATGACCAATTATTTATTAGTTAGTCACCATATCATTTTAATTGGTCGAAGTGCTGTTATCGATAACGTAAGCTAAGCAAGCATGTAGTAAGCGCAGGGTATCTTATATGATAATAAAATGAAAGGTTTCTGTGGTAATTTACTGGTAAGATTTGTATATCTTGTGTCCGAAATAACCTACTGAAGTGACTTCAGGTTTTGTGGCGTTATATCACAGATAATGCAACTAAACATCTCTTTTGCTTGGTAAATATGTGTACAAGCTCAATGTGCTCATATCTCTTTTATCCGTTCCAGTAACCACAACTGCATCAACACCACTAGCATACACTGCGACGACAACACCTCTCGTAACAGTCGATACACACGGTCATGGTCACGGGGGACAGACTGGCATCAACACCAACACTAACTCTCATCACGTGACAAATCCGCAGTCCCAGTCGCCAGGGTTCACATTTCATTCAATAGCCACATCCATTTATCCAACGTTACAATCTGGTGCAACTACCGTGGCGACAATCGTCTCTTCCGCTTCGTCTGGAGGCACATCTGGACTGACCGCGTTAGGTGAAGTACCAAGATTATTGTCATCAGTCCGCCCCCACCACCAATGCTCACCACCATCATCAACACCATCATCCTTATTATCTTCGACATCTTTATCATCGTTGTCATTGTTCTCGTCGTCGTCGTCATTTTTCTCCGTGACCATCATCTACAACCTCATGTCAATGTCATCATCAATGTTTTCCGTGTCTTGCCCAAAATCTGGGGCCCTAAAATGGTCTTTAAGATAATCCGCTGGTGTGTAAATACGCACATATAACACATATACAAAGATAAATATGGTGCTAAACGTATATATTTGACTAGTAACACAACATACGTTTGGACGTTGTTCTTGTTAGTTTAGACGCTAAATAGCCAAGAAGGATAATGCTGTGGTTTTCAGTTTTAGAAATACGAAAATCATTCTTGAAAATAAAAAAAACAGCAGGATTTAGGATGTCTTGTAGTACATGAATAACCATGATCCAGTGTTATTCATGAATAAACATTATTTACGGTATTAAGTTTTCCTTATTTTCACAGAGGAGGAATTTCAATTGTTTGTTTTTTCTTGTAAAATGTTTGATATATTTTATTGCTACAGTGCCCACCACGATTCATCCCACATTACGGCCGATTCCAACAACAATACCAAGAACTACATCCATAGCAGCACCACCAACAACAACTTTCGGTCCAGTTATTTCGGGTGCGTAAGACTGGCTACATGAAACAGTTTGTTGATCGTTTTTTTCATAATCTATTCATTTGAATGAAGGATTATTGTGAATACAGACAATGAAAGAATACATCATTTGCCGGTAGAACCAGAAATTCCAGATATATTGTTGTTCGTGGTTCCGAAAATAATCAACATGTATTATGTAGCGAGAGATACAGAGAGAGAGAGAGAGAGAGAGAGAGAGAGAGAGAGAGAGGGAGAGATTGAGAGAGAGAGAGAGAGAGAGAGAGGGAGAGATTGAGAGAGAGAGAGAGAGATGTGAGTGTTGTTATATTTATGTTTGATAATAACCTTGATAGATCTACTGTTTGGGTTCGTTATCTTATTTTAATTAAACTGAAATAATTTTGTTCAACTCACCATGTTGGCTATAGAATGCACTGTTAATACGGACACACTTAGCTCGCGATGATGTGTCGCTTAATAAACCACATAAGTTCTAATTAGTCATAATAGACCTATTTAAATTATTACATCATAAAAAAACACAACTTTTTTAAAATGAAGGTATCCGATAACTTCAACGTAAACGTTCTTCTTTTATTCCATTATGTATTAACCTATATTGTTTTTGTGTTCAGGAAACCTCAGCATGTGCCCGGACATTTTGAAGAAATACACAATGGAGGACGAAGGCGCGTTGACACAATATGGCGACCGATGCTATGAGCTGGTTCCTACCAATGTTATATGGACAAAAGCAGAACTAGACTGCAGGGCCAAAGACGGGCACCTGATTCAAATCCCGAACGAGGCTACGCAACATTATATTGTCCAGTGGTTAGGAAAGTTCAACTTTTTATACCCAATTTGGATTGGATTGAACGACAAAGATAAAGACGACCAGTTCACATGGATTTCAGGTAGGCCATACAAATATTACAGATATGGAACAAAGAGATGTGAAGTTGCATTTATATACTATATTCCAGACAGATTGAAACTGACAATGTCAGAAACATATTTTATATCCTTATTAACTAACACTTTGAAAACACTTTAAAAAACTGTGTTTGTTGTTGATTCTTTTCTCTTACGAAATCGCGTTTACATAATGAAAGGGTAACATATTATCACTTATAGTCTCAATAGTGATCCAATTTATTAAATTCTACGATTCAGAAGTTACTGTATATAAATATATGTTTTAACATAGGTGTACTTATGTATAAGTATAGTTTTATTTAAATTCAATGTATAGCTTTAACTTGTTAAAAAAACATCATTTAGGTAGCCCATTCTGCTTCTTGAATATTCGTGTATATTTAAACAGTTTCGTTTTAGTTCAACATTTCAATTTGACGCTTCCAAATTTTTAAATCACTAATAAATTCATAACTTCTACATACTATTGCAAAGTTTATGTATAAAACGAGAACTGTGGGATAAGAAACTTTTTTACAAATATACATCGACATTTTGCAATGATAGGCGTTTTATTATAAGAACAGTGTATTGAATTTAAATATTTTAAAACTAAGACGCATAATTGCCTGTGACAAATAAAAAAGGAAGTGATAGTCGACTTTTATTACAATTTGTTGCACAATATCCTATTTCTTGTAACGTTAGATTAATTTTCTTCGGCGATAATATGATGAACATTATAAGTGAATCATGTAATTGCACTGCATACAGTTGTAGGCAAATCAACTACTTCACATCTGATTTAGATGTGTCCACTGTTACCTAGGATAGACACTGTTTTGGGTGTCAAGTTAACATTAATAACACTTCACGACAATCTTATTTTCAGGCAGCTTTGATTTTATTTAGAAAACATCTTATACTTTAATGTTCTGCTGTTATTGATGATTATAATAAGTAGGAGGAGGAAGAAGAAGAAGAGTAACGTTATACTAAAAATAAAAATAACATTTCTGTCTGTGTGCACAAAGTCCGAATTCACTAGAAAAAGTCCATTTGACATTTTTGTTAATACTTTTGAGGGCGATAATGCTCTCAATGGCTGATAGGCCAATATTAAAGTACATTTTATGCCGATGTTTAAGTCTCCCTTTTTCTCAGCCTCTTTCCACATGGGCAATTGGTCAAATCGAGTGGAAAATATCCAGTTGGGGATATCTTTCAGATGACTTGTAGTGTCACGATGGTGCTTCTCAGACATGTGTAGTTCTTAACCCTTATAACTGGATCATATATTTTCGACGTTATGCCTTTGGGTATACAAAAGGCACGCAATAGATTAATCTGAACAAAAACATTGTTACAGTGCCTTACAATTCTGTACGATATACGAGTTGGTTCCAACATCATGTGACAGCAGGCCGACATGTTGATGACGTGTGTGTCGTACTTCGACCCGGCTCCCCATTTAGTGGGAGCTGGGAAAATGTCGACTGCGGAGAAACATTCCCATCCGGTGACACGGGACAGCAAAATGCATTTATATGTGAATACAGTAAGATTTTTAGTACAGTCATCTTAAAAATAACAAATATATCAAATGCTCGAATTTGTTATTTATGTTTCGGTACGTACTTTAAAAACACTGTAATGGAGAAATGCTGCAGCTCTTAAGATGTTCGTTATCTCACTAAACTGCAGAAAGTAGTGACAGCATGATCTGTGAGTCAGTAGACTGTATGAGGTTTGTGAAATCAGTTTCATTGTTATTCTATTTCTTCGATCATAAATATAATACTTGTATTACAAGAAATAATCACATAAGATCCTATTTCTCTGATAAAAAGTATTGTATATGTGTTAGCGAAATCATTTGAGATCCCATTTATTTATTGATAATTATGTCTGTGTTAGCAGAATAATTCAAGATTTTATTTCTTCGTCCAGAATTATGATGTTGTTTTTATTTAATGACAGTTTTATTATTGCAGGTACAACTACACAGGCAATTGTTATTGGATAAAGTATTGTCTGTGCCTCATAAATGATAAAATATGCAAACGCCATTCTGTTTGAGTTTTCCTTACGTAGAATAACATAAAGAACTGCAACACAAAATCCACTACATGTAAAAAACTTCGATAACTTAACATTAATTTCGAATATATTTCATTTTGTATGCATGATATAATAGAATGATATTAAAACCTTTTCACTCATTGAAAATCAATCATATTTTGACAAGAGCTTATATGTTTCTATAAAGTACAGTTTAAGAATATCAACATACTGGTGAACTTTTGTCACATCATAAACATTTAAAACTACTTCAGCCATTAGTTTCATGGCGTAGTAAATACAGGATCGCCACAAGTTTATATAAAAAAACTGATGGAAAACCCGTTATGGACGTTTTTAATCTGTCGTCTGATATTAAAAAAGACACTAAATATAAAAATACACTTTCCTAAAAGTGGTTCTTATAATCATAGTGAAAAAGATCATGACACATCCAATGTACAATAGAGAGCATGCGCTTTTAGCATGAAAATAACTATCCTGGGAACTAAACTCCTCTCTTACACGGTCGATTAATTACATAAACCTTTGACGATGTTAAACCATAATTTGTTGGAATGTAGAGTATTAGCTACTTTGTTTGTTTTCCATGTTCTCTGCTACATCTGTATTCACACGCTGCATTGTTAACATCGGTATACTTGGCTTCTGTTGTTAAACAATACTTCGCCAAACAGCTACGAATTCCTATATATGCCAGATACTTTTATAGTTACAAGCTACACATTATTGTTGCAAGCAAGTTCCTGCATTTCGCCAGGTACACTATGGTCCCCATAAAAAATCATTCCACAAGAGGCACAACTCTCCAGAACAGCGCCAATAACAAACTTATTAATGCATGCAGCTTTAAAACTGTTTACGGTCTTTTCTAAATAAACGTGTAAGAGGACATTATAAATATAGATCTAGTATAATACGAACAGCGATAACAGCAAGAGAGATAAGATAACGACCTAAAAATGATGGGCCATAGCTGTAAGTACTCGATTCGTTTACTCTGCCCTTTAAGACTTGTTTTGTTTTATTGTTAATTTTTGGTTTTGTGATATTTAAAACAACAATCCATAAACTCAAACTAAATCTGATAGGATCCGCCATGCACTGAAAAATCCTGTACGATCCTTTGCTGGGCATATAACGCTTTCACCTCGCAACTGTTCTGTAGTAGTTGATAATTTATAAACGCCCACATGGGTTTTGAGGTATCGAACTATTTTATAAGACATGGAGAGAATATTCTTTTCTTGTACAAGAACAATTATATATCAGTCAATTATCAAAATAGTATAACCATACATGGTTTTACAAGCCACAAGCTGAAGTCAAATGCATTGTAATTTGTTCCTTTATATTCAATTGATCATGCAATAGTTACAATATTTGGAAATCTTTACATTATTTCCTGTAGAAGAAATACACACTAATATTTATTCAAGAAAAACGATTATGTTTTCATTTCTTCAAGGGACGTTCGCTTCACTTGTCCTCTTGCTATTGTCGTCACAGATCGTGACGGCAGACTATAGCTGTGTTTGCAATTATGCCGTAGAATATTCGGTTCTGTCACAGGTAGGTAAGTTTTAACTCATGTACTTTTTGTCTCATGATGTAGCGAAACAGTTGTAGTTGTAGCAGCAACAATGATGTAGGTAATGACGATGGAGATGGTGATGCTGATGATGCTGATGATGATAATGATACTGATGACGGTGATGCGATGATAATGATGATGATGATGATGATGATGATAATGATAATGATGATGGTAGTGATGATGATGATGATGATGATGATGATGATGATGATGATGATGATGATGATGATGATGATGACGATGATGATGATGATGGTGATGGTGATGGTTATGATGATTAAGATGATAACGATGATGATGACGAAGACGATGACGACGATGATGAAGATAGTGCTGATATTGGTTGTGATGATGATGATGGTTCGAATTCCATTGCAGCCCCAAGCTAGCTCCACCACACTGGGCTATATGTATGAGTTTGACTGTAAGGCAGTGTACGACATGCCAGGCGTGCCAGATGGCTGGTTAACAGTCGCTTACGAACACCAGGTAAATCATGCTTTGCGTTTTTTACGTCCCATCAAGAACCAGTCAGTAATTCGAAAACGATGATGATCTGGATCTGATCCTATGAAGCCGATTTAGTACTACCGTCACAGTGGCAAGCATGACATGATACCACGCCCAGTAACATTATGACACAGGGCCGAAAAGTAGTGGTTTCATCCATTTTAATACAATGTTAATCAGGAACATCTACGGTTTTGACGAATTTCTATTTTCGCAGCCTGTGGTTAAGTGTGACCAGTCAAACCTAGTGCCTTCGCCCTATCTTGTTTGTGTCACATTGGCCGATACTCTATGTAAGAACAACTGGTATTTCTACAAACAAACAGACAAAACAGATGTTAATCTATTTATATTTGCAATACACAATCTGTTCAAAAGAAGATATAAGGTACGTGTATGATAATTAGTTAAAACCTAAAACATATATACTTTGGCCTTTTTAATGAGGAAAATCCACAGTGGTCTATATTTTTGTTAAGTAATGAAACGTTCCATCTGGCTTGCAAAACATTTGTTCTCGACTTTATAAGTGCCTTGGATTTCATTTGCTCTTCAATACTTATAAAGGTGAAACACGATAAAAATGAAACGTATCATTTATACAATACGAGACAGACAATATTTTCTTATTTAAAATAATGAAAACCAACGGGTGGGGAATTCTTTTGCTGTAATGCATTAGAGTTATTGTTCACAGTATAGTTGATGTACTCTGGCTTACAAATATGTACCGAATGGCACATAAACTACAGATTCAAATGTTAACCTTACCATTTTAATCCGCTAAACTTCGTCTAACTTCGTCGTTTCTCCCAAGCTGTACTGTACATATATGCAGACTCGCCATTCAATGAATGTTGCAGATCGGATATTTAAAGGAGGACTCTAAGGATCTCCAAATCACTGTATGTCAAGGGGAAGCACCAAAGTATGACGAAAGTAAGACACATTAATATTCACTTCATTGTTTTCTTTTGTAGCAGTGCTAATGTACGGTTACAGTTCCTTGAATCGAATGAAAGTAGAACTTAATACATATGTATGTTCGGTGTCAATATGAATTTCTACACGTATGTTACAATTGTACATTGTATTTACATACTTTTGACGCCAATATGATTACCGCTGCTCTGGAACGACAGTTTAACCGTGTAGATTTGCTTTTTACATCACAGCACAACAACATACACACACACACACACACACACACACACACGCACGAGCGCATTTTTATTAGATTGAAGGAAAAGTATTGACCGTAGTCCCAGTACAGTGTGTAAGCACATACCGTTATTTTTAAACAATAATGCGTATCGAATACTGTCAATGACAATCAGACTTATTAGGAAAGGTTTTTATCAAGTGCCATTAAGTAAAAAGTACTCATAAATTTATTTATTTATTTACTTATTTATGTATTTATTTATTATCGTCCCACCAACATTATTTCTGTTATCATCAGTCGATGTCCACTTGAAGCAGATATAGTGCTGCCTTCACTGTGTATAGCATGCCGTGAACACCTGGCATGATATCACACCCAGTCACATTATCCTGACATCGTATTGAGCGTTAGCAAGGGAGCTATACCACTACCATTTTTAACGACTTTGGTATGTCGCGCTACCTGTATAGGTTATCGGTAAATCAGCAGCTCAGAAATATTCTTAGATTTACTATTCTGTATTCTTAATGTCTATACTTATATTACTACTTATGAGGGCACATTATATTTCAGTTACAGTCAAACCAACACCAGTCGTCAGTCACACAATGCCGCCACAAACAACTACCACATCAACGTCGGCAACAACAACGACGACAACTACAACTACTACTACTTCTACACCCGCGACAACTACCACAACCCAACGATTGACAACGGCAACCACGACAAGGTTACCTCTGACGTCACCAACCACAACGACAACAACACCCACAACAACCCACCAGAGGCTTACCCTTCGCACAACTCCGCAACACATAATAATGAGTATGTATCTAGGCCTTATATAGTCATAAAGAGACCTTATCACATTAATAAAAAAAATGACATAAATCGACATTCGAATATAGTTCCATATTGGTATATATCTGGGATAAGTTCTATATATTTGGATGTCTGCTCATATGGTAAAATATTTTAATGAACCACAGGTCATATTGTCCATATAGCACTATATCGGCATTTGTATCTATCTTGTACGTAGACAACGTAAGACTGTGCCCGCCCATATTGCACCAGTATACGCGAGAAGATGGCGGCGCCCTCACCCAGTACGACCGAAGCTGTTATGAACTGGTTCCCATCCGTGCGATATGGGCAAAGGCTGAGAACGACTGCAGGGCCAAGGGCGGCCACCTGTTCCATATCCAGGTAACTTGAGTAATAATATACTTTTGGCCTTATACCCATTAAAATCTGTTTCGAAATCTATTCTAGGTTTATAACATCGCAGTGGCATTATCTCGGAGAACTGCTGTACTTTGTTTTTTCCAGAATATCAAAAAGTTCTTACTTCATTTATTATTTCGCTTCGATTGGGACTTGCACCAACTCAGTGAAAAGCTAAGCAATCAAGGGCGTATCGAATCAGCTACTTTATCCTCGGCAATGTGCACTTCCGTCAAGGGAAAGATCGCTACTACCGTCATGTTCTTGCCCACAGCTTCCTATGACCTATCAAGTGTCGATGTGCCGTAAAACCCAAAATACACGTTCTTACTTTATTGGTCTTTACGTCACACCATCCACCTGTTCACTTACAATTTAATAAAATTGTGCGTCTAGGGTAACTGCCAGACGGGAACTTTTGTCAAGAATTAATATTTCTTCATACTGTCCTTATGTATACCTGTTTGCCGAGAAAAGACGGAAGTCGATCCGACAAACAGAAGACTGCCAGAACAAACAAAAATACTGTTTTATATTATATTGAATAAGACATTGGACTTCAGATAAGTGGCTCCCAGATTCGTAATGCAGACCTAGTTCGTGGTGTTAGCAAAAGACTTTTTACAGCTCATTTTCCCCAGGTAGTTACTACAAAAAAAGCTCTACCCAGAACATTGAAGGGAAATAGGGACTAAAATAGAACATATGACAACGTTCCGTCAGTATTGCAACATAGGTTAAAATTTGAAAAGGCACAGGACAAATGTATTCCCATGCCAAATCTAGTGTTAAAGGTACAACAAAACTGTGACGAGACATCATACCAATTAGAACAAACCCACAGTTGCACATTGGAACGGTCAGTCGTCAATAAATGCTTGTGACGCCCACTTAGGAAGCATATAATGTCTCTGTTTATTTCAGAGTGCGGATTTCCAATCGTTTGTCTACCACTGGATCCAGTCGTACCAGTTTGACCATGCCGTATGGACCGGGCTGCATGATCTAGTTAACGAGGAAAGCTTTGAATGGATTACAGGTACTTGGTGTTTCGTGAAGTTTCAAACAGTTTAAGAACAAATTCGTTTTAGCTTGCATTTTTTTCTCACTAATAAACTGATCTACACTCAATCGTAAATGTCTGTTATTAAAGTTTAAGTATTTCACTACATCTTGTAGATGTAAGCAATAAGATCGTATCTTTCAAAAGGCCGTATACATGAAACAGTACCGTGATGCAAGTTTGTTCTTTATATTTTTGTTTGTTTATATGTAGGCTCCAATTTGTGCCACGTTTTGTTGTTGTTATTGGAAGGATCTATCGCGGGGACGGACTAGGGGTTCCAATTTTACTTTTGAGGTTGAAAAGTTACCACAATAAGGAACACATCACATTGTCATCTCTCATTTATAGGTGATCATGTTATCTACACGAACTGGTACCCGGACCGATATGGTAACTTGGCGAGCCATCACATAGAGAACTGCGTACTGCTGGTACCCTACTCACCGTACTACGGCCAGTGGGACGATGTGCAGTGTGGCATCACGTCTATATTCGGGGACTCGGGCCAGCAAAACCCGTTCATTTGTGAATACAGTAAGTATCAAAACAGGCAAAATAATTGAAACCTTAATGATATATATAGTAAAACAAAACAAAATATGTTAATTAGACGTAGTCATGAAGTACAAAGTCTATATTACGAGAAAATATATATAATGTTTACAACACGTATATTTGTGTCCGGATAAGAATAGTAGTATTAATAACGAGGCCTACTTTTGTCCCGTTCTGGCTTAAACGGCATGTTAATTAAGCCTATAAAAACAAAGTAGAGTCAACAAAACCACCTCTGACACGTGTAGAATTTTAACTCTTTCTCGTGTTCCTCACATTATTAGAATACATATTCCGAAACTGGTTTTACACGTTTATCATTATCTTTAGTATTTAATGTATTCTCCGCAAACTCTTTGGGACTCTTGAAACATTTGAAATTTGCCCTGCATAAAAATTCTTAAACAATTGAATATTTCAGATGATTAGGAAAAAAAACTTTTTATTCTTTTTTTATCTTATTAAACATATGTTTGCTTCACGAATCTGTCATGTCCATAGTCTTATATTATTTTGCAAGTTTACATTTTTCGATCCACTTTTAATAATCGTGCTTAATTAAAGTTTAAGTTTACTAGCATTTTACACACAAATCGTTATATGCATGGTAATGCTTATTGATCAAAGTACAATATGGTAAAACCGTAAGACATATATTTTGTAACTTTAACCCTCAGTTTAGCCCTTTAGTCCTTTTCACGAAACACACAGCATAAACTCCTGTCTGTTGTTAAAACTGCACTTATCTTGTATATATTAGGAATCGACGGCAGCCATTTTCCACCGAGCAATATTCTGGTTGGGTGAACGATGAAGGAAACGGCAATTGGATTATTACTTTTGGGTCCCGTCGATTTTTCTTTTTACTGAATTTGAGATAACAAGAAAGAATTAAAATTCAATGAAATGAATTGTTAATTTTCATTTTTCATGTACGAAAAAGAGGGTGTTGGTCATAGTGATGGCGTTGGATTTATTAAAAGTAGTTGTAGCGATGAAAGTTGTGGATTTGTTGTATCTAGTATCTAGCCGGTAGTGGCGCATATATGAGTATTGTAGTGAAAAGGTTTTGGGTGGTGCTTGTAGTGCTGGTTGTGGTTGTTTCACGTGGGTTGTTGTGTTGGTGGTTATGACGGTGATAGTAATGCAGATGAAAGCTGTGATGTTGGTTATACTAGCTTTGGTCTTGGGTTTGTTGTTCGCGGCAGGCCTGGTAGTGGTGGTGGTTGATGGTGGTAGTAAGTAAGAAAGCGTCCTGACAAACGGTCATGATAGAATTAGTGGGCGTTGTGGTTATAATGTCATAACTCTGAATGATTTTATTATGATTGTAGTGGAAACAAGAACAACGACCTATGTGTGCCTGAATTAGGTAAAACTTCGGTGCCATCTATGAACATTGCAGCCTATACTTTCATGGATCGGAGTACATAAATGCAAAATCAGATCCACTGTGCCCAGGTCTTTTTTAAATGGGTCTGTGTAGGACGACAAAGGTGGCTGTATGTAAATTCGTGCTATAGTAGATGGTGCCATTAGGTGTAATAAGGTTTGACCTATATAGATAACCTACAACCATATTTTAAAAGACCGTCAGTAAACAGTTATCAGCTGGAACCTTCAGGCGCAAGTTAGTACGGTTCATAATCATTACAGTTATACTAAGTAAACATAACAGGCATAAGTTATTTTAATCGTTACCATTGATCACATAAAAGGCAATAGCAAAAACACAAAGAAGCAGCGGCATCATATTTTATCATTTATCCTTACATTTATCTGTTTTACTTAGGTGCCTAAATCTAATCTGTTCATTGTCATTTAGCTGCATTTTTATATAATGACATTTTAATTCCAACAATCCAGCATGATGTTTTACTTGGTTAGGGCATGCTGCTTCTCTGCAAGGCTGCGGCAGAGTTTTTAGTTTAAGTTAGTCCAGGCTGAGGTCTTTGGTTATTTTAATGTCTACTAATGCAAAATTAGAATATATGACAAAGTCCTATGAGCATTGAAATGTATACCAACATTTGAAAAGGCACAAGAAAAAGGTATTTGCATGCAAGCCAAAAGTAAAAGAAAATCAAAACTTTAATGTGTCATTTAACAAAAAGAGCCACCCCAACAGTTACCGCCATGGAACGATCCGTCATCAAAATGCTTTTGCTGAAGATATATATACCACCGGTAACCGAAATACTGTTGGTGGGACGATAAACCCAATAAACAAAATATATATACCTTCAATCGTGAATTAGCCGTAGGGAGCTTTTCTGTTGTTGCTGTTTTTCTGTGTCTTTTTTGTAACTGTTTCCCACAAAATGCCTTGTTAGAAGGCAACAATAATTTGGCAAAATATTGATTAATATTTAAAGATTTTTTAAGATTAATTATTACCTAGAAATCTATTGTTTCTCTAGGCAACAACATATTAATATTATTTTACAACATGTGAATTCTTGTTGACAATATGCCAATGTATTATCATCTGCATAGTTTTAAGGACTACTACTGTCGTAAAAATAACGTGTATAAATATTTTAAATAAGACATGTCCCAAACATGTACCTTGAGTTGCACCTTTAATGTTTCTAAAAAGCGATGATAATATTTCCAAGTTCGAACATCATTTTCTAAATTACATCATTTTCTAAATTTCAAATAACTGAGGAGTGTATTCATGGACGCGTCTGCGAATCCGAAATGTTTCGGTTAAGCAGCAACAAATCACAACACATTCAAATGCTTTATATAAGTTCATTAAATTTGTAGTATTACATTACTCTAATTACTTGTTTAAGTCTTCAACTACATGTTGTTTGACACCTATATCCTAGCCTAATCGCGATGGATGCACAATGAGCCCTTTAAGCGTCATGTTCCGGTTTAGGCAAGATCCTTAATGTGTCGAGGTCTTTAAGATAAAATGCGTTGCGCCTTTTGTTCGAGCCAGCCAATTATCTGCGGACATCCTCTACTTTTTAATGCTGGATTTCGCCGATATTATATAATCGTAGATTGTATTTAAATCATACCCATGCCAAACAAACCAAAATCAGGCAACAGAAAAACAGTTTTGCATCACATGGACTTTGATATTAAAACACAACTAGCTAATTGTAAATAATCATATATCACTTATAAAACATACTTATATTGAGCAGTAGTAAATATTTTTTTCTAGATTATAACCGTACAGAAATGAATACCAAATGTATTTAAATACTTAACAGCATCATTTTATCTTAATTTATTTAAGCAATTAGCTCAAATTTAGGTATTATTTTAAAAGGTCGGGAATAATACCATTCAGTTTAATTTGATTAATTTAGTTTCATCGCTATAAATGAATATACCATTCTCTTGCTTTTTGAAACGAATTAGATATAAAGACTATTAACACGGAGAATGTCAATCATGACTTTTTTAGAAGTTGTATCCGTTATGATTTTCGAATCTTATTAGCCATATCTAGGGAAAACAACTTAAAAATTATAAGTTATGACGTTAAAGATGTAACGGCGATTTTTCGATATTTTTTTTCATTATATTATCAACTTTTATAAAAAGGTACAAGTAAACTCCGTTATATTATAATTTAATTTGGGTAATGTTTAGAATATCGTCTGTCAATTAATAATATCGCCTACGAGTACACAATTGAGCATGAATAATACTTGATTGAGGTACGGATATGATGAAGGAAGAGGCTGTGGTGCTTCGGTAATTTTATTTAAAAATATATAATTCTGACAATATATAATTCTGGGGTCCATAACAATATATGCAAGTCGCTATCATTGTGATCAAGCGGAATTAGTGTTTGTTTATTGGGTTTATCATCCTACCAACAGTATATCAGTTATCTGGAGACGGTGTCGACTTGAAGCAGATATAGTGCTGCCTTCACTGTGTATAGCATACCATGAACACCTGGCATGATACCACAGCCAGTCACATTATCCTGACACCGGGCCAACCAGTCGTGGAACTACCCTTATATTTGCTTGAGCGTTAGCCAGGGAGCTATAGCACTACCATCTTTAACGACCTTGGTATGTCGCGACCCGGGATCAAGCCCGGGGCCTCCCGTACCTGAAGCCGACGCTCTACCAATTGCGCAACCAGGTCCGGTGCGGAATTAGTGATCTTAGTAACTTTTGTTCGATGCCAATACGAAAGTTTTACCGACGCATTTGATTTAACAACCCTCTTAAGTCACAACCAGGCATTAACTCTGTCTTAACAACAATCATCTTATTAAATTATTTTGAACTCATCAGTTACAACTTCTTTACTAATCGATGATGTATGATTGCACTCGGATAATGAAGTAATGACGGAAATAACCGATGGGGTCGGTGTGTATGATATAGCATGGTGAAATCGCCTTATTTCGAGCGGATGGTGTATGCTGACGGAATTAACCGATGATCATCCGTGTGGATGATATAGCATGGTGAAAGCGCCTAATTTCCGGCGGATTGTGTATGGTGACGGATTTAACCGATGAGTTCTGTGTGGATGGTGTATGGTGACTGAGTTGTCCTACAAGTTCCGTTAAGTTTCGTTTAAATTATGTCGCATGACGGAACTTTTCGAAAGGCTCTGATTTCTACCGACTAAGTCCTTTACTATACAACAGACCTTATCACGTTTATTGACAGTACGTTCACTGGTTTGAAGAAGTTTTAAGGCGATATGGATTCCAAACTGGTAATGCTACAGAAGTCTCTGTTAAAATCACAATGAACATGACCCTTAGATAAAACCAGCCAAAAGTGGTACGTGTGCTAAATGCATTTCTTTCTTCGGTCAGAGCAAACACTTTGCGTTTATAGGTCTAGTTAACAGGAACCTCGCCAAGATAAAAAGGAACTTGTATTTTGGTGAGTAGATTAGAGAAAAAAATAGTACTGATTTCAGCAGTGATAAATGGTAGGTTTGTAATGGTAAAATAGATTCTTTATAATAGAGATACCACTTGTTCGTGGCTGATTATATTATATAGCCTAAAACTATTATGAATAAAAAACAGGATAAAAAAATATAGGCGAAGTACGTTGTGAAACTATTATGGTGTTCTGTTCCATACTACAGTGAATACATTATTTTACTATAAAATACATGTGTTGCAAACAAGTAAAATTACACGTTAATATTATATGCTGTAAATGTATTTAAATAAAGAAAATTAATCGTTATTTGGAATCAATAATATAACTGTATACCATAGATGCTTCTGATAAAACATGTTGTTATACGTTGTATTTTGTAGGTGTATGATAATAATATATTTTAAAGTGATGTTGTATTGTGTTGTTGTTTTCGCAGTCCCACCATGCGAGCCCTTATGTTTATGACGGCGTTAGCCCAGATCTTGTCGGCAATGGCGGACTATCCGTGCGTCTGTAACTATGACGTCGAGAATGCCGTCCACGCAGGGGTATTTATTTCATACCTGTATCATTCATATTTGTATGCTTATTCTCGATCATAGTTTTGCGCTAGTACATGAAACATAGAACCACTATGTATTGAAGTTTAATTGAATATGCAGAAGTACAATAAATGTGTGAGTTAACAATAAAGGTTACTTTAACAATAATGACGCTTAAAAGCGCTAATTAACGTATTGATATATAGGCGCTTGTAACCCTGAACTTTCAATACTTTTATTCAATGTTTTATAATGTGGATTTACATCACTATCATTATAGATCAGAATTGCACATTAAAATTAATAACCCATCCCAAGGGAAGTGATATATCCGACTACAAACCCTAAGTAGGTATTTCTTGAAACACATTGTAATGTATATTAATTATTTCATCTCGTCTAAACTAACACCTTGGTAGATATATATGTATTCTCAGGCCTCATCCAGCACCTCGGTAGATATAAAAAATTATTATCAGGCCTCATCTAGCACCTCGGTAGATATACATGTATATTTTTTATTTATTCTTTATATATATATATATATATATATATATATATATATATATATATATATATATATATATATATATATATATATATATATATATATATATAGCTAACGCACCGTCTCCAGATAACTGAAATACTGTTGGTGGGACGATAAACCCAATAAATATATATAGCAAACACCTTGGGACATATATTTTGGTGGATAAATCAAAGTATCACCCGATGTGTGGTGTTAATATACGGCAACGTATTTCTTATCAGATGGACAATCAATCCGCTATTCTCGGCTACCTGTATGAGTCTGACTGCAAAGAAAATGTAACCATCAGCAGTCCTATGAATGGCTGGGTACCTGTGGCCTTCAAACACGAGGTTTGTTATATGTGTTATTTGCTTATTCATGGAAAGTAAATTAAAGCAAAAATAGCATTTCAACACCCATTGTGTTACCTTCCCTATAACATTAATAAGCGTATGTGGTTTAAAACGAATATTTGGAAACTTATTTGTGGATACATTTAGGATCCTGACATATGCTAGGAAGAAAAGGAAAACAGAGAGAAACACCTAAATGAAGCCAAAACACGTCTTTGTTTTATTTGACCCCGGGACCGCTTGTATGGCAGTTTAATGTCATACAAAAGGAACCAACATTCTTGATACAAATGTATGTTTTTTTTAATATGCCTTGCCAATGACACAATGTTTGCAAACAATATTCAAATCAAACAAATTCATGATTTTGACCGGTTTCAAAAGACTCTTATTAGTTTATCTAAATGGATTAATGTCAGGCCAAGGGAGGGGTCGATTATTTTTTTTTTGTTTTGTTCAGTTGTCTGTATCACGTACTTATTTTTTGTTGTGTTTATGATGTATACCGATTACGCCGTTTTAAGAGATTAAACAATTTTTTCGTGACTTTATTTTTGACACTAATAGGTTAGACAATCTTTCGTGCGAACGCATACTCAAACCTGCATTTCTTTTTAAAGTTTTTTTTTTTCAAAGTTTTTATTATTTTATTATTTTTGTGGTTAAACAATGAAATTGTGTATGCGGCGCAGTAATTTAAGAAGCATGAAGAAAATTCATTCTTCAAAGAAGAAATTTATTTATTACAATGAAAAAGGTAACTTAATGAAATTTTTTAATAGATTGGATATATGATGGCAAGTAACCAACTTCAGGCAACCACATGTCTTGGGGACCCATCCACGGAAGATATCGGTAACATAATTGTTTTATACTGACGACGCCGTTAACGCTATAAAACATTACGACCTCTTAACATATTTTACATTGGCAACAATGTGAACTTGCTTAACACTGTCGACAACGTTAACATTTGTTTACACTGACGAAGCGGTTAAACCTTGGAAAACTGACGACGTCTTAACATATTTTACAATGGCAAAAGTGTGAACTTGCTTAACACTGCCGACAACGTTAACATTTGTTTACACTGACGAAGCGGTTAAACCTTGAAAAACTAACGACGTCTTAACATATTTTACAATGGCAAAAGTGTGAACTTGCTTAACACTGCCGACAACGTTAACATTTGTTTACACTGACGGAGCGGTTAAACCTTGAAAAACTAACGACGTCTTAACATATTTTACAATGGCAAAAGTGTAAAACTGTCTAACTGTGGCGACAACGTTAAACATTTTTTACATTGACTAAGCGGTTAAACCTTTAAAACCTGGAGAAACTAACGACGTCTTAACATATTTTACAATGGCAAAAGTGTAAAACTGTCTAACTGTGGCGACAACGTTAAACATTTTTTACATTGACTAAGCGGTTAAACCTTTAAAACCTGGAGACGTCTTAACATATTCCGGCATTGGCCACGGTGTAAAATTGTTTAACACTAGCGATATCATTAACATTTGTGTACGCCTACGAAGCCATTAACTCATTTCAATATGAACCGCGTTATGTCACCGAGGACACATTTAACCCTTATTAATATTGACGACGTAACAACATTTTCAGACTGTTGGCGTTGTAGCACCTTCGGAAAATAACAACATCGGTAGCATTTGTTTTGATCTTACAACATCACTAACCCTTTTATATGTGCATGCTTTTCCATTGCATTTACACCTGTTTCACCCGAAAAAACGTCGCTTACACATGCTTCACGCTGATTACGTCGCTAACATGTCGCTAACACATGCTTCACGCTGGTCGCTAACACATGCTTCACGCTGACTACGTCGCTAACATGTCGCTAACACATGCTTCACGCTGGTCGCTAACACATGCTTCACGCTGACTACGTCGCTAACACGTCGCTAACACATGCTTCACGCTGATTACGTCGCTAACATGTCGCTAACACATGCTTCAGGCTGACTACGTCGCTAACACATGCTTCACGCTGATTACGTCGCTAACATGTCGCTTACACATGCTTCAGGCTGACTACGTCGCTAACACGTGCTTCAGGCTGACTACGTCGCTAACACGTGCTTCACGCTGATTACGTCGCTAACATGTCCCTAACACATGCTTCAGGCTGACTACGTCGCTAACACATGCTTTACGCTGATTACGTCGCTAACATGTCGCTAACACATGCTTCAGGCTGACTACGTCGCTAACACGTGCTTCAGGCTGACTACGTCGCTAACACATGCTTCAGGCTGACTTTGTCGCTAACACCTGTTTCGCAATGACTACGTCGTAAAAACAGGTTTCATACTGACTACATTACAAAAACCTGTTAAACACCAACGGCGTTGTGACACCTTTCAATATTGACGACGTCGTTGACATTTTTTTTTTAAATTTTTTTATTATTTTGACACCTTCGGTAATACTCGTTTACACTGACAACGTCAATAACAAATAAGCACCGCAATTATTAAACAGCTTTGTGGTGCTTTTTCAAATATATTAACACACATTCAATAAATAATAGACAATATAACAAATATTATATATATAATATTTGTCAATATTCTGTAACAGCACGTTGCACATATCGATATTGGTGTTTGACCGTGCTTGCTTCTTGCTTTAGTAACTACAGCCCCCTCTGCATCTGCCCATACGACACCCATCCATACGTCTCACAGCCGAATTTCGTCAATAGAACCAACAACGACAACGATTCAGACGACGACAACAACGGCTGCAACTAGTACAGACCATAAGTTTTCTGCATTTGTCCATGCCTTATTTTAGTTTTTCAAATACATAATTTTTAATTCAATTATGATTAAATTTTGACTACGTAATTCATTCTGCAATACATATCATGGTTATAGATATTTACTGCCAGTTTAAATAGGTCTTTCTGGAGTATAAATGGCTCTGTGATTCAGTTCTTTTTTTCTTGGCAAGCCTATTAAGTTAATGACCCCCGGTCCCACAGCTGACCTGAGGTTTGCCAGGGGATCAAACTAGAAATTGTCTGGGATCTTCCTCCAACAAAGTAGCAACTATAATGATTATAATAGGTCACTGCGAAGTATTAAAATACATCAATTTATAAAAATCAATTACAGAAATGTTAAAACTTAATGGACTCATGAATCATCGAGTGCAGTATCACGCGTTCAAAAAGCAAATACGCCACAGATCCAAATAATTAAATTTACCATCGTATGAGTGTAGGTGTAAATTACAAGTCGTACGGTTGACCTAATACACGTAAACACACGCCTTGCGATGGTGTATCTGAGCACTTTACAATATAGGTATAGAACTAAATATGAACCGACAAACATTCAACAGGGAATTAAATTGTGTACAAACTGCGAAACCATCCAGTTTATTGGCGCTTCTTGGGGAGAGTTGTGCCTCTTATGGAATTTATTTTGGGGGACGATAGTATACCAGGACATAACAGGAAATCGGAGCTGTTCTGCGAAACCTTGTTCTGAAAAAAAAGGTTTTCCGCTTTTATCAATGTGGATTGCAAAAAATAAAGTGTAGTTTGCAATAATAAAAAGGTAGCAGGCATCAACACGAATTCGTAGCTGTTTGGCGAGTTCTTGTTTTAAACAAAGAAACTTGGTTACTATGTATCTTTATTACAGATACAGCATACAAGTTATTACAGATGTAGCAAACAGCAAGGGAGAAAGCAAAATATATCTAACAAAAATGTAGTTTACATCAGAGTTAGGGTTCGTTTCTCTCACACAGTAATGCAATGGTTCGAAAGTGTAATAGAGCCTTTTGTTTCTAGAATAATCATCGTCTTGTTGAAAGCGCGTGCTTTTTGCAGCGTGGGGTTTAGCATGGTGCCTTGTTTTATATTATATTATCCTTGCATATTGCATCACATATCATATTGTGATATATAAATTATCGTATCGTAAAGTATCTCATCATATACAACAACAATAGTAACAACAACTATAAGTGCGGCTGCTACAGCCGCTTCGACAACTATGGCGCCAATGAGTAGTTCGACAATCATGGACTCGACGATAGAGATGACAACAACAGCTGCACCATCACCATCAGCCATCACTTGGGGCTTTATTAGTGGTAAGTAAACTTACATAGCAACATAACACTAGTTTAAGCTAAAGAACGTGCCGTTTGGCAACTTGAGTCTTAGAAAGAAAGAAAGAAAGAAGAAAGAAAGAAAGAAAGAAAGAAAGAAAGAAAGAAAACAAGGAACACGTGGAACGACGCGTTTCCAGGATTTGACACCTGACCGATTTAAACCGCTACACACAGTAATTGTGACGATGTCACTTACAAAAATATTTACGAGTGCCAATGGCATTGATTTGATTCACCACAACGCAATATCAAGATTCCCTTTCCTATGAGGAAGCCACCCACACAGAATTTGGTAATACTATCTCAAATATTACATTTGTTTCAACACAGAAGAACAATCTGTTTTTAGTATAAGTGGCCTTGATTATTACCAAACCTGACGCGAAAACCAATACAAATTCTCGTCCTGTAAGACATATACCAGATTGGGTAATACTATCTCAATTCTTACAGGAGATATTTAAGAAATACGAGCACTCCATTTTAGTAACAGTGTTCTTGATCAAGTCCCAAATGGCGCTAAAGTCAATTCTAAGCTTTCTCTCATTAGGAAGCCACAGACCATATTTGGTAATATCGGTCATTCCATCCTGCAAGAGCATTTTAACTATATTATGACATGAACACAATTCGCCATTAGTATGTACTGTATTACTACTCAATAGTAAAGATGTTTAAACTATCGATATCCTATGCGGAGGAACAACTTCACAGGTAAGGTTTATTACTTACGATGACTGCTCGCGAGAACAAATTTATAAGACTACAAATAGTGTGAACATCAAATCATAAAACTCAACTTTTCAAGTGCGTTTAAAAGGTCAGCAAGTATCTAGTAAAATATGTCTTAGGTCATCTGGAACTATGTCCGGCCGAGGTGGTTCACAGCGCCTACCTTGGTCAAGGAATCGTCGCACAATATGGCGGCAGTTGTTACATGGTGATGACGAGTCGGGTGTCATGGACCCACGCCGAGACAAACTGCAAGGCGAAGCATGGACACCTAGTCAGCATTACGTCCGCCGACGAACAGAACTTCCTGTACAGTATGCTAGTCACTAATTTCAATCACTCCGTGTGGATTGGTCTGCACGATCGAAAAACCGAAGAGACATTTGAGTGGGTGTCAGGTAGGTTAATCTTTTCTAAGTTCTGTACAAAATAAATGTAACGGAGATAACTTAGAACTAAGAAGAAACTTAATAATTTGATTTCACAAGTATGTTTTAAACAGATAAATTAAAGTGAATATCAAAAATGCATTTTTCTGACATGCGGAGAACATTCGAATTCTATAACTGTCATATTTTTCATCCCCACTGAAATCATATCTGTGCGTATAGTTTATTTGATGTATCATAAGGCCTACATAGTATACAGCCATGGCGGCTATGTTTTCAGCCATTGGCGATGCGCTGCAGCGCGACGCCTATATATGGAATGCTCACTGAAATTTGTCCATGGGTAAAGTTTGTTTTGCGGACTTTCTAAACCTGATAAAATGCTGGTCCTAATTCGGTAAACGGCGTTCTATGTTTTGTATTTAGTTATTTTTATATTTAATTTTGTGTGTCTGTAACTTTTAAAGTAACTTTGAAAATAAGCAATAAGATAACCAGAATTTTTTTTCCTAAAATCGAGAATAATACTGAATAATACTCATTTTTGTAATGTGAGGCTGCTGCACATGTGCTATTTCTGTATGTGCACTTTAGTTTTATAATTAATTATAATAGCCTTGCCATTTTTTCTACTCATGTAACATCTTCATATGTAACATCATAGAAACCTATGAAATAGTGACGGCTTTTGCTTTTTTATTTCGTATAAAATAATTCTATGGTCTCAATTATATATACCTTTTTGTCGATATTTATAGTATAGTGAAAACAGTCAAGCAAATATAATAACGTTTCAAATGTCTTTGTTACTTGCTCTCATTTTGCTTTAATCTCTTTACCTCTTCCACTTTTTGCGTCGCCTTTGATGCTTCGCATCAACGACTTTTCTTATTTTTAACTGTCATTTTACTCTCAAAAGAAAGAAGGAAAGAAGGCATGATTTGGGTGTCGTGAAACTCAAGGACTGGAATAGTTTAATATGTCGTGAAGCATGAAAACCTTACTCATTTTAATGTCTTATGACATAACAATAGATAGTTTCCATGTGATGTCATAGGCACTGATAAGTTTATGGCAGCCATCTTGGAAGGCAGAAGCTCATGCAGGCTGAAATCTGGAAATATGTGCTGTATTAAACTCACCACCCTGTTTTTATTTTTCAGTCAATTTTACTGAATTTTATATAAAAAACCAGCTTTTACGAAGTATTTTAAATATCAAAACTATATTTTGATAGTTTTAAAGGTAAAAACATACAGCCAAAAAGTTACACTGTTCATTTTGTTTAAGAATGAGCCAATAATTTTATTTATTTATGTGTATTAACTCTTTGTGCATTTATCAATTTTAAAATATATTGTATTCTAAAAATATTATGAATGCCAAGAGCTTTCCAATTAAAATATATATATATAGCTTCGTAAAACATAATGGCAACCAAAACAATAGTCAAATAACGTATAGGTGAGGGGCTGGCGTACACAAACTGGGCACCAGACAGACTGACAACGAACCATAACAGCGAGGACTGTGTATACCTGGTACCCAGCAATAAAGGCCAATGGGACGACATTCCTTGCGGGGGAACCAACGTATTCACTGAGCCATTCGGCGTTAAGCACAGTTATATGTGCGAGTTTGGTACGCATAACTTCTTTTTTATGTGCACTGAATTTGTTTTTACGATTTCTTCCCTTCTGGCTTTGAGCTTGCTTTGTCTTAATTTCGTGCACAGCTCCAGTGCTTGGTTCGCGTTATTATCCATATTGATGTCTTTTGCGTCGGTAGTATGAAAGTTATTGCGTCGTTAGGCACTATGGTTATATGGTCATACATTATCTGCACTGATAACAGTTAAAATGATATCCACCAGGAAGTGAGAGGTTAGAGCTCATTAAAACCGGTCTAAGCACCCCAGTCGATCCATATAGCCGACTGACCGTTCCAAGGCGGTAACTGTCGGGTTTGCTCTTTTTGTTACCTCAAGGATTTTTTCTTATTTTTACGTTGTTAACTTTTACTTTATTGTTACTGACTTACTCACACATCAGTTCTTTATCCACACTCTAGGATTTATCTAAATCAAACCATTAAATGTTAATAATTTTACAAAATATTTACCTGGCGTACATGCATACGACGAACCGTCTTTCAAATAGACCAGGCATGCATGGGTAGTAAAATAATTTAAAAGAATTATGTCCAGCTTTTATTTGGGAGAAGAGAGTAGTATTATAGTTATAAGGAAAGCAACGCAACATACTGCATTGTCGAAGAAATTATTAATAATAATGATAACAAAGCACCAGAAGATAGGTTTCGCTGGTAGAATTAAATAATTAGAGGGAATTAAATAAGAAAATTGGAATGAATCTCAAAGGAATATATACGCAGCAATCCTGGCATGATTAATAACTTAACATAGATTCAAAATCCAGAACTATTTGTCTTATATTTTCCAGCTGTCGATCCTACATTGACTACATACGCCCCAGCTGTGGCCGGATCACATACAAATGACGGTGGGTTCCAGTCGATTATTCTTTACATTTATAGCATTATCGTTTCACATTTCGTTTTCACATCTTCCATTTTCTTACAATAACATGACCTGTGTGTCCTGCATTTGTTAGCCAAAATACCCATAGTTACACAGTAATCGAATATTTTGAAATATCATATAGTGGTTTTCGACAAAAGTAAGGTGAATACGCCATTATCGAAAACAGTTTACTTCAGAAAACTTCATATCCTTCAACTAATTCTATAATTATTTCACAACACCATTTTGGACAAGAACCATGATTCATAGATATATGGGTGTATATTTCTTTGGCCCTCGAAAACGAATCGAAAACCATAATAATGGGGTTAGTTTGTTTATCTTTAAGTCTTTTTCCAGGGAACGCGTTTCTGTGTCCAGTGGCGATCCGGCGTCATGCGGAGCAATACAGTGGAATATTGGCCCAGTACAAGGAAAACTGTTACGAACTACTTCCACGCTATAGATACACATGGAGCCACGGGGAGCAGGTCAGTTAAAAAAAATATTGTAAAACGACACACATTGTTAACCCTTTTCCTGCATATATACGCCATTTAATGCCTTTACCAACCACCATTCACAATAAATTGCAAAATCTGCATGACTAATGGTAGACTGGTTCAGTCTTAAATATGTTATTACAAGTTGAACAGGCATTTTATTAAAATCCCTGTATCTCTTTTAAATAGATTCAACGAAGACAAGTGAAATTTTCAAAATTGTAGGCGAATTATTAAGAAAAAGATTAAACCGCACATAGCATACGTGCTGTCAACTCTAAACTCTCACCAGCACTATTTGGAAAGCTATTTTTGTTTGGCATCGCTTGGATTGTGCCTAGAAAATGAGATGTTCTTTTTGTGTGTTATATCTTGTCTCTGTGTTTTTTGTCACATATACATTTACCTTTTTTGCCTTTGTCTACAGGTAGATAAAATTTTAATATCTGTAAAACATTTGATAGGACCTTTTCTTATTTACCTACTTATAAGGTTTTATTGATTCGTGTACTATCTCGTCTCTGTGTCTTTTAAGATGTATTTTATGTGTGGTGATTCTCTTCAGACATTTAGACATTATTGATATATCCAACACAAGATTGTCCGCGCATACATGGACCCTTTAATAAATGTTAATAAACAAGTTATTTGATATTGACCCTGTTATTTGTCCGAGGGCAGTGTATTGGCCCAAGGCAAAGGCCGAGGGCCAATTAGACTGACACAAGGACAAATAACAGGGCCAATATCAAATCACTTATTTATTGACAAATTTATTAAATAACTACATGTACTTATTTCCCATTAATACTTAGTCTACACATATACCGAGTTAAAACAAAATGACAGCCATTCTCAGAGCTTTTACTGAAATCTATATCATTTTTTGGCCCTGCCTTATTAGCCAGTTAAGTTACTTCAAATGCGGGCTTTATATCAATATCACTATAAGGCCCAGGGCCGAAAAAGTGATATTGATATTGACATTGTTTAAAAGAAGGCCGTCGTGTTATTGAACGTTGCATGTGCTTTTTTATAGGACTTATAACGTAAAATTATTGAATGAAGAACGTTAAAGTAGTTTTGATAGTATCATTGATTTTTTTAATATAATTTTGCACAAAAACAAAACTTTTGTACAATAACGAAAATGTTATAACGCCTGACTGGCAGGGTGATATTGGAAATTGTCAACCAAAGAGGTAGCATATTTCTCGAGGCTTAAGTTCGGAGAGTTTTGAAACACCGATCTCATAATCATGAATGCAGGTGATTAAAAAAAATACCAATCGCAATCTTCAACGGGAAATATTTTTGAATGCTGATATTTGATCAGAACAAAATGTACGCATGTGGGCATTTTATAGAATCATATATATTGGAATAATACTCAGTAATCACCGAAATTATGTGTATTATTTTTAGTTATTTGAAGCTCTCTCAACGAAACGCAAAATCAAACTATATGTTAAAAATAGTAGTGGTTTAGTTTCCTCTTAAACAAGTCATGTAGTTAAACAACTTTTCGGCCCGGTGTCAGGATGATATGACTGTGTGGTATCATGTCAGGAATTAACGGCATGCTTAACAAACTGTGAGCATCACTATAACTGCTGAAAGTGAACACGGTATATATAAATCTGAACTACTCTTGGTGTGAAGATAAACAAAGCAGAACAAAATAAAACTACATGTCAATATGGCAAAGAATTCGCCATGTGACACAGACCAGCTCTTGGACCTCACCACATGAAGTTTTTTCAGCGGAACTCGAATCCACGTGATGAAGGCTGAAAGCTCCAATTAATTATGTAGTTTATTGGTTAATCAATCATTATCACGAAAAAACCCGACACCTTAGGGATTCTGCTTGCCACTAAGTTGCTAAGCATTATGCATGGTAAACATGTTTTATATGCAAATTTCTAGGTGTGCAGAAGCCACGGCGGATACCTGGCTCACATCTCAGACGCCGACGAACAAGATTTCATCCAGCAGTTCATGATGAGACACAGCCCCGACAAGCCGGCATGGATCGGTCTGAATGATATCAGTCACGAAGGCAACTTCACATGGGTCTCCGGTAGGTCCAGGAAAAATAGAGGAGACGAACGAGAAATAGCGAGAAAACAAATCAGATGCAGTTGTGAATGGAAATGCAAAGATGGAAAGAGAGCAGGAATTAAATGAAGTTTAATAGAACTGGAAAGATAAGAAAATATAAAAGAACATACAATGGATAAAGAAGCAGGAATTAGAGGCTGAGGGAAAGCGCGAGAGGGAAATTGAGAATTGAGACAGAGCATTGATAGACAGACAGGGAAAGAAATAATAAAAAGCTAGAGGGATGAATATGCGAAAGGGAGAAGGAAGAAATGAGAGTGAAAAATGAAAAGAGAGAAGGACAAACGCATGGGAAAAAATGTAAATAGAAAGGTGAAAAGAAGAAGGAAAGAGGATTTATGTTATATACATGACATCTTAATTAACTTTACTTGCAGGAGATGCTGTCCAGTACTTGAACTGGGCTCCTAATCACGTGGGTAACTTCCTGGACCCGAGTCGAGAGGACTGTGTGGCCTTCTATCCCAACATGACAGGCATGTGGGACGATGTCGAGTGTGGTAGATCAGGAATCTTCGGTGGCGACTCAGGCGAGACACATCCTCCGCTCTGTCAATATCGTATGTTCTGAGATTTATACCATCTTATTTATTTATTTTCACTTTATAATTCATTAAGAATCTTCTTACGTGTGTAGAATAGTATTGTTTCTTTTTACGTACTTCTGTTTCTTGCCTGAAAAATATAGGAATTTATTTCATGGTTAATTGCTAGCCTCTTTCTCTGTGTTTTATCAAGATTCTCTGCATTCATTGCCGTGAGCTTGTGGCTGTGGTATGTATGAGAGTAACGGACGATAACGTGAATGGACTGTTGGTCAACCGTAGAACAAACTTCTGCTGGGAGACACTTTATCGTTGCTCTAACTAGATCTTGACAGCAAATCAAACCCACTTTGATCAGCAAAGAGATTTATTTTGTTAAAGTTTCTCGTTCGTGTCTTATGGACCTCTCTGTTTTTCGTTTTAAACTTGCTTTTGGTCCTATAGTGACATACGTAGTATTGTTATTTGTACAAAAGCTTTGAAGACACCGTGTAATAATATAATAATGTAGATTATAATAATGGGCAGAATGAAACAATGCTGGTGCTTTGCTATGGCTTAGTTATGTTGTTTTTTTTCCATTTCAGACACTGTCGTTGCAGGAACAATTATTGGATAAGACACGAGTGTGGATTGTGTGCTGAATTTCATGTACATAGGGTCATTTAATGTTAATAAATGCCTATAAAATTAGAATTGACCGTGATACACAAAAGGCACACAAATATAAAAATATGATTGTGTTATTTTTATATAATTTGTGTGGCCTATTCATTGTACGTGTATGTGAGGAGAAAAAGGGAAATTACTTTTGGATCAGAAAATTTTGAAACAAAAAAAGTGTAAATGAGAGAGATGGAGAAACATACAGACAGAAAAGGCTTAGAAATAGAGATACAAGGAGACACAGAGAGGGGCGGTAAGAGGGGCTGATAAAGAGACATGGTTAATGAGAAAGAAAAGAGACAGACTGACTGACAAAGGTGCAGACATACTGAGAAAGACATAGAGAAAGTTGGCAAAAAGACGAACAGGGAGCACAGGGGATAGAGGGAGGCATAAAGAGCCAGATACTCGTAGGGGTGACTCAGAGACGAACAGAAATGGTGCGAGAAGGGCAAACAAGGCCAGGCCATATTTCATATGTTTTCTTAAGAAGACCACGATTAACTTCTTGACATCTCAAAAATAGGAAATAGTTGAGAATATGTCTTTGTTTATTGTGTTCCCGGCTGATTTTATATAAATGTTTAACACATTGAAAAAGGTTAGCACATTTAATCAAATATCCCGTCATAAACAAACTTGTTGAAACAAGTTTAATGCAATGAAAGGATCTATGCGCGAGAACTGTTTATGTTTAAATCGTGTACGAGATACCAGGGAAATACTGTATTGATTCTACTTAGCACTATTTAAAAAGCCATTTACCGAGAATAAAATTTCACGAAGTTGACATATTGTGCCATTTCGAAATACAGAAATAACAAATCCCATGTTTATTGTCCACACATGATTGCAAGACTCGGAAACATACAAAGGAATGACACAAAATGCAACCATTCTCTCTGTGATGTGATATTCATTTTATAATTACAAACTAACCATACAACAGATCAGCCCTGAATCCAGAAGATGTGCCTATGGTGGGGAATAAATGCTCGGAATCGCTGTAAATTGTACAATGAGATGACACCATAAATGCAAAAAAAAATTAACTTCATTTAATGATGTTGTTCTTTTTTCACTTGTATTGTATACATAAAATAGCGGGCCACAAAAAATGCAATTCATAGCAAAAAGTACATGTAACTACAAAAATACAGAAATCCGTTAAATTTAAGCACAAGTCAGTGTCATATATATCATTGATTCATGAACCTATTAACTTGAAATTTTTATGCTTATGCTTGAGGCTTTAGCGCAAGAACAAAGTCAACTAAAGTCAATAGATATTTAAAATATAAAATAGTCACCTAGAAAAATACAATATATATATATATATATATATATATATATATATATATATATATATATATATATATATATATATATATATATATATATATATATATATATATATATATATATATATATATATATATAATCGTGTAAAGCGCATTTATGGATTGCAATTGTCTGTACATTTACTGAATATCTGAAGATTAAAAAGTATCCAATCATACAACAAACTTTTGCCATGAAGAATTTGAACCTGTGATTTTATAGAATGATCTTAAATGAGGTAAGTCTTCATGCAGTTATAATAAATAATTATATGAGCAAAGAAATAAAACGAGTTGTTACAATACTTCACAATTAACAGCACTTTTAATTAGAGTTTAATGCTGCGTTTAAGGATAAATTGACCAAACATCTTCAATCCTAAGGGAAAAAAAGGGTTATGTGTGCACTTTGTTGCACCAACTATATAATGGAAATATGACAAAGTCCTGTGAGCATTGCAGCATGTACCAAAATTCGAAAAGGCACAAGACAAATGTATTCACATGCAAGCCAAATGTAACAATAAAACAAGTCTGTGATTAGTCATTAAACAAATAGAAAAAAATTAAATCTTTCTTTATTCTACATGAACATCAATATAAATATACAGCAATTATACTGCAATTATAAAGCAATTATCTTAATTGTCACAACTCAACAGTTTCTCGAGCCAATAACCAAAAAAAAAAAAAAAGGAATATTGCTTTGCTAAATGAAATTTTCATGACATTTACTTCTTTATTTTTGGCAGTATAACACTTAATTGATAATAGAATATTTTCTGGTATTGTAAGTTTTGTGCTTTTGGCTTGCATGTGAATACCTTTGTTCTGTGCGTTGGTGTGTATATGTTGCAATTCTCATAGGACATTGTCATATATATTCTTACTGAGAATTGATAAAGGTCCCTATGCTTCCCGTTTATAGCAATGCATCGCTTCAATAGTCTTACTATCAACAAAATATTAAAAGACGAAAATACAATTTTTGAACTCCTTTCATAAGAGTTGTTTCAAAGGTAAAGAGTTGTAAGAAAACGACATTGTAACCTTATTGTTGCGAGAAGATTAGAACGATACCTGTGCATCAATTAAATAATTATCTATCGTATATTGTGTTTTGCTTTTACATACTTTAACGAACTTATATTTAGTTTACAGCGATAGTTTTTGGTAAATAGTTACGTAGGAAAAGTTACGACATAAAGCGAATTTTCTAGCTGACACGCCACTCTGTCGGTCGCAAGCTCCAGATCTCATCGTTGATTTATTTGTTTTGAATGCATGTGTTCGAAATAGTAAGATGGTTACAACATACGTCAATGTTTGTCCGGCTAATTGGATTTCGAAGACTGAACGATGGAAGTAACGGAGTGACATGTTGTAGCGGAGTTGTTATAGAAGTAACGTTTATTGATTATGATTAATGTGTGACATGTGATACATGTGATGAAATGTAAAACAATGTGCATTATTTTTTACTCGAATGTCATTAACAGAACAAAATTGTAAAAGGAACAATGACAAGATTGATGTGGTGGTTTCGTTTGTAGATTGTATCCGATAAACTGTGGCATAGCCTTCATTTTTTTATTGAGGGCCATTTTATTTATCAGGTAGATGTAGTAATATAATAAGTAGTAGAAGTAGAGAAGAAGTAGTGGAAGTAGTAATATTAGTAATAGTAGTAGAAGTAATGGTAGCAGTAATAGTCGTAGTAGTAGTAGTAGCAGTAATGGTAGCAGTAGTAGTCGTGGTATTAGTAGTAGCAGTAATGGTAGCAGTTGTAGTAGTATTGGTAGCAGTAATAGTAGTAGTAGTGGAAGTAGAAGAAGTAGTAGCAGTAGTAGTAGTACTAGAAAAAGTAAAAGTAGAAGTAGCAGTAGTAATAATAATGATGATAATAGGAGTAGTAGTAGTAGAAATAGTAGTAACAGTGGTCACGGTAGTAGCGGTAGTAGTAGCAGTAGTAGTAGTAGTAGTAGTAGTAGTAGTAGTAGTAGTAGTAGTAGTAGTAGTAGTAGTAGTAGTAGTAACAGTAGTAGCAGTAGCAGTGGTAGTAGAAACAATAATAGTAGTAGTAGTAATAGTAGTGGTAGTAGTAGAAGTAGTAGTAGTAGTAGCAGTAGTAGTAGTAGTAGTTGTAGTAGTAGTAACAGTAGTAGCAGTAACAGTAGTAGCAGTAGCAGTGGTAGTAGAAACAGTTATAGTAGTAGTAGTAGTAGTAGTAGTAGTAGTAGTAGTAGTAGTAGTAGTAGTAGTAGTAGAAGTAGTAGAAGTAGCAGTAGTGATAATAATGAAAAAAATAATAGTAGTAGCAGTAATAGTAATAGTAGTAGTAGTAGAAGTAGTAGAAGTAGTAGTAGTAGTAGTAGTAGTAGTAGTAGTAACAGTAGTAACAGTAGTAGCAGTAGAAGTAGTAGAAGAAGAAGAAGAATTATTATTAGTAGTAGTAGTAATAGTAGTAGTCGTAGTAATAGTAGTAGTAGTAGTAGTAGTAGTAGTTGTAGTAGTAGTACAAATAGGAGTAGCTCTGATTTAGGACCATTCACGTGTAAGGTGACTCCTTTGTGTTTATTAGACACTTTTTTAAGTTATTCGTAAAATTAGTAAGTATATAATTTTGTAATATCATTTAGTTTATGTACAAAGCTACTTTAAAAATGCGGAAGCACAAACCAGCAAATTCTGATTCGTCATTGTACAAAGGCGAATACAATATAGTGACGTCCCCGTCTACATATAGAATGAGCTGTACGTACGCGAATGTAGGTATATTTTCATTAAGATATTTGAATATTACAATTGTCTTTTTTATTCTAGGCAAGAAAAATTACATTGTTAATCCGTGGCAAAAATGAGGCAATGACAGGGACAGAGAAGAACAATATCGCTTAAAGTTATAAAACAGATTTATTACACTCTTTAACAAGGCGGAACAAGTGTCAAGTAAATAACGGTTGGGTGTACTTTTTCCCTGTGATGAAAAGTGCCGAACCGGTCAGAATTTTGTTGAAATCTAAAGAGAAATATATAAGACAAAACAATGCATATTATATACTTCATCGCTATTTAGACTATTTTGTTTGTATGTATAACTCGATTTTATTTGTACGTTAGCTTAAAGTAGGAATAATAAGCAACGAAAAGTATGTTTATCTCGAAAATTATTTCCTTTAATAATTAATAACGGTTTGGTGTACTCTTTCCCTTTGATAAAAAAAAGCCTGGCAGAACCGGTAGTAAGCACGAAAAGTATGTTTATCTCGAAAATTATTTACTTTCTACAAAATGTATTTTTTTCTTTCAAAATGATACATAAGCATAATTATGCATAGCTATGCATATTTTATTACAGGCCTAGGTCGAAGAAAAGACAGCATAGCAAATTAATTGTCGATCAATATTTGTGTTTTGAAATTAAATATTATAACCCCCAAATTACAACATACCATGTTTGTTATTCAGTCTGACGTTATTTTATAAGCAAGTGTTTTCATCCCGTACGGCACGAGGGATGTGACCGCCGGCAACAGTATTGGCGCCAGCCCCATCGTCCACATGAACCCACAACACATTCGGAATCACCGCACCTAAAGCCACATCGACACTGGGCTGAAATTGCACAAGAAGTTGTGTTTTGTTTCATTAGCTATGATTTACTTATATGACACGGTGTTCTATAACAATAAGTTTGTGTTAAAATAATTTTGTAGAGAGATAAGACTTTACGTCGTCTTTGAAGTTTGGACACGTTGTGTCATATAAAAGATGATAGCAATGTCTATCGTTTGGTGGAAGAAGACCCCAGACACATGTCTGGGTAGAACCACCGCACACCGCAAGCCAGCTGGAAGACTTTCTCGCATTAAGTCCTTCAAACACTTCCAGCTGACTTGCGGTGCGCCGCTTGTTCCTGTGTCTGGGGTTTCCCTCCACCAAAAAAGTAGAAGTTGCTATAATAATTATAAATGGTCGATGCAATGTATTTCAAAATCAAAATCATTAAGAGATGATAAAAATTGCAAGGGAATATAATTGTATGAACAAAATCTCATTTTAATGATTGTGCATATGATCTAACCAAACTATTACCAGACAATGCAATGATATCGTACTATATATAGGCCATATTCTGAAATCGCCTTTAGATAAAGCACTGACTATAGGGTTTGGTATGTCCTAGTACTTAAAAATTGAAATTTTACAATTTTTATGTTAAGCCATGTTACTTTAACAAAAAGAACTTTCTCATATTAGCTTAAAGTTACATACTGGCTTTCAGAATAACAATTACATAAACCAGCTATATAAACACATTGCGTAAAGTATGTGCAACTTAAAGCTAATATGAGAAACTTCTTTCTTGTTTCCCAATCGACTATAAATAAATAGGTTCAAACTAAAGTATGTGCACATAAATAAAATGTGTGTACTTTCGGTTTGAAACCAGACGTAACGTATAAATAACTTAAAACAATGATAACTAAATATATTATCACATAAAACGGAGGATAAGTTATGTCAATTGGTAGATAATATTATGATTGTTAAAACAGTCGTGTACTTGTTAAATAAATTAAACGTTGTCCTTTACTGAATATTTATTGTTTTAAAACAAAATGTCATTACAAACACCCACCTTCAGACTCCTGTATAACAACCGACCCCAGCAGACACACTGTGAGCACTAGCACCACGAAAGAAGACTTCATTGTTGACAACATGCGAGTATGAATTCGCTCGTCAGACTAACGACTTCAATGTGTGATCAGGCCTGAAAAAAAAAATAATTAAGATGTAAACCCCGCCTCTTTCTAATGCACCGTGCAGTTTGCTTTTTATTACATGCCCCTATTTTAGTGCTGTTAACTATCACGTTATAAGTTGTAAGGTTTTTTTTCTAATAGGCAAACTAGATATAGGAATACATTTTACCGTAACCATGTCTCAATAAATAACAACATGTTTAAAAGATGTGCTTTGTTTTACAACGGCATTCGTACAATAAAAGTACAATAAAATAATATGGACATTGTAACGGAAGTTGTGAAATCTTACGTAAGATCCGGGATATCAGGAAAAGACAGGACATAATACGGATTTGAAGCGATTTTATTGGCTGGTGCAACTGAGCCAATACAAAAAGACAAAGGCAAAAGGGAAATTAACACATTTCCTTTGCTGAAACATCACTCAATTTATAACATTGTTAAATAACAAAACAAATCTGTTATAATAACTGTACAGAAATAAAGGTACTACAATAAGCTTGAATCTAATAATAGTGCTATCTTATTGATGATGATGATGATGATGATGATGATGATGATGATGATGATGAATACTTCTACTACTACTACAAAACCAGCTACTTCTACGGCTAAAAACAGCTACCACTACTACTACTACTACTACTTCACAAGTTACTGCTATTTCTTCTATCAATACTTCTGTTACAACAACTACTACTACATGTACTACAACAACAAAAACTACTGTTACAAATGCTACTACTACTTCCACTATTACTACAACTGCTAGTAGTAGTAGAACTATTATGAAACTAACTATATTAAGAATAAGAATAATTAAAAGTTCTACAACTACTTCTAGTACTACTACTAGAGTACTGTTCACCTAGACTCGTAAGTACAGTTTATGTAGATGGAAATAAGTTTAATTGATCGAAACAAAGAAAAAAGATGACAGAATAAACCAGACAAAAAATGATGTATGCTGTATGAAGCACTATGTTTTATTTTACGATGTCACGCCATTCCTTCGTCACAACCATGTATTGTAGTTAAAGCCCAGAGAGTTACGTAAATGACGTGTAACACTATGTTGACTTTTGAGAAACTAGGTTAATATTGATTATGATTAATGTCTATTATGTAGAAAAAGAAGTCAAATTAGGCTGTAATATGACGTAATTTAATGGTAAGATTAACACGGAGTTAGTGATTATAGCAAAATGAAAGAAAGACAATATCAAAGCAAGATCACAAAGAGGTGTATATGTAACATTTCAAATTCATATATAAGAAACTTGCCATGATATATATTTTTGCGTGATCTAAGTAGAGTGTTTTAAAATAAAGTCTACTTAGATTGCTATTGATTAAATAAAAAAACGAACAATAACTTCTAAATCTTGTTATCTGACTGAAAGCAGTTCACATATGACACCGTTAAAAACACAGTACATACGTAAATGAAGATGCGACATTAGTTACACTGTTTAATCTTCATTTATAATGTAAATGTGGGATTTAACAATTGTGAAGAACAGCTTTTTCATTTTATTCTAGGAATACTTAAGAACACTCATAATTTTTAAAATATCAACTTAATGCGCAGTTGATAGTCGAGTCCTCACTATATATTTGTTTATGTTCTATGCAAGTGTGTATATGGATTTGTTTCTTTATGCTGGGGTGAGGTTGGGTCAGCTGACTGACTGTTGTCTGAATGTTCGTGCCAAAAGGTGTCATTAAAGACAAAAACATATACAAGACCATGTATACATGTATGTGTAAGAAGTTATTTATGGTTCTACAGACATTTCCTTCATTTTCTAAAATCTATTTGAGTATATCTAAAGATATTCTTTTCATTTGTAAATTCTATTTGAGTATATCTCAAGACATTCTTTTCATTTGTAAAATATATTTGAGTATATCTCAAGACATTTTTTTCATTTGTAAAATATATTTAAGTGCATCTAAAGATATTTCTTTCATTTTTGTAAATTCTATTTGAGTATATGTATTTAATTTTCTAAATTCTATTTGAGTATATCTAAAGACATGTCTTTCATTTGTTTATTCTATTTGAGTATATGTATTCAATTTTCTTTATTCTGTTTGAGTACATCTAAAGACGTTTTTTTTTTCGTTTTTTTTTTAAATTCTATGTGTGTATATCCAATGACATTTCTTTAATTTTCTTAATTCTATTTGAGTATATCCAATGACATTTCTTTAATTTTCTAAATTCTATTTGAGTATATCCAATGACATTTCTTTAATTTTCTTAATTCTATTTGAGTATATCTAAAGACATTACATTCATTTTGTAAATTCTAGTTGAGTATACGCAGCATCATTAGCTATTGCATATTTTACCCAACGAAAGAGAACATGTTATATTTAACCAGGCTTAATACTGAACTGTGTTAAAAGCAACCAGGTTAATTAACTCAAAATAGAGAAAGCCAACAAATTCAGAAAAAAAAAAACGCTAAATATTTAAAGGGACAAACAAATTGAACATTATATGGGCGCAACTGTCTAACCAAACAAGCAATGATGAAAATAATTAAAGACAATCATATTCGTATGGGCATAAAGTCGCAAAGTGTCAAATTACACTAATATACTATTGCTACATAAATTTTATCGGCACAGTGATGGATACCAATTTTTACTTAAATATAATCGAAAATATTTGTGATAGATGTTTACTACGTAATCAATTCAAGGGCAGTAAATTAAAACACTATGGTCGAGCAGTCATGCGATATTAATTTATTTGTCATTATTAGGATTTTAAGTGTATATATAACAATTATTTTATGGTTCATATTTACATTTTAGTTTCTATAGTTCTTAGTTTGGTCATAAACATTTCCAAATGTTATGCATTGCTACTGAGTCGTCCGATTTCTCTTTTTGCAAAATCTAGGTAGGTAATACACAGTGTCCTACCGGCAATTAAACATGTAAACAATTGGAATAATGCAATAAGGCATGATTTCTGCATTTTCAGCCTAAACATTACTACACTCAGTCATTCATGAAACAATTATTGCAAAAAGGTAATAATACTATCTTCCTAGCATCGAACCTGTAACCGCTTGCTTCTTTGGCGAGTAAAATCTCCAACACATGATGTTGAAAGACATGTTAAAGTAAGAGCCAATTATTCCTCTCCCCACCCCCACCAACACCTCCACCCCCACCCCCACCCCTAAAAAACCAAAACGAAACAACAAACAAAACAGCATTACATGTGGAACCTGTTTTGTATAATATCGACATAATGGTCTATAAATTTTAAATTTGCACGTTACTGCGACCGATTTATACTTCAATTTCAATGGCCTCGGTCAATCATCGTCACAAAGGCAACTCCCGCGAACTCCCACCCCGCCTCCCACCCCCCTCACCCCTCCCTTCTGTACTCAATTATCTATGTGCGGCTTTTGTTGTAAATGCTGGCCTATTTCACTCACTACAGACACCTTTTTTAATTGTGCACACACCTTTCATATAGACCATTAGACAGTGTGATGAAGATTCATATGGACTTACATCTCAAGACTAAAAAAAAAAATTTACAAAGCTAAGCCATAATAGCCGTTGCACTTTTTTCACTTTTACCTTCTCCCTAACGGTTTCCAATGGTCTCAGAATGAAAGGCAGTTGTAAAATCTTATTTGTCCACAACTTAAGAAACCGTGAGTATCCTAGCCCGGTGGAAGATGAAGTACAAAAATGTAAAGTATGAAAAATATATATAGAACACATAATTTTTTATTATTGAACAAGGACCAGATTCCTCAATCGACCGTGCCACTATTTTTTTTCTTGTTGTTGATTTTTGTTATGTTTTTGATGTTTGTTGTTTGTTGTTTTGTTGTTGCTAAGAGCGTTTGTTTGTTGTTGTTGTTTGTTGTTATTTGTTGATGTTGTTTATTGTTGTTGTTGTTTTGTTGATGTTGATTTCAAACAACTTTCATGTTGTTTTGATGTGTTTCGCGACTAGCACAACGTTGGCATACAACTGTATGTTACAACATTTTGACAGATTTTTACCGACAATGTAGTTTGGATAATAGTCGAGCCCCATGGAGCTAAATCGATATTGTTTTTGTTAATCTTTTCTGTTCTATAATTCTTGCTTTTTGTGCGGAATAGACTGTTTCAAGTGAATATCTATGTTTTTAACTTGATAATAAGTGATAATGTAGATCATTTGGTTTTTAGTATTTCATGCTCATTTAACATATACAACAATATTTTACTCGTTTCTTATGATGACTTTCTTTCGTAGATTTTAAACCTGGCGTTTATTTTACAACAGACATTTAACATAAGTTTTGGAATTATTTTAGTTTGTAAAAAAAGTATTGTTTAAATGTTTTATATCAGTCCACTGTTTATTTATGAGGATATGCCATGTCATTATTAATGCATTTTTTTTTGGTACTTCATTTTTTTAGGAATGGTAATGGTTAACCAATCTTAAATAAAAGTAAAAAAGAGACAAGATTTCGTTTTATACGCTAGGTCAACTAGATGCTTCTATGATAATTTTAAGTAACAGCTGATGATGAAAGTACATTTTTAACAAAAATAAATTTATTTTGATAGTTATCAATCAGGAAAGGTTTCCGTAATATCCATGCATGAATGTGCCACCTGTTCAGTAGATTATAGTACATACATGTACACTGAAGATAACTACGTTTTATCAATGCTCAGGTGGCCTTTCAGTATTTTATCAAAGACGTTTAATTAAGAAATTATTGCATTTTAAAGAAGTATTGAGAGTGCTCAAAAATGGATTTTACAAACTGCATATAAAGCAGGACATCTCTGTAATATGGAAGAATATTACATAGATATGGCTGAGTAAAATAAATGCAGCGGTTAACATTCATGCAAAGATTGAAAAACCCATTATTAAGCATAATTGTAATCTATGATGTATTTTAGGGGTCGCCCGTAGCGTAGTGGTAGAATCACCGATTTGTTACTGCTAAGACTCTCACCGCGAGGATTCGAGTCCCGGTAGGGGTGAAGGACTTAATGTGGGAATGTCTCCAGCTGACTTGCGGTGCACTGGTGGTTCTACTCAGACATTTGTCTGGGGTCTTCTTCCATTAAATAGCTGGACGTCGTTAAACGGATCATAAATGGTCGCTCCGATGTATTAAAAAATTATGATGTATTTAAAAAAAAAGTACAAGGCCTTGCAAAAAATGATGGATGACAAACAACCGCACAGCGCCCTGTTGTACCAGATACGACGATGTTCTCTCATCAATATACCAAACATAACTGACATAAGGTCAATATCCAGACAATCATAAGAAAAGTCCAGATAAATATTCAAGCGACTATCATTAGGATAATTAACAATCAATAAAATAATATACTCATGGAAACAATGCACGTCTCACTTAACTAACGGACTACACACACAGTGTGTGCAAATAACTGCATATTATTGGCTGATACCACTGTGTATGTAGGTCACGTATGTGTAGTACACATTAGGCGACAAGCGAAGAATGGGCAAAATTAGTCACTATTTGCTGCCTGACATGTCTCTCAAGTGTGGAAACTAATCACATCTCCACCTAATTAGAAAAGAAAATAACCTTGATGCTGTATCGCAAATATATATGATGCGCGCTTAACATGTCAAAGTTATGATTTTAAAGATGAATAACATTTGCATTGATGAATAAATATAAACAGTAAATATCGGACTACGTGTGATATAATCCTTGTGCAAAGGTAAGTTTTAACAAGAAAAAAATTGTTTTACAATAAGCTTTGATTCCTAGAAGCCATATTATCATTAGCATTTCAGAGAATTCTGCAACGTGTAAATATGTTTTATAAAAGTTTATATTCTTATAAAAGTATATAAGTTAATGGTATCGATGGTATTCAAAGGAAGGCTAATATTACATACTTTGTGTGAGAAAATAGACAATCTTTTGGTGCAATTTGTATTGATATATGTATCTTTTGCTCCTTTAAACGTTCTTTGTTTCTTCATACATTTTTTCCATAACTTTTTTTTGTAGTTAAAAACAGAGAGGTTAAGACCTTGTAAATTGAAGGATAACATAAATCTACTCCACCGCCGACTTCGGTGTGTGACTTCGCTATTTTTATAAGAATTGTGTCACTACTATGTACTTCAAAGCAAAAACAAACACATAAATCACAGTTCAAGGCCAAGCCAAAATGAAAGATGATAATTGATGAGTTACGCTGACGATTTGTCGTTCTCTCATACAGTTATTTACAAAAGCTAGTAACATGTCCTTCTTGATGCGAGTAGTCATTATATTTATATTATGAATTCTGTCATTCGTATTTATATCATTGTGAAATAAGCTTCGTATGTGACACTTTGGATAAAAGAAAGCATAACAAAAAGCAAGAAAAACACGGCTGTGTGACATTCAAGGCGCCGCAGAGCGCATGCGCTTTAAACAGGAGATTAAGAAGAAACACTCTTTTAAACTGTGGATTCATTACATAAATATTTGAGAGTAAAGTAGTGTAACTCTGATGAAAATTTGACTTTCTGATACTTTACTTTCTGTCTGGTACATCTATAATTACAAACTGTATTGTTAACATCGGCATACTCGGTTTCTTTTGTTAAACAAGACCTCGCCAAACAGCTGCGATATCCTGTAAATTTCGGCTACTTTTGATTTCAAGCTGCACATTATTGTAACAAACTACACTCTTAAAAATCGGCAATCTGATCACCTCGGCCTTTATGCTATGCAAGAGACCTCTGACATAATAAGGCGCCATCTTGGATCTACTTTGTGTGTCTTAGTTTTAATACTGGGTATTTAATGTTGACTTTTCAATTTTCCGTAAATCATATAGATTGTATTGATAAAAAAAATCGTTGTTATTGCAAGATATACTCAACTAAATGATATATATATAATTTGTTACTTTCTCGCGAACGGACACTGTTTCATAACTCAGGCGACGCACTTTGGTGTATTCTAGAGCTATGTACGAGGTGTATTTTACGAACCATACGGAAATACCCGAAGTTTTACGATTGAAAAATCGGGATACCAAGTTCTTGTCCCTGAAATTGGTCTCACAGAACAGCTGCGATTTCTCTGTTATTGTCCGCTACACTATCGGCCACATCATAAAAATGCATTCCATGAGAGGCACCGCTCTCCAGAACGGCGCCATTAGAAAAAGCTGATTACTTAAACGGCTCTTTTGATGTTGCCTTTGAATGTCATGTAACGCAGCCAACATGGGTTCAACGTTTGGAACCCTATCAGAATAGATCTAAAGCTATTATAGTAAGTTTTTTAATTAACCGCTTATTTATTATTAATATAATCTAAAATTATATATATTATGTTATATAAATATAAATACACACACACACACACACAAACACACACAAACACACACAAACACACACACACACGCACACACACACACACACACACACACACACACACACACACACACACACACACACACATATATATATATATATATATATATATATATATATATATATATATATATATATATATATATATATATATATATATATATATATATATATATATAAATTAATCAAATAAGAAGTTTGACACCTTGTTACCATTCAGGCAAAGTGATTCATGAGAGGAGTTTCAACGTAAATTGATTATTAAGACAGTTATTGATAATTCGGTCAAATATTTGGTAAAAGTAACACATATACTAAGTCATATAGAATGTCAATATGTAGCAGCGATCCTCGTTGACTAAATATAGTAAATTAATTGATGAAGAGTCGACGTGCATTTCAAATGGTTAACATTGTCTTACCATGGGAGTACTAATCAACCTCGTCTTCACTATAAAGACTTGCGTCAGGCCATTAATAAACAATAACAACAAAAACAAAAACAAACAAAACACACCGACAATCACTGTTAAGATATACTCTATAAATTTATTTAATTCACCTTAACGGACTTAACAGAAGTTTAGATGATGTATCGTTGTGGTAAGAATGGGGTCACAAAGCGTATAAAACTCGTAGCCATAATGTAGATCCTTGTAGGTTGACGCCGACAATGGAGCGAACAACGCTTGTCGTGTTTCTTGTTATTTGTTTGCTGGGGGCGATTTTCATTGAAGACGTAGAAGGTACATGTTTGTTGTCTTTATTTTTTCTCTCATGTTTACGTTTTCGTCGCTTTCTTTTCCATTTTTTCTGTTATTAATTATATGATATTTTTGTTTTGTGTGATATATACATCGCAGCATAATTCACAGTTTTGCGTTCAAGTTCGCAGTAATCTAATTACGTATGTTTAGGCTGGGATAATATGAAAATAATCTGAACATGACTACATGCAATATAATGCAAAATACTATGCAAATGCAAAATATGTTTCCTTTACTTTACTTATCAAAAATATTTACCTCCATTGTAGATATGACGTCATCAAATGATAGCCTACATACCGTCATTAGCTCTTTTTTATTATTTGTTATGAAATAACTTTCTCAATACGTTTTAGGGGGAAACCAACGTAACGTTGCCTCTCAGAGAGTCAGCATAAAACTTCTGCATGAAATAGTATCAGACCTTTTATACAATACGGGATCGCAGTACCTCATTTGAATTAATACGAGAAAATTTGTCAAAGATTTTGCCGTTTTGCCGTGCATACATTTTTTTTTATTTAGGAAAATAATGAACGCAACAAACCTTTAATGGTTAAATAGTGTACTTTGTTTATTGTGTAAGCATAATTTTATATGTGTTTGTAGCTCAGTGCCGTTGTGGACTCCGTTGTAACGTACGTTACGAATGTGAGCTGGGACGTTGCGGCGGGTGGGGATGGAGACGCTACTGTTGCCATTGGAGAGACCCAGTTTGTAACGGAGGTCATGGTTAAATATGACGTCACAGTCTTAGTAAGTTTCAATATGAAATTTAAAAAAAAAGCCTTTGTTGTTTAGCTCAAATACCTTTGTTTTTCAAGCGGTGCGTGTAATTAACCAGTAATACTTTATACATAACGAAATGGCACTTTTATTTGCTGAACTTATCGTAAAATGTCATTTTTCACTACAAACCTTTTGCCTTACAAATATATTAACATGTTGTTGTTGTTATTGTTTTCCATTACAAATGACATTAGAATGTGTATTAAGAGGAATGTCCAAGGAGTGTATCCGTAACTACTCATGAATAAAGGCATATGAATCTAACTGGCATAAAAACGTTTAAAAGAGTCGGGACACAAATAACGAGGTTCTCCGAAGATAGCATAAAAGGGAAACGCATATTTCATCGTAAACTTTTAGAAAAGTATTTTTAAGACGAAAGATGCCAATGAACTAGCTTTGAATTTTTATTTGATCAAGATATGAACGTTATTTTTTAACAATCTATCCTTCGATCCATCATGGGACCGCCATTTTGAATGCCAGAAAGTCTGTGACTTAAGTAAAGTAATATCGCAACTTTATTATCGATAAATGGCATAAATATTTACAGCTGTTGTTACATGGTTCTCTCTCTCTCTCTCTCTCTCTCTCTCTCTCTCTCTCTCTCTCTCCCTCTCTCTCTTTCTCTCTCTCTCTCCCTCTCTCTCTCTCTCTCAGACAGACAGAGACACAGAGACACAGAGAGAGACAGATAGACAGATAGACAGAGACAGACAGACAGAGAGCGAGAGAGAGATTGTTTATGTATTTTTGAAGTAACGTATAAATACCTGAAAGATAACGTTCTATTTGGCTTTAATGACTTAGAATTGTTCAAATGTTCAAGTTATTTTTTTAAGTAGCATGTGTACTGTTAATACTCATAAAGGAAACCACCAACAATAAATATAGGTATAAATATCGATATATTCCGCCATTTCTTAAATAAATTACTGAACTTCGAAAATATCTTACTTTAATTAGATAATGTAAGGCAACATTTGACTCGACGCAACGTTAAGTAAATAATATATATAGAAAAATCATTTTATGCAATTATCCGTTATGTACATTAACATTTTAATATAAAAGTTTACGCCGCTCTAATTTAGGATTTTAAGGCGGTATCCGACAGTTTAACTATATCAAATGCATGTAACAGTATTCTTCCACTAGAAATGTATCCATAATATCTACATAATCCCATTCTTTAGTATAAGTTAAGACGATTCTGCGAAACCAATCACTAACTGTTCATTCTTTCCAAATCTATAAACAAGCTCGATAATGATCTCGGCTAAAAATAGACATCGACGTCATCGGAGTACCCGGATGGCGATATAAAGCGATCTCAAAAGTGAGTTGTTACGTTGTTTTCTTAGTTTAAAAATAGCTATCTCTGCAGCGTGGCTCAGATAGGAAATACCTGTTTGTAATGAGGAATGTGGAATTCATGTTTTACTGTTCACACAGATCTAGGGCATGAATGAACAGCATTTTGCAGGACCTTTTCGGTTAGAAAATGGACTTATTTTGACTATTTGATAAAATATTGGGCAGAACTGTCTGATACCACCTTTAACAGTAAACCGCATATAGATCACTGTGTCTTACCTTTTCAGGTGTTAAGTAGGTCACCGATGTCTTCTTAGAAGCAATCTGAACATCCGGCATATGATGCGGTTGTTGCGTGACCCGGAAAGAAAATATCGGTCAAGCGAATACCTCATTAATTTGTTTATCTTTAGCAAACACATTCTGTACTCTACCGAAGTAGACTATATACATGTATTGAATTAAACGTACATGAATATTATTGTCTTGTTTATCTATATAGCGTACCTTGTTTATCTGTCTGCTATAAGTTATCCGCGCCCATATGAATTTGTTGTTTAATTATTTAATTATTATTTTTATTATTTAAAATGATATCTAAATAAAAATAACTAGAAAACAAACTGTACATATTTTGCTTTATGCGCATGTATAAATAAAAATATAAATATATAAACACGTTATACATGCACACACTCACACGCACGCATGCACACATATATCTATCTTCCCAACTGTCTTCTTCTCTACCTCCCTCTCTATCTTTCTCTTTCTTTCTTTCTCTCTCTCTCTCCCTTTCTCTCTCTCTCTCTCACTCCCCTCTATGTATCACTCAGTCTCTTTCTCTCTTTTCCAAGTCTAGCTGTGTGTGTCTCTCTCCTGTCTTCCTGTCTCTGTGTTTCTCTCCTACTCTCGTAAAACACGTAAAACACAAAATACACTTAAAAATAACCAACAAAGCTGTGTGTGTTATCTGGCGCAAGTTCCATTTTATTTTAAATGAAATTCATCTCGGATCCAGTGCCTTTTTGTGTTCAATATATAAAAATTCAAAGTTTCACAATTCTCACCCGACGATGGTTCCTGCAACATTAGTACCTGAAAAGAAAACAAAATGCTTTAGTTGCTCATAACTGTTATAAAGTGTTTAAATTCTACTGACCGTCTGTTCGGGCGGTCCCCGTTTCGAACACCCGGCGGACCAGAAGACACACTTTACTGTAGTTAATACACCAATCTCATAAAAATCACATCGTAACTTTCGCTTCATTACTTTCCGCTGGTTAGGATCTGATGACATCGCATTAGATGTCACCTCAATTTGACCTTTGATTAGCCAATGAAATCGTCGGCTGCAAAATGTTGGGGTGAATATTCATGAATATTCGTCAGATTACGGCTATTTACGGAAATTCATATTGAGCGGCAATGTCCAAGGTATTCAGATTAAAGGTGCGTCACATTTTCAAGATGGCAGCCCCCATTGACATTTGCGATCCAGTAAAACAAACGCCAAAGAAATTACATTCGTTAGTCGATCGGTGCTGTTTTTGCGGGATGTCATTTCTCCAGGTTCTGATAACGGGTAGTGGGAGCAAACACACTCAAAAACATTTTAAACAAAAACTTAGAATCAATGAAGAACGCCTTCAGAATATGAAAAAGGTAGTGAAGTGTTTGTCGCTGTCTGACAACGATACCGCGGTGTAACGAGGTTTCTGATTGGTCAAGTTTGGTCAAGTTTGACGTCATCGGCTTATTAATATTTATAACTTAAAGGTCACTTCGAGGCGACCTTTATCGGGATGTTATCAGATCCTAACCAGCGGAAAGTAATGAAGCGAAAGTTAGGATGTGATTTTAATGAGATTGTTAATACACATACCTGGCATTACCCAGTGCGTTTGCAATTTGAAGTCATCCATATAAGATGAAAGAACATGTTTCCCAATCGACTATAATATAAGAAATAAGTTTAGACTCACCATTGGACTTATTTCTTGTTATTCATAATACCATTAAATAACTTTATGTATGTATGCTTATATTAAGGCGAATTACAATTACAAACATTGTCAAAGTTAAACAAGCATTACAAAACCACAAACAGAAACAAAATAATCTTCCTTCAATTAGTTTTACATGGGCGACCGCAAAATTTAACGACTAAAACACCACAGGCACACGTCAAAAGGCTTTGAGTTCCGGTTGGGACGCAAACTCTCCTGACAAAAAAGTCTTCAAACGGTGCATCGGTAGTTACATTGAGGATCCTATGTTGTAAACCCTCTGGTATAGAAATAATTATAGCTTAACGATGGTATCCGACAGTTTGGACCATCTTAACAATCCAAGAAATCAGCATGAACTGAAATGCTGTTGTTGTCGTTGTTGTTGCTGTTGTTGCTGTTGTTGTTGTTTTACATACTAATATTAAAGCAGTGTTAAAAGCCGTCTTTACTAAATGTAAGACTAAACATATGAGTAAGTTTATGACCATATTACAATTACGAATATTACAATAACGACAACCATGTTACGTCAAGTAGGAACTGGTTTACTTTACCAATGACCGACATCTGCAATCAACAATGTCACGGAGGTAAGTTACGATGCTTCGGATTCTACGATCGAACGAATAATTTGGCCGGTTCTATCGGCATTCGTAGTATCGTGATTGGACTGTATATTGAATTATCTTTGTTCCAGTTATTATATTAAGGTGAGTATGGCCTTAGCATTTACGACTTCTTCGTCGAATAGGTAACTCGGTGTTTAAGATGCACGTACATGTTATTACATGTACTTTAAAAGCAGTCTAAAATCTGATGTCGTATGACGCCTCTACGTAAATGTTAAGCATAAAAGCAATATATAGACCAACACAAAACAAAAATTAATTTGACATAACACTTCACATAGCAGCACAATATATGCCAGGGGTCGTCCATGCTCTAGCGATAAACGTCGCAAATTTGTGACTCCTCAGCCCCAAACTGCGTGGTTTCGAGTCTGTGGCGAGAAATTTCATTTGATGAGGTTTCCCAGCTCATCTGCATTTCGCAGGTGGATCTACAAAGGCATAAGCACTGGGATTCCCCCCACCCCCACCCCCACCCCCACCCTAAACAATACTTAGCTGTGCGTCGGCAGTATGACCATAAATGTGTTGGTGTGATTTAACCAAAAACAAATACAAGGATGCTACAAATCTCAGAAATAATAAAGGCCAACACAATTAACGTTACAGATCTTATAACGTACGGTATTGACAGAGTGGCGTGTGTGTCTCGCCGAAGTCTCCGCCGAAGATGTTGGTACCGCCGCAGGAGACATCGTCCCACATGCCCCTCATATTGGGATAGAAGGCTACACAGTTCTCTTGCGTCGGGTTTCTCACGTGATTAGAGACCCAATTCATGTAATTGGAAGCATCTCCTGCAATTAGCGAGAGGTATCATGTAATAATCAAAGCGCTCAGAAGGCGGTGTCTGTTTGCCATGTACGCGATTACAGCTGTTTAAATGTTAAATTATTGCGCAGTAAATCAAATATACAGATATTGGAAATTAGAAAGCAGGCAAGTTAGGTGCAAGTAAACACCTCTTCTAAAATATAGATTATTAATTGGAACAAAAGCTTCACCAGAGTAACTAACATCCGATAATAGAAACCATCTTCTTAAACATTCAATACTTTCGATAAGATTTCTTTTTTCATTTTAACTTAAGTTGGGCCTAAAATAAACGCTCATACATGCTACCGGATTCGACCAAATAAACTGAGTTTGAAAGTAACTACTGCTTCTTATAGCCATGTGATCTGAATCTAAAAGTCCCAAGTGCACAATTTCTCTCCGAACGAGTGCGGTGGCTTTAACTGCCCATTTCGATTATTTCCTATTGTCAGTTAGTAATATTCCTACGCGTTGTTCATTCATAAATCTGCATCTCATGTATATCTGAATTACACAATGTAATTAACTTCCAACTTAAATACACAACAATATTAATTTTACATTCTGAAGCATGCCTGGACATAATCGACGGGTCTTGTCTCCTTAGACTGCATACATAGTTGTTCTGTACCCGCTCTACTTCTTTCCGGGCAAGAACAACTGACCGCGACTAGTCACTGTCATGCAGAGTCAATCCTGTGCGCTTCTTAAATCCAGCTTTCGCATCACGCAAGCGACACCGCCCAAAAAGGTCATATACATGTCATGGACGACCTCTCTTTCACTCTCTCGTCGATTTAACTTTTGTGTACATCTCTTTCTGCTATGTCTACATCTCTACCTACATTGTATTTTTTTTCTCTAAATCTCCTACACTTCCGCCCCTCACCCCCCACCCCCGCTCTCTTCTGCTCATATTTTCACTCTCTAGTTCTCTGATTCCACTTTCTTTCCCGTATTTTTTACATATATCTCCCTTTTTTTTGTTTCTGTTTCTTAATTCTTTCAATCTGTCATTCTCCATTTCGCTTTCTCTCTTCAACCTATTTTCTACCTTCATGTTTTAATATATTCTCTGTCTCTCAACCTGCCTCCTTTTCTTAAAATCTGTCTCTGCATGTCATTCTCTCGCCTTTCTCCCATTGCGCTTACATCTATCTCTACCACTATCACCATATTTATGTTTACTTCTTTTTTCGTCCTCATTTCCGCTTCAATTGCCTTCTCCCCACCTTCTCCTCTATACGTTCTATATAGCTATCTATCTGCGATATAAACGGACTAACCTGAAATCCAAGTAAAGGTCCCCTCGTGATTAATGTCATTTAGACCGATCCAGACGGGATTGTTGGGGTTGTGCCTCGTCATGAACTGCTGTATGAAGTCTTGTTCGTCGGCGTCCGAAATGTGAGCAAGGTTCCCGCCCAAGTTCCGACACACCTACACCCGTACACACAGAGAAATATTATGCATGCTCAATGATCTTACGAAGGAATGTTTCTGATAGTTTCTTGTCTTATTTTTTCTTTAGCCCTCTCGTATATGAGTCCTCTGACCATTCAGCCCTCACCACGTGGGTTTGAGTCCAGGTCGTGGCAAAAACTTTCTTGTGGAAAGGTCCTATAGCCGAGTCTTTTCTACATAGACATTTGGATCGGGTCCTCCGCCATCTTATGCAGATGTATTTCTATATCGACCATTTTATTTTCTAGCTGAGATGTATTAAAATCAAGTATGATATGCATGTACACTTGTCCATGTTTGAAGAGTAGCCGGCAATAAAAGGTATTCGCATATGTTTCGGCGAAATCTTGGTCTTGTTGGAAAAGGACGGTTTATGCCGAGGAAGACAATGTAGCTTGCAATAGCAAGAATATAAAGGTAACAGACAACAAAGAAGACAGCATAAAAATAATAAAACTACTGATTAGAAAATTGTAAGTAATAATGGATAATAAAAAAAAAGCATTGGCATTTATTAAAAAGGTGCGTTTTAAAATAGTTTTTAATACAAAACTAGTCTTTGGTGCCCTCCTTTAATTAAAATTGCAAACTTAAAAAGAAGTGCAATGGTACCTGACTGCGTTCATGTCATTTTACTTCCTTGGCAGATTATATGTAATGAGAATGCAACACTTATTTATATTTACTGAAATGACTATCCGTTATTAAACAATCGTGAATATAAAATATTAACCTTGTTTCCTTTATAATTTGCGATGTGTTCGCCCTTTAAAATAACTTGCTATTTTAGGGTGAGAGAATAAAATGTGTCGCGAATCTTTTTCGATTTATACAATACTATTTTTTTTCTTTTTGGCGCTCAACGAACTAGAATAGATTCGAAATGAGCATGCTAAAATATGAAGAAGTACATTGACTGGCTAGATAATGACAGCATATATATATTTATATTATAAGTAAAAATATAGGATGGAGCTTGTGGTCCTATGCGTCAAGGGCATACTCTTAACTATAATCGAACTTCTTTAACAAAGTTTTTTTTCAACTTGCGACAGTTTGTTAAGTATTTGTTTAAACGTTTTTGTTAGCTATCTAACTCAACTTTTGACCTACATAACAAAAGGTCAGCCCGAATGAATATCAGAGCGATTCGCCAATCGTAAAACTTCGGGTATTTCCGTATGGTTCGTAAAATACACCTCGTACATAGCTCTAGAATACACCAAAGTGCGTCGCCTGAGTTATGAAACAGTGTCCGTTCGCGAGAAAGTAACAAATTATATATATATCATTTAGTTGAGTATATCTTGCAATAACAACGATTTTTTTTATCAATACAATCTATATGATTTACGGAAAATTGAAAAGTCAACATTAAATACCCAGTATTAAAACTAAGACACACAAAGTAGATCCAAGATGGCGCCTTATTATGTCAGAGGTCTCTTGCATAGCATAAAGGCCGAGGTGATCAGATTGAGCGATTCGCATGTGTACAGATTCCAGAGCGCAATGTAACGTATTTTTCCTAATAAAAGTCCCCGAGGATCGCAATATGTTTTTAAAAGACCCATGAAAGTAATAAACTATGAAAATAATCATTACAGTGTCAGTGTATAATGCCAGTAATTTTTGACAAAAAATATAATATTTTAGTGTCTCAGCTCTTAAACATTGACTTCTGAAAAATCATAAATTTGTGTCGAGTCATGCTTCACTAACGCCACCTATCTTTTTAAGATATTTCTTGGGCAACTTACCTGCTCTGCGTGACCCCACGAGAACATATATCGCGGTAAGATTTCGTAGCAATGTTCTTTGTACTGGGCGAGAATGCCACCGTGTTGCTGCGCACGTTGCCGTACTGCCGCCGGACATAGGGCATTGTTTCCTGGAATCAACCAAGAGAGACACTTATCAAGTCTCCTTTGCACAGCTTTTTATTTCTTATGCTACCGTTAAGCATATCCATGCATAGCACGGCACATCGTAACTAGAATGAACTGTTTGTTGGGATTTTTTATATGCCTTAAAAGTGAGAAACAATCTTACTGAGTTTGATCCATGTATATACGATGTTACTGTCCTGGAGATGTGCCAAAAATACAGGAAATATGATCACAGCGCATTGGCGCGGCGTCTATTATGTAATCGTTTAGGGGAAAGGCTAATAGATGGCGCTGTGTCTTTCTATAAATAAGTGAAATGCGGCGCTTTCATGCATTTAATTTCGGTTTGTTTAATTGTGTTGAATAACAGATTTAAAATCGGGTGTAGTTTAAAATGTTGCCACATCATTACCTATCCTTTACCTTTACCATTACCTCTGTAAAATGTTTTCAAAACCGAAAGTGTTCACATCGGTTAAGAAATATATTACTACTTTGCGTCAGAAGTTTAAATATAATTATTAAATAAAAGTAATATACAACCAACTAAAACAGACACAATGATGTGTGAAATATTAACGAAGTTATAGTTATCGACATATTACAGTCGTAATCAGGTTTACCTAAACGGATGGTACATGATAAAAGTGCATATATAGATTTTAAGGGAACTTGCCTGCTAGATCTCTATTTGTAACATAAATATCTTTATATTGTTATATGAAGTAAAATTATATTTAAAGGACTAATAAGTATGTTGTAGTTAACGATTTTATCTGTGTATTTCATTTTGGATCCAATTTCTAATTTCAAACAAATGTGCTTCTTATAAATGAAAAATAAGCGTGAATTTTCGTGTAAAAACACGGACTCTCTTGAGTGTTTTGGTGTTTTGTTTTGAAATGAAGCCGGTATTAATGGCTTTGAAAATTGGAAAGACCCCCCACCCCCCGCGCTCCCACACACCAACGCCATCCCCATTACATCACGCGTTGAGGCCACAGCGTAAAACAAGTTTGTCCACCCACTGCACCCTCTTCTACCTTCCCAAAACCTGTAAAGCTCCCATTGTAAGCAAGGTAAGGTCACATCCCAATCTTCATTACCTTTCATGCAATTTATTTAAATATTCATCTATCAACATGACTAAATTACAGACTATAAGGCCCGTATTCACCAACCATGCTTAAAGGCATCTCAAAAGCCTTATATAAGTGACCCCCCCATTTATTGCCCCACTCAGCATGTGAGGGCATCTGTTTTCTGATAAGCCAGGCTGCCACAGTCTGTAACATGTGTCTGTCACACAGGTATTGTTCAAGATCCAAGTGTATACGTATGCTATATCTGGGGGTTGAACATAGTCATTCACAGTTTGTAAAGGAAACAGTTGTGAACATTATGCTATCCTATATATATATATATATATATATATATATATATATATATATATATATATATATATATATAAATCTTTATTTGTTTTCTTTCTTACTTTGTTGGTTGATTTTGTTATTTCTTATACATTTTGTTATTTCTTTCATTCTTTTAGTTCTCATATTTATTTTAAGTTATACTTTATTTTGATTTGTAAAATGTAACGAAACGTTTCTAACAAAAGCAATTTAAAAAGCCATTTATTGTCAGAATAATGTCCTTCAGACTCATTTTAAGTCATTTTGAATACTAAAACTTATATCTCTCATGTATTTTCAAAATCAAATATTTAGCTATGAAATACATACATAATCTTGCAGTTACAAAATTGACCCCTAGTAATTAATGCAATAAAGAATTTGTAAGGGATCATATAGTAAACAACCCACATTATCACTAACAATAATGTTTGTGGCTTTGTGTAAAACTAGCCTACTGTCTCACATCCATACTAGCAGGTAATTTAGTTTTGCATTAACCCATCAGAGGTTTTACTGTGACAGATTAGTACTATGTTGGCTTAAGACTCCCTGCAGTGATGACCAGCAATTAGCAGGTCTGGTCATAGCATGTGGGGGCCTGGCTCAGTGGGATACCACATTCCTTTCGAGATGCCTTTAAGTAAGAAATGCTCATGTCGTGGATTTCAATCCACAATATCTTCATTATGTTTTGAGCTACATGTCTGTATTTCTGCATGGTACTTTACCTTAGATACGTTTAGCTTTCACATTGAAACTTCATAAATAAATTTACTTTCGTTGGCATAAAAATTGTGCCTTGGGCTTAAGTCCTGACTTAGGCTTAAGAATGGTTGGTGAATACGGACCTAAGACCATCAGAAATTAATCTTTAAAAATAAATATGGTCTTATCCAGATGATAGGATGCAATAAAAGCTATAAATGGATCTAAGAGTCTTACTTAAGAACGGCTAATTCTAACCTACCGTCACTTGTATGCGATCCACTTACGGCTGGGGCATATGTAGACAAAGTTGGATCAACAACTGGAATAGATTATGGTAACTTTAGTTGGTTTTAGGTTTGCAGCAATGGTATGGAAATGTTATCTAATTGTTGGCGTTGCTTATCAAATCCATTCACTAGTTTTATATAATTTCAAGCAATATCTTTAACAGTTCCGTGAATTCACACGCTAACGAGATACTCTTTAATTTGTTGTGCAACAAATAGAATAAAACCAAAATTTAAAAACAATGATTTTAACTAAACATCCACATACAGGTAAAGCAGCAAGCGTGGGTTCGAGTCCAAACCCGGGCAAAAATTGTTTTTTCAGGAAGGTCTTCCATCTGTCATGCAGTGCGCAAGGGAATCTCTGCTTCCACTTTTAGAATATATAACAAAGTCCTATGAGCATTGCAATATATACCAAAATTTGAAAAGGCACAGGACAAAGGTATTCACATGCAAGCCCAATGTAAAAGAACAAATCTGTGATAAGTCATTTAACAAATAGAGTAAACCCGACAGTTACCGCCAGTCAGTCGGCAATATGGGTCGACTGGGGTGCTTAAACCGGTTTTACAGAGCTCTAACCTCGCACTTCCTGATGGGTTTCTCAGATGAAAGCAATGAAAAGAAAACTTCTTTCTACATCATGTATGTATAACAACTGTCATAACCGACACAGAATAATGTCTTAAACAAAACAAACTTTAAGTAAATAAAATACTACACCATACTGGTAAATTGTACATACCGACCTCGCATATATAGCTATGTCTTACGCCGAATGCCTCGGCTAAAACGTTGGCACCACCACATGGAATGTCGTCCCATAGGCCTTGACTGCCGGGTACTAGTAATACACAATCCTCAGTGTTGTGGTTTGTCGTCAGTCGGTTTGGTGCCCAGTTTGTGTACGTCAACACTTCACCTATATATTACACTGCACTAAATATTGTTTGCCATTATGTTACACTAATCTTATTTAAGTCTTTTTTTTCAAACAAGACCAAGGTATGTTTCTTATTACGCTACACGGGTACTTAATCTATTGCGATCATTATAATATATGGCACTCAGTTGTAATGGCTATTTTGTATGATTAGTGTATAAGCTTTAACACGACAGAAAAATTACTGTGGTATGTAAGTTACACGACGCTTCGTTCTTGTGCAGTTTATGACATACGGAAGTAAGTTATTGTGATCGATCTTTGGGCAACACAATACATTGTATTAAAAATGGGCGTCAATTAGTTATGTAACTTTAACTTTCTTGCGATCTGCACCCTACACTAAAATTTTGTTATTCGTGTTAAACGACACTAAGTTTATTGTATTCGTCTTCTAAGACGACAGTAGTGTAATATTTGCCTTACTCGACACTTCCATTATTAAAATCTAAGTATTAACACGACACTAAGATTTGTTTTTATGTGTGTGTGTGTGTGTGTGTGTGTGTTTGTGTGTGTGTGTGTGTGTGTGTGTGTGTGTGTGTGTTTGTTTGCGTGTTTGTGTGTGTGTAAAACGACACTAAAGTTATTCTAATATTTTGAATAACATGACACTTAACTTATTGACATCTTTCTGTTACACGCCAATAAATTTATCGTCATCTCTCTGTTAAATGACACTAAAATTAGTGTGCTCTTTCTGTTGCACGACACTAAAATTATTTTGATCTTTGGATAGCACGACATTAAAATTATTATGATCTTTCTGTTACACGACAGTAAAACTATTGTGACCTTTCTGCTATACGAAACGAAAACTAAAATTAGTGTGATCTTTGTGTAAAATAACAACTCAATTATTCTTATCTTTGTGTAAACGACACTAAAATGTTTGTATCATAAAATATATTTCCTGGCACTTTGCTTATTATGGTCTTTGTGTGTTATACGATACAAACATGACTGCGATTTAAATACGTTTCATAACTTAGGTGCGTTATAAGCAAGTTACATATCATGCTTAATCTATAACAGAAAACATTTTCGTAACCGCTTTATTACCAATATCAAAACTCGACCAAAATATTACATTGAACTGTTCGACGAACGAGTCACTCCATTGCAATGACTTTCTGCAGGATGTATGCAAAAAGCAACACAATTGTCTGAAAGCATTCCGTACTGTTTACTATCTATGCGCACAATGATGTGCCTAAACGCATAAAACACTGTCGTTTTAACGTGGACTAAAAGCACACGATCCGCTAGGCTAGGATCTGACAGCGACCCATTACGGGTCATCTTTTGGTGCCCTTTCATTCAGCCAATCAGTGCCTTGCTTAACAGATTCTGAAAGTCCTCGCTAAACATGGGAACCAAGTCCTGATTGTCAAATGTAGTAAATACATGTATCATATGCCTATAGTGGAATGAAACAGTGCTTCTGCTGTAGAAAAGATTTACTTACCTGACACCCACTCAAATGTCTTTCGTCGTTCGGTTCGTGCAGTCCAATCCACACGTTGTGATTGAAG